>BPTQ01000005.1:357558604-357652627 GCA_019973895.1 Chrysanthemum seticuspe | reverse complement strand
CCAGCTTGTCTTAGCAACTCAAAAAACTTTGCTGCATCAGCATTTGGTGCTTCCTTTGTGAAGTCTCTCCTTAACTCAAAGCCAGACGCATCCATCACCATTTCTCTATAACGGTCCTCAGTCGACTCATCAACGTTAACATTTGTAGCACGAGATGCTAATGTTTCCCCATGATCAAACCAAGTCGTGTAGAACCTACGAAAACCCCAACTATAAAGGTGAACTGTAACGGTTTCCCTATCATTGGACTTTATCAGATCACACTTGAGGCAAGGACACTTAATCATCCCATTACTTACAAAAATTGGACTACTATAAGCAAAATTCAAAAACTCGGTTACGCCAGTTTTAAATTCGTCAGTTACCGAACAATCATTTGGATTGACTCGGCGTTTCATCCAACCACGATCAACTGACATAATTCTGTGTCATAGATATATGAATAGAGTTTTAGTGCTCATATTAAAATCCCTTTAAAACACATACATGGAGAAAATTAAGCTTACAAACATACCAACAACAAATGAGATTGAACATGAAATCGACCATATAATTGAACAAATGAAACTTAGTAAAAGAAACACAATATCAAGCAAAATGGATGCAACTAATGAGATCTACCTTAAAAATAAAACTAATAGGCAAATGAATTCACACATACAAAATACAAACATCATTGACCAATAAATGTGACAACAATTGAGATCTACCACATAAATAACCATAAAAAATAAACACTAAGATTGATAATGCAAATAGCAAGCAAAAAGAACTAACATATAAGATATGGAGTATAAATGAACAGCATATAACCATTTAATCAAGAGAAAAAAAAAAGAATTTTATTGTACCAAAGTCAAGAAGGAAGTAGCAGCGGCGAGTGTAGTTTGGGGGGATAAGATAGGGTTACTTTAATTATGTTGAATTTTGACCAACTCTTTATCCCGCCTCTAATTTCGTCTTCCCGCTCCTAAATTTTCATTTTTACTTTTTGTTTTAAATATAGAACCAATACTTTGAAAACAAGTTTTTAATCACCCGCTCGAGTTATCGGGTTACTGGGTTAACGGTTCAACCATCAAGTCAACTCGATTTTTTATTTAAAAAAACTAATTTTTTCAACTGATTCGACCACCGGGTCAACCCGATTTTTTATTAAAAAATTGAAAAACTAACAAACCCGATCGGGTTTCGAGAACCGAGGTGACCCGGGTCACTTAAAACCCGACGGGTCTAATCGGTTAACCTATTTTTAAAAACCCGGTTATTTTTTACCTGCTTTTTTTACCTGGCCCTATTTGACCGGTTGAACCAGCCGAGTCGAACCGGGTTTCAAAACACTATATAAAAGTAATTATCTAGTATTTGAAAATTATAATTACTAGAGCAGCGGTGTAAACGAGTTAAATCAAGTCGACTTTTAATAAGGATAGACTCGATAAATTTGTGTTCACTAATGAGATTTTTTTAAGAAAGGTTGAGCTCGGCGTGATAAAGCTTGAATTCGACTCAAGCTCGGATCAAAAGGCTTGATAAATGCATAAATCAGTAGAACAAATGAAGAAATACATGCAGCGACATGACCAATGAACGATGATTAAATGATTAAAAGTTGATAAAAGGTGGATCAAGAAAGAATCAAGTGAAGAAACAAATAACAAATATAGAATTAATGATAACACATCATATGCTGACAAGGTGACATTGTTTTGGCCATAGCTCCTTCATACGAACTCCGCTTTTAATGATTAAAATGGTCACGAAACCGTGAGAGAGAGGTCTACAACTTTGGTTTTGGACCTATAAGCTGAAAGTTAAACTCATTAACGTCGCGAGTCAAACCACAAAAAAATTCAGTTTTAGTTAAACACTCGCGATACGGGTAGCTACATAAATATAATTAAAGCTCTATCGGGGGTTACATGCATAGACATGGCCAAGGAATGATGATTAAGTTATTAAAATTTGATAAAAGATGGATCAAGAAAGAATAAAGTGAAGAAACGAATAATTAATGATAACACATCGTATGCTCACAAAGTTACATTGTTTTGGCCATAACTCCTTCATACGAACTCCGCTTTTAATGATTAAAGAGGCCAAGAAATCGGGAGAGAGATCTACAACTTTCATTTGGAGCTGAGAGCTAAATTCTTAACCCGTTTGCACCACGAGTGAAGTCACATAAAACTTCGTTTTTAACGCGGGTCAAAAACTCATGACACTGAAGTTCATGGTTTTAAGACATACAGACAATGTGCGTTATTTATTTTTATAGATAAACCATAAATTGCATATTTATGCATGTAATGGATTGCATGTTATATTTATATGTACATAGATTATCGTAAGTAGATTAAAATTAAACCGCCATTAGTTAATAAGGTTTAGTAAAAAGAGGAAAATTTTTATCCCTATACTTTTTCATAAATGTAGTAACTAGAAAGTAATTTAAAATAAGATAGGTTAACTAAGAAAAGTTCATAATTTTCCCTTCATTTTTTCATATATTTAGCCACAAAAAATATTCAAAATTTTTGACCAACAATTTTTGCAACAAATTATTCGTTGCTATATTTGCAATTTCGTTGCTAATATTTGATGATTTGATCGGAAAATATTATAACTTCGTTGCTAATTTTTTTGGCAACGAATTTTTTTGAGAAAGTCGTTGCTAAAAATGAGAGGGAATGTTCCCACCAAATTTTGAGAAGATAGCAACGAATTTAGCAACTAAAAATCGTTGCTAATCGAAGATTCCATTTTTACCAAATTTCGTTGCTATATTCGTTGCTAATGTGTGAATTTAGCAACGACTTATTGGTTGTTGCAAAATTTTCGTTGCTATTGGCACTTTTTCTAGTAGTGTCAGTCCAGTTGATATTGACAAACTAACTTCAATTAACTACTCGTTTTTTTCTGTTGATGCTGGAACGGAGATCTAAGAGATATTTCAAAGTTAAAGCAAACAAAACATTGTCAAATTTACAGCAATAAACAACATGTATATGTCTTTGCTGTTACTTTAGTTTGTAAATCATATTTACCCAACATAATTTAGAGTTGCACACTTAAATATATAAACTTGAATAACAGGATGGAACCAAACATCATTTGAATAGAAAATTGCATTATTATTAGTTATGTACTGGCTTACCTGATAATTCAGAGGCTGCCAGTCTAACATAAAGATCTTGCCCGTTTTGTGGGTACACGCGAATATCAACCAAATCACCAAACCATTGCAAACATCCAACTCCACCTTCAGTGATGTTTGGAATTGCATACGCGGTGCAAGAGCAATTACGCTTACAAGCTACCTCACATTCCTGGAGGTTCATATTGGTATCATAAACGGCATTTTGCGTGTCTGGCAATTTCACGTTTGAAAACTTCAGGAATCCCTCTTCAGCCCCACAATCCAAGGTTCTACTCCGTTGACATCCACTAGTCCCATTATATGGATTCAGTTCTTGTGGGTTTTTAAGCTCAAAACCTTTCAAGCAGCCACAATTAGGAAATGTAGAAATACTACATATTCCATATGGGCCACATAGTCCATAGTTGTCACAATAATCCCCGGGAATGTTCATATTAATTATCCATTCTTGGCTTAGAAAATTCAGCTGATAATTCTCAACCTTGCCATTAGGAGTTACTACCGATCTTAACAAGAATCTGGGGCTATCATAAGTATACGTGGAATACATCTCGTTCTGATTCACAATCAGTTCAGGTTTGTACAGAAGAGTAGGGTCAGACTTATAGTTTGGGTGGCCAGCAAATGACATACCAGTAAACGGCCCATATCTTGATGTAATAACAGAGCTTTTCCTAAGGTATAGTTGAATGTATTTACCCTTAACCATTAAAAACCGGTATGTATACTCACCTGGGGAAGGATCATCTGCGCTCCTCCAAGATGTCAGATATAATTCTCTCCCTGTTACAAAGATCTTGCCAACCTTCATTCTTGATATGTAGGTATCTCCAGGGTGATCAAAGCTTTGCCAAATGTAATTTTCCTTATTGAGAAGATTTTCACTCGTGATAACAAAATTTCCCGTATCTAAGAGTTTTGCTACGGGATTCACATTTGTGCCAGATGCCGAGGAGTTGGATGACCAAGTGATGGAACCACTGCTATTGACAAGGGACAGGTTTCCATTGCTCTCCAATTTAACCACTCCTGAGGTATCGATAAGTGGAGTTTCACGGTTAGCAACCCATACAACTGTATGAGGTGATGTGTTCTTATACCATATCCCCAGGTATCGATTCTTCGAACTTCCTGGGCTAAAGAAGCCCAACTCGAATCTTTCATTTCCTGAAACAATGGTTTCACCATCTGTGATGTTTTGAAAAACAGTTATGGTGTCTAATGAACTGCAAGATGATAGCATTAGAGAGAAGAAGGTAATATATGGGAGTAACATTATTATTGAATGTACTGAACTTTCGATTTGCCAATTTCTCGCTGTTGGAAATCTAATGTGAGTTTGGCAAGTTTTATACTTGTGTCTAAATAAATGATGAAACAAACTATTGGTAGAGTTACTGCCTTGAGGAGCATTAAACATGAAGCCAATGAAGCAAAGAGTACAACTTGTTGATACATCTACCATTTGTGGAGCACGACTAATAAGGGATATGTGGAGTTGTTGATACATCAACCATCATGCATGAAAGTGTGACCACACGATTGCTTTTGTTTTATTGACTTGGTATTTTTTTATGCCGTGCAAAGCACGACCCATGAAGTTTCAGCCCTTTACGCTACTACTATTGTGATGTGAGCGGTTCAATATTTGAATTTCACGGTTGGGCAATGTGAAAAAAAAAAAAAAAAAAAAAAAAAAAAAAAAAAAAAGGTTCTCAGGTTTACTCATAGTATTTCACCCAAGCCGTGATGGTGAGTGTAAGTAGTGCATGTTGTGCTAGACTTTAAAAAATGAACATAAAAAAAACCATTGTATGTGATCATTTAATAGATAGAATTTTTTTTTTTTTTTTTTTTTTAATTTTCCATTTTATATTGATTATAAATATGTTTGTGATTGTTGTTAGCAAAATTCATTTATATATCATGATTCGTGTAAATGTCAACGTGTTGGTTGTGTGAGGTAACGGGGTGATATTAGGTTGATATTTAAGCTTTTATTCGTTGAATTTTTTATAAGGAAGGAATGATGTTTGTAGTCAAAATAATCATTGATATTTAACCTTTTATTTGGTGAATGGTCTAGAAGGAAAGAATGATTTTTGTAGCCGAAATAATAGGTTAATATACAAAAAAGTTACTAAAGTTTGCGAAAGTTTCAAAACTGTCATCTGAGTTACTTAAGTTGTTTCAACCGATTAAATTTGTTACTTTCTTATTTGTAACCTATGATAACCGGTTAAATCCGACTTGTCTATGGGGTTTCTATGTATAGGCAAAATTTTCCACATATCAATCAATATGAGAGTTTTATTCCGTTTTATGTGGTCAAGGGCGTAGCTGGGCCATGGCCCACCCACAAAGCCCTAGTAATTAGCATATGTGTTGTAGTCCAAAGCCGAATTCACTATCATATATTAACATTTGATCTACCTACAAACTAGATATCTCTCTATTAGTTAACGTACTTAGTCCCTCATCCATCCGTCAATCCATATTCACTCCTACAGCCAAGAATTTTGGTTAAGATTCATTTTTAGATGATTTTGGTTATGCAAATGAATGTCGTGTGCAACCAAAACGTTGAATGAACAAATATGTTGCAAACTTTTTACATAGTTGTATATTATACTCCGTAATCTTTTGTTTCCTTTCTAACATGCCGGTGTCTTTTAAAATATTTTGGCCCCCCCGAAAAGAATTCCTGGCTACGCCCCTGTGGTCAAGTCAAGTTTATATAGACAAAAGTGCCACCATCAAAATCACCTATCTAACAATCTTTATCACATGTGTGAATTGGTTGACCTTGGAGTTAGAGTCTTCATTCATACATCGTTAATAATTGCATGTCCTTTTTTTCTATGCCTGCTAACTTCAACAGGCTGCCGTCTCCCACTCTCGCTTCTAAAAGCTTTGATATTCGCATCGCTTGTTATCATTAATTCTAGTTTCCAAAACCTTGACCGAATTACTTAAGAATGTGCTCCCTACATCCCAAATTAATAGTCGACGCTTGTTTTCTGAGATTTTCTCAATTTAACTGTACACTGCTAAAATTAGATAAAGAAGTTTAATCGAGTTTACAAACTTTAAAAAAAGTAATTAATTAGTTAATAGTAAAACTTTTATTCTCCAAAAAGTAAGAGAGAGAAAGTAATAATAAATATATTTTTCTTAAACTGTGCGTTTTTTGTTAGAAGACATTAATTTTGGGACGGAGAGAGTATAACACAGTTTATAAGCAAACACAAAATTAACTTTTCAATCGTGTAAATCTTATTCGTTGAAATCAAAGAATTACAAAGTACTATACTTAATTGAATGACAATATAAATGCCCTCTGATGAAGCAAACTTATACACATAATAAGTTTGCAAGTGGACTCTTAAGGTCACTGATAGAATCAGGGACCAACTGTGAGTTCAAACGAGATTAAATGCACTTCTTAAATGTGAGTAATAAATATGGAAGGGATAAACATTTACTCCGACCAACATTTTCGTAAAAGTTAGCATTATGCATCAAGGAAAATAAATTTAGTGAGAATGGGTTGTATATTGATCTGTTTTGGGCTAACCATCAATTTCAAGTACTATTAACCAAAACTATGGCAAACATAAACTTGTGAAATAACTATTATGTGAAGTTAAATGCCCGAATTTCATTCATCATCCACCCACAATTGTGTTGTTAACACATTATTTATGAAGGCTAGTATGATAGGTATCCGTGTAATCAATTGTTAGCAGGTCATTTCTTAGCGACCGTGTCTATGGGGTTTCTATGTATAGGCAAACTTTTCAACATATCAATCAATATTAGAGTTTTATTATGTTTTATGTGGTCAAGTCAAGTTTATATAAACAAAAGTGCCAGCATCAAAATCACCTATCTAACTATCTTTATCACATGTGTGAATTGGTCGAACTTGGAGTTAGAGTCTCCATTTATACATCATTAATAAATGAAAGTCCTTTTTCTATGCCTGCTAACTTCAGCAGATTGTCGTCTCACTTCTAAAAGGTTTGATATTCGCATCGCTTGTTATTTCTAATCAATGAACATAGTAAATCACAACATTACTGACTAGAATATCAACTAAACCGCGGCCAGCATTTCAGGGAACATATTTGTTGGAAATATAAGCTAAGGGCTCATTATGTCTATATTGGATAGTTGTTTTGTTCTTTGTTTCATTGTGCAGGTAGCATTTGATAAAAGGTTTAAAGACTTAGGACTTAAGTTGTGCCCGGACTTAAAGATAAGGACTCAAAGTGACAACAGAGCTGATCTACCAAAACCCAGCTATATAATGTCCTATTCTATCTCATTGTAATCAACTTTTGATAAGTTTTACTGTGTGTAAAATATCTCTCTCATGTGAGGTTAGTTCTTAGTTGTAATTTGTTTTCTGTTTCTGTGTAAGGTTTGAACTCAAAACTAGTATCCACATTTGAAATGGATGACTGATGTTGTGAATAAAATAAAATGGAGGTTGGTTGAATGAAATCTTGTTGTTCTTGGTTGATTAGATAATTGCTTTGTATAAATTTAACAATATTAAAGGTAATCACAACACAGACAATACATATCTGTAGTATTCCACGCGTGTGTTACATATATAATACACATAAAACATGGACATATACACAGATAGAGACATAAGACCATCAGAAACCAGAGGAAAACTTAATCCAATTCACTCAAAAACTAGTACATAAACACAATATAGTAAAAAAGTAAAATCCAAAAGCAAACAAGACAAGTACGGGACCTGACTGGTACTGGCTGACCTTATTAAGCTAACAAGAGCTACTTTGCAATATTGATTTGTTGAAGGTGTACGCATGTGTGAAAATCGTGAGCATATGTTTGTGCAAATTCGTGTTGAAGATTAGTAATCTGGTATATTGATGGAGTGGTGATGAGTGATGACACCCATCATTAAACTTCCATTATACAAGGTTCTAGTGGCAAATTTAGTCGTTGGTCGGAACTGTTTGATTAGTTAAAATAAGTAAATAAAAAAACCTTAATTTATTATACAAGTGAGATTATGAGATATAGTGCCTGATAAGAACTACATGTAGCAACATCAAATGCTAGAATTGAAAAAAGTTACATAGATACATACAAACACACATTTTTTGTTGATATGACAAGTACACAATGATCTACTATATATACATTCTTTAAATTATAAATAGACTTATAAAAATGACTTTTAACATGAGTAAACCAAATCTTTTTATTATCTACCATCTATCTGACTTAATGTTGCTCCATTAACCGATGATGGTGAATGAAGACATGAAGTGGAGTAGATGTCACTTCCTTGAATAAAGAAGCCAGGTTGTTTGGGAGAAGGTAGAGAACCTTCTCCACCCAACATGGCAACAACTGACGGTGTGCAAGGTCTATCTTCTCTTCGTTGTTGCACACACAATAAGCCAACATGAACTGATCGAAACACCTCAGAAACAGAATAGGAGTTACCTAAACATTCATCAAGTAAATCGAGAGACTTTCCTTCTTTGCAAAGTCTCCATGCCTAAATGAATCCAAATAAAAAACACAAATTAGTTCAAATCAGAATGATCGTACATCTATATCATATCCTTTTTATGTATTTATATGCTCATACTTGATCACTAATGTGTGTTTATGGACCTTCAGTAGCCATATCATACTGAAATTTGCATATTTGTATCTATATATATGTTTTCATCATTGGATGATTATATTCAACACACTTACATGTCCAAGAAGATGATCATGGTGTTTTTCATGAACAAAACCTCTATTTTTCTTCCCGCTCACAATCTCCAACACTAAAACCCCAAAGCTGAATATATCTGACTTTACCGAGAAGATACCATTCACTGCATACTCTGGAGATATGTATCCTCTGAATAGAACAAAAGACCATGGAAATAAATACACACTATATAAAATGCATTAAACTATACAAACTTTAGGGATTCTTACAAGGTTCCCACTACTCTCTTGGTATTTGCTTCACTTTCGTGTTCTTTAAACATTCTGGCCAAACCGAAGTCAGATATCTTTGGACGCATCTGATGATCGAGTAAAATGTTCCCGGGTTTTAAAACCCTATGTACAACCTTAAGCCGGGAATCTTGGTGAAGATAAAGAAGACCTCGAGCAATTCCGTTAATTATGTGGAACCTTTGTGGCCAATCAAGTAATGACTTTCTTATTCGATCTGCATAAATTTGCAACAACTTAGTTTATTAATAAACTATATTCCTTTGGAATTAATATCATTTTTATTTTACAAGATTGAAAAAGCTGAGAGCCCAACCAAATATGAAACTGTCCAACCAAATATGAAACTGTCCAGACTTTTGTTAGGCATGTATTCATAAAGTAAGATTGTCTCATCGCCTTCAATGCAGTATCCCAAGAGCTTCACAAGATTCCGATGCTGAAGTTTAGCAATACAAATGACTTCATTCCTAAATTCGTCAAGCCCCTGCCGAGAGGACTTTGAGAGCCGCTTCACAGCAATCTCTTGTCCTTCTAGCACACCCTGGAGACTAACATATTTACTACATGCTTTTTTGGTGAATGTAAATGTATAAAAATATTTTACTGATTGTCACTCCGTTCACCCCAACTTGTTAATTATTCATATTATTTACCTTGTAAACAGGACCAAATCCACCTTCTCCCAGCTTGTTGTCAACCGAAAAGTTATCGGTAGCCCTAGATACTTTAGATAAGCTAAACAAAGGAACATCTATACTTCCCTTCTGGCTGCTGCCTTTGTGATCTCTATCAAGAATCGTTACAGTCCTACCTAGAAAATATGACGTGTGGTTCTCAAATGTTTATCATAAGGTAATTATTTACATGATGTAGAGCATGCATCAAATATATATGATATCACTGTGAGCAGATAATCTCGATCTACTGCTCCTTTCATCAAGACAAGAAACATGAAGGACCAAAGTTGCTTATTACATTCTTAATAACTGATTAGCAGTTATGATATGGCAGTTACCACCGAACCATTGTGATGGTTGGTAACAACCTTTAGAAACCTATATATAGTTGTAAATGTTACAGAATTTCATAGTAGAAAACATATTGACAAGTTATTCATATATTGCAATTTCGTTATATTGTTTTACTCATATTGGGACCAACATTTGGCATCAAGAGCCTTGTCCATACACTCGTTACATCGATACAACCATCATCCTAAACACAAAATCCGAACCAGAAAACAGAAACAAGTTCTGTTGATTAACGAGCACAAAACAAAACCAGAAACTCTTGAACGAGAAGAAGGAACCAGAAAAGAAGCGCTGAGACGTTTGTTTCAGGAAGAAGAAGAAGAAAGACGCAACGTATCATTCAACCATACGCTGCCTGGATAACTTGAGACTCAAGGAAAGTAGTGCACGACCGTACTTGTGTAAGAAATTGCATTCGATAAGCCACCAAATTGTGGTGACTTGGTATTTTCTGTTGGTTTGATACTAAACGCAACAAGAAACAGTTTTTGATTCGAAAGTTTGTTGGCTTTCAATCATACAACGAGACACCTTTTTTGTCAAGACCAAAAAAGGAGAGAAGAAGACGTACGTAAGAAAAAAAGGAGAACGTTGCTTGAGTAAAGAAGAAGGGTATACCGAACCAGAAAACAATCATTTGTTTTTGGAGAGACGTTTACAATACAAAGAGGGACAACAACAGGAGCATTTTGATCACTTGCTCGCAAGGGTACCGTGGGTATTTCTGTAGGTTGTTGTAGATACGGTGTGGAATAAAGAAGAAGGAGTATTGTTAGAACGCGGACAAGCAACGAAGGCAACAAGGACATCACTTGTTGGCATACTACCGTCGAGTAGTAGAACAAAGACAAGCAACACGCTTGGTCTTTTGGAAGAAATTACCGAGACTAATTTCTGAAACGTTTTGTGTTTTATTCGAAACTTGGAGATAAAGAAGCAAGTCGACACAAAATCCGAGACTTGGAGATAAAGGAAGCAAGTCAACAAAAGAAAGGACAACGTGATACAAGGGAAAGAAAAACATAGTTGGTATACTCTAGTACCGACAAGAAGGGAATACGCAAGTGACAAAAACAGGTCACACGAAAAATCTTAAACTTTTGGATTTCCTTTCATATTTATAGTATAGATACTTAGTTTATACTATTAGAAATCCATAGTTTCATATTAGGATTCCCGGATAACTATTTTTGTTCCCGTAGTATTAAGTGATACTACTAGTTAGAAATCCCTATACGAAGTAGAGAGTGAAGATCATATGAACCATCAAAATGCCCGGTGACAACGCAAGTGGCAGTAACACTGCACCAAAACCCCTAACCCCTATGACACAGTATCAATGCCCAAAACTCAAAATCACAAACTACACAGTTTGGACTATACAAATTAAGGTGATACTAGAAGCACAAGGATTATGGGAAACAATAGAACCTAAGGCTGATACACAATTAGATGTTAAGAAGGATAAGGCAACAACCGCCTTCTTATATCAAGCGTTAACCGAAGATGTGATCTTACAAGTAGCAAGTTACAAAACTGCAAAAGAATTATGGGATTCATTGAAAAAGAGACACGTTGGAGAAGAAAAGGTGCAACAAGCACGATTACAATCATTGATGATTGGATTTCAGACTCTTCAGATGAAGGAGGATGAAACGGTGGATGTATTTACAGCCAAACTGAACGGCTATGCCACGAAGGCAAAAGAATTAGGAAAAGAGTTGGATGAATCACTTTTAGTTCGAAAACTATTAGACTCCACACCAGATAGATTCATTCAAATAGTAGCATCCATAGAACAGACGAATGATCTCGATGACATTACGTTAGATGAGATCACAGGAAAACTTAAGGCATTCGAGGAGAGAATAAAACTCCGAAAGGGAGGACAAGTAGATGGCCAGGACAACTTATTATTCGCACAAGGCGAACATTCTAGAAATAAGAAACGATTTACAAAATATAGAGGTAGATCAAACTATCCACGTGGAAACTGGCAGAATAAGGGAAATAGAAACAACTCGAATGGAGGAAACTCATCCCACTCATATAAGTCAAACAATGGAAAACAAGGATGGGATAAGAGCAAAATCACATGCTATAATTGTGGAAAACTCGGACACTACAAGAAGGATTGTAGAAGTCCATCAACAACTCAAGAACAGTCAAACCTTATCTTAGAAGATGATGAACCATCATTGCTAATGGCTATACACGAAACTGAAGAAATCTTGTTAAATGAAGAAAAAGTACAACCCCGAAAATATGCTACGACAGACGCTAGCATATGGTACTTAGACAATGGTGCAAGCAACCATATGTCAGGCACCAAAGGCCATTTTAAAGATATTGACGAAAACATCACTGGACGTGTTCATTTTGGAGATGGATCATATGTAGAGATAAAGGGTAGAGGTTCAATACTATTAGGATGTAGAAACTTACAACAGAAGATGATTTCGGATGTTTACTACATACCAAACCTCAAGAGCAACATACTTAGTCTAGGACAACTTACCGAAATAGGTTGCAAGATCATTATGGATGGAAACTTACTGACTTTGTATGATAAGAACAAGAAGTTGTTGATGAAAGTAGAACGATCTAAGAATCGACTTTACAGTATTAGATTGCATATAGTAGCACCTATATGTCTTTTAGCAAACGTAGATGACCAAGCATGGTTATGGCATGCTAGATTAGGTCACCTGAACTTTGATGCAATAGATAAAATGACAAGGAAAGGTTTAATGGATGGAATACCAAGAATAAAGCATGCAGGACAAATCTGTGATGCATGTTTATTAGGAAAACACATCAGAACACCATTTCCAAACCAAGCTAAATTCAGATCAAAGAACCCGTTAGACTTAGTATATGGAGATCTTTGTGGTCCCATAAGTCCAACAACACACTCCGGAAAGAAGCTCATCTTCTTATTAGTCGATGACTGCACACGATTTATGTGGGCTTACTTTCTAAACTCGAAAGATCAAGCGTTTAGCACATTCAAGGAATTTAGACACCAGATCGAATCAAAGTTGAAGTTGAAAATCAAGATGCTAAGAACTGATAGAGGAGGTGAATTTACATCACATGAATTCACCAAGTACTGTAAGGAAAATGGAATTGAGAGACAATTGACAGCACCATACTCACCACAGCAGAATGGTGTAGTAGAGAGGAGAAATAGAACAGTGTTATCAACGACTAGGAGTATGATGAAAGCAATGAAGTTACCCTTAACTTTTTGGGCGGAAGCAGTAAGGCACGCCATTTACATACTCAACAGGGTACCGACGAAAGCCCTGAAAGACAAAACACCATATGAAGCCCTCTACAACAGAAAACCAAACCTAGAATACCTAAGAATATTCGGATGCATAGCTTATGCTAAGGTTACGATACCTCACTTGAAGAAGTTAGATGATAGAAGCATTCCAATGATTTACTTAGGAGTTGAAGAAGGATCAAAAGCATGTAGGCTATATGATCCAGTAGGAAAGAAGAAACATATTAGTAGGGATGTAAAGTTCATGGAAACGAAACCGTGGGATTGGAATAATAATGAAGAGGATACGAATACTGAAGATACGTTTTGGACTACCTTTGTAATAGATGGAGTTGACTATGATAATCCTACACCAGTCAACATAGAAAACACTGACAACACGTATCAAGAACAAGAACCGATACCAGATCCACCCTCACCAATCACACCACCATCATATACTTTCAACCCTAACTCAGATGAAGAAAGAGCTACTATAAGTTCATTAGAGAGCTCAGATCCTAGATTTGATCATAGACCTATACAAGGTTTAAAGGATATTACGGAAATCTACCAAACTGCATGTGAAGTAGAAGCGCCGAGCTTATTCTTTACAGAAGAAGAACCCCGTAATTACAAGGAAGCATCAAAAGATGAGAAGTGGATTGAGGCCATGAAAATTGAATTAGATTCAATCAACAAAAATAACACATGGACCCTCACCACATTGCCCGAAAATCAGAAAGCAATAGGACTCAAATGGGTTTATAAAACCAAAAGAGATGCACAAGGAAGGATCATAAAGTATAAAGCAAGATTAGTAGCAAAAGGTTATGTACAAGAACAGGGAATAGACTTCGATGAAGTGTTTGCACCAGTTGCTAGGATAGAGACAGTTCGATTGATATTAGCGCTAGCAGCATATAATGGATGGCAAGTACACCACTTAGATGTAAAATCAGCATTTTTACATGGAGAATTGAAGGAGGAAGTCTATGTTACACAACCTGAAGGTTTCATTCAACAAGGAAACCTAGGAAAAGTATACAGGCTAACTAAAGCTTTGTATGGCTTAAGACAAGCACCGAGAGCATGGAACGTGAAGCTTGACCAAACATTAAAGTCATTAGACTTTAAGAAATGTAATCTCGAACAAGCGATCTACACAAAGAGAAGCAAGACTTCTACACTTATCGTTGGAGTATACGTAGATGATCTGATAATCACAGGCACTCCAAAGAAGGAAGTAGATTTGTTCAAATCCCAGATGAAAGATAAATTTGAAATGAGCGACTTAGGGTTGCTAGCATATTACCTTGGGATAGAAGTTACACAGACAGGAGGAGAGATTACAATCAAGCAAACTGGATACATTAACAAGATCTTGAAAGAAACAACCATGACGGACAGTAATGACACGAAGACACCAATGGACCCCGGCACTAAGTTGGTCAAGGCGGAAGATGGAAACCCAGTTGACGCAACTTATTACCGAAGCTTAATTGGAAGTCTCAGATACTTACTGCATACAAGACCAGATCTTAGTTATTCAGTCGGACTACTCAGCAGATTTATGCAAGACCCAAAGGATCATCACCTGAAGGCAGTAAAACAAGTAATCCGATACATTAAAGGAACGAAAGACCATGGAGTAATATACAAGAAAGACGGAGGCTGCAAGATTACAGGATACAGCGACAGTAGTTATGGAGTTAACACAGATCAAGGAAAAGGAACTACTGGAATAGTATTTTACTTTGGAGAGTCACCTATCACTTGGTGTACTCAGAAGCAACCGACAGTAGCGCTCTCATCATGTGAATCAGAATTCATGGCGGCTACAGCAGCAGCATGTCAAGCATTATGGCTAAAACGATTACTCAGTGAATTAACTGGATTAGAAGAAAAGAAGATAACGCTCAGAGTTGACAATATATCAGCTATACAACTCGTAAAGAACCCAGTATTTCACGGAAGAAGCAAGCATATAGACATTCGCTATCATTTCATTCGGGAATGCGTAGAGAATGGTCATATCAAAGTAGAACACGTAAGTGGAGAACTTCAAAGAGCAGATATTCTAACTAAAGCATTACCAAGACTCAAGTTCGTGACTATGCGACAAATGCTCGGAGTTCAAGACTTAGGACGAAGCAACGATCAAGATTAAGGAGGAGAATGTGAGCAGATAATCTCGATCTACTGCTCCTTTCATCAAGACAAGAAACATGAAGGACCAAAGTTGCTTATTACATTCTTAATAACTGATTAGCAGTTATGATATGGCAGTTACCACCGAACCATTGTGATGGTTGGTAACAACCTTTAGAAACCTATATATAGTTGTAAATGTTACAGAATTTCATAGCAGAAAACATATTGACAAGTTATTCATATATTGCAATTTCGTTATATTGTTTTACTCATATTGGGACCAACAATCACTTGCCTTATCTTTCTGCATCTGATCTCTTCTTCCTTTTACTCCAAGTGTAGAGTGTCAATATTAGGCCCAACAAAATTAGTCCAGTTGATATTCATAAACTAACTTCAATATTTACTTGTTTTTTTCTGTTGAAGCTGGAACGGAGATCTAAGAGATATTACAAAGTTAAATCAAACAAAACATTGTCTTTTTTTGGTAACCATGATTTCCGACCTTTTGGCCGACTAATCCACGGGGTTTGAACCCTCCGCCACACAGACTCAAACTAGGTAAAACCCTCCCTTTTCAAGAGGTTGGCGTGGCCACTTAAGGTTGTTTGCACCTAGCAGGAATTGAACTTGAGACCTCACATATTTTAGATTGATAGTCACAAGTCCTTTTGCCACTAGGCCACCCTTAAATGGTTAGCAAACAAAACATTGTCAAAATTACAGCAATAAACAACATATGTCTTTGCTGCTAAATTCCTATGAACAGCTGTTCTTTTAGTTTGTAAATCATATTTATCCAACATAACTAAGACTTGGACCCTTATTAGTATAAACTTTAATAACATGATGGAACCAGACATCATATGAATAGAAAATTGCATTATTATTATATATGTACTGGCCTACCTGATAAGTCAGAGGCTGCCTGTCTAACATAAAGATCTTGCCCGTTTTGTGGGTACACTCGAACATCAACCAAATCACCAAACCATTGCAAACATCCAACTCCACCTGCAGTGATGTTTGGAGTTGCATATGCGGTGCAAGAGCAATTACCCTTTCAAGCTACCTCACATTCCTGGAGGTTCATATTGGTATCATAAACGGCATTTTGCGTTTATGGCAATTTCACTTTTGAAAACTTTAGGAATCCGTCTTCACGCCCACAATCCAAGGTTCTACTCCTTTGACATCCACCAGTCCCATTATATGGATTCAGTTCTTGTGGGTTTTTAAGCCAAAACCTTTCAAGCAGACACAATTAGGAATTGAAGAAATTCTACATATTCCATATGGGCCACATAGTCCATAGTTGTCACAATAATCCACGGGAAACTTCATATCAAGCATCCATTCTTGGCTTAGCAAATTCAGCTGAGAAACCTCAACCGTTCCATCAGGAGTTGCAACCGATCTTATCAAGAATCTGAGGCTACCATATATATACATGTAATACATATCGTTCTTATTCACAATCAGCAAGTCATATTTGTACCGAACAGTAGGGTCAGGCTTATAGTTTGGGTGGCCAGCAAATGACATACCAGTATACGGCCCAATTCTTGTTTTAATAACCGAGCTTTTCCTAATGTATAGCTGAACGTATTTACCCTTAACCATTAAAAACCAGAATGTATACTCACCAGGGGAAGGATCATCTGCACTCCTCCAAGATGTTAGATATGTTTCTCTTCCTGTTACAAAGTTCTTGCCCAACTTCATTCCTGGTAACAAGGTATCTCCAGGGTGATCAAAGCTTTGCCAAATGTAATTTTCATTGTTGAGAAGTTTTTCACTCTTGATAACAAAATTTCCCGTATCTAAGAGTTTTGCTATGGGGTTCAATTTGTGCCAGATGCCGAGGAGTGGGATGACCAAGTGATGGAACCACTGCCATTGACAAGGGACAGGTTTCCATTGCTGTCCAATAAAACCACTCCTGAGGTATCAAGAAGTGGAGTGTTCTTATACCATATCCCCAGGTATCGATTCTTCGAACTTCCTGGGCTAAAGAAGCCCAACTCAAATCTTTCATTTCCTGAAACAATGGTTTCACCATCTGTGATTTTCTGAAAAACAGTTATGTTGTCTAATGAACTGCAAGACGATAGCATTAGAGAGAAGAAGGTAATATATGGGAGTAACATTATTATTGAATGTACTGAACTTTCGATTTGCCAGTTCTCACTGTTGGAAATCTAATGTGAGTTTGGCAAGTTTTATACTTGTGTCTAAATAAAATGATGAAACAAACTATTTGTACTTAAACTTGAAGCCAATGAAGCAAAGAGTACACGTTGTTGAAACACCAACCATTTGTACTTAATGTATAACAGTGGATACAAGTGGTAGAAGCAAAAACGTGGGGTGACTAATAAGAGATGCGGAGCTTGACTTGGTAAACAATCATGCTTGAAACCGTCTCCTCCATGTTCCTTGTTATTAGCATGAAAGTGTGACCACACGTAATTGTTAGCGGGTCATTTCCTAGAAACCGTGTCTATGGGGTTTTTATGTATAGGCGAAATTTTCAACATATCAATCAGTATCTGAGTTTTATTCCGTTTTTGGGGTCAAGTCAAGTTTATAAAGACAAAAGTGCCAGCATCAAAATCACCTATCTTTATCAAATGTGTGAATTGGTCGACTTAGAGTTAGAGTCTTCATTCATACATCTTTATCACCTATCTTTATTACTGATGATTTCCATCCCCACGTTTGGTATTAGGATAGTATATGCTAATGTTACGTTCCTACCATCAGTTTTACTAGGTCTCCGATAGAATGTGTATGAAGCCATTTGTTAGCCAGGTAGATTGAGTTCACTAGTTGGTTGGTCTTTTACAATTAACTGCAACACGCTCCAAAATGTTGTGTGCCAAACATACCCTAGAAATTTTGTTCGTAATCGATTTTTGCCCTAATAAAATATTTATATGTCATGCATGAACATGAATTGAAGTTAGTCTTGATGACGTATATGGCCGAACGGCCCAATAACCGAAAGATCCAAAGACTGAAGGGCTAAGAACCGAAAGGTCCAAGAACCGAAGGGATCATTGACCTGACACCACATTTGGCATTTAGCTTGGAAATAGTTCGTCTTATTATCTCCTGTGTGTCAGAAGCAGTGTCAGGCGCAGAGTCAAGGACGTGTCAGCAACAACGGTAGCGACAATGTCAGAGATAGCGACCGAGACAGCGACTAGGTATGATTAGCCTACAGTATATATACACATACAGCAACTCGTAAAAGGGTAGCAATTTCAGTATACTCACACACACTTATTACATATACCCCTCGGTAAAACCTTTACTTACTCTCACGCCGGAGCTTGGTCCAGTGGTCACACTCGGGGCGAGGCTAACGCGTTTGTTACATCCTCGCGGGCATCCGCAGGGCTTAGTTCAACAAGACCGAAGGATATTAGAGGAATCTCACTATCTCGCGAAGAAATACTTCAACAAGTGTGACACTCCATTTCTACCAGAGAAGAAACTAAAAGACTTGATAGGATAGAGTGGCAAAAGGGCTTGTGACTATCACTCTAAAATGTGTAAGGTCTCAACTTCAATTCCTAGGTGCAAACAACCTTGAAGTGGCCATGCCAACCTCTTGAAAAAGGAGGGCTTTATCTAGTTTGAGTCTGTGTGACGGTGGATTCAAATCCCGTGGATTAGTCGGCCAAAAGGTCGGAAACCATGATTACCCAAACAATAGCACGGTGCCATTCTTATTCGTTGGAATTTCAACTTCGACTAGTTCGGAAATATGAATTAGTGGATCGTACTACTCTTTAATTTGTTAAAGTATATAATTGTTAGTTACATGTATTAGTAAATCATGTTCACTGTCTTTATATGGAATGGTTAATTATTGTGTTTTGTGGTGTACGTGCATGCTCTTTGTATGTGAAGCAGAAGAAAGCAGCAAATGAGTTGGCGGATAACATAAAAAGCATCAATCTATATAGCCCATGAGTTGGATCGTACTACTCTTTAAAAAAATGAAACTGCCATTGGTCATTTGGTTCCATAAAAGACGACAAGAATTCGGCAAATTAAATTTAGTAAAAGGACAAAATTCATTTGCTGCCTTAGCCCATGCCGGTCCACGGGTGTTCTCCGTTAAGTTATACACGCGTCACGTAATCTTTTACCCTATAACATTCATATAACATAAAACCTCAAAAATACCATCTCCAATAACATTTTTATAAAAAAAAAATAAAAAAAAAAAAAAAAAAAAAAAAAAAACCTCCTCTCTTTACACTAAAAAAACAAAAATCAAAATCAAAAACCACACACAAACTATGACCACTCTATAACGCGCTTATAACGCATCATACGATACAATTATAGTGTTGTTTTAGGCACCGAGGCGCGCCTATAACGAATTGCATCCAGCTATCTTCGTTCAACTATAGACTACACTACAAAAAACTAGTAATAGTACACACTTTTTTTTTCACACTTGTGAAGATGTGAACAATTGTGCCATGTTGTTCGCAATTGTAAGTGTGTACAAATTATGGAAACTTATAAATGAGAAAATTACTCAAAAATTCACATCTCCAATAGTAGAAAAAAAAATATACACTTAAAAATGTGATTAAATCATATTTACGGTTACAAGTGTGAATAAATATTATACTTTCTTAACACATATGTGTGTAAAATATATATAATTGTGCACATTTAACTGCACAAAATAAAGTTTTAAGATAAATAGGTGTGATTTCACAATTTTAAGTGTGAAAAATTATTAAAAAGTTTTAGGAATCAACTTAGACCTACAAAAGTGTCAACTTTCTTAAATTAACACGTGTCACAAATGTATCATATCTCCTCTTTGCCTGTGAATATTTAAAAAAAGAAAAAAAGAAAGAATCATATATCCCGCCTCACAAAATCCCCAATTCCATTCACACAAAATCGCCAATTCGATTCACATATAAAAACACATAGTAACTTCATCCATTTCGTTTGATCAATTCAATCTTAGGGTTTCGATACTTAGGGTTTCGTTCAATTCAATCCGCTTGAATCTGGTCCAAATGGAGTTTCTTTCAATTCAATCTTAGGTTTATAAACTACTAGAGGGCATTTTGGGTATGGGTGAATGGTGATGTGGGGGTACAAAGGTGTAGTGGTGTACATACAATGATACAAGGGGTTGTTTGGTCATTGTCATGTGGGGAGTTTCCACTTTTGGACATATACTATGGTAACATGGAGTGTCATGGGCATACAAGTTGCACGCCACATATATCTAGCGAGATATATCATTATACAATTATACTTGAGATACAAAGTAATTCCCCTCTAGAACGGCCCAGTGATTAGGCAATCGTATTTGTATAAACTTTGAGGGATTAGGCTAGTAATGCCTCGCTTATGGTATAATTGACCTCCTAGGAATACCATCATCTGTTTCGGCCTGCTCCTTCATCTCTTCAGCATTCAACTCCGATTCTCCTGTTTCCGTAACTTCAGCAACCGATCCTGTGTTTTCCTTGACATCGTGATCAACCTCCGGTTGAGTTATCTTAGTCCCTTCCATCTCCAAAAGACCAAAACACCTTCAAACTTTTCGACATGCCCATTGGCCAGAACATCAAAATCCTCAACCAACACAACACCCGAATTTTGACACTCTTTTAGTTCTTCAACTGCGCTAATTTCCTTCCCTTCAACATTCTTGTTCACAGATGGTAAAGGAGTTGATACCGTCTCACCCTCGACCTCAGCTTTTATCATATCACCGATATGATTTGGTTCAGCTTCTATAATAATCTCTGACTTACCATTTGGCTCTATGAAAATTGTAGCTGAATCTACTTCCTCTGTATGATTATCACTAGGTTCTGACTCGTCAACTGATACTACAGATTCTTGGTTGTCAGCAACACCAACAATAGACTCGGACATATCAACTGAAACTTCACTTTCATCTTCGTTGATTGGATTTTCACATATTTCTGACCCGTTGGTTGTAACTTGACTTGCCAAATCTTTCACTACTACAAAAATTGACATAGAGCCCGGTTGAAAAGGCTAATAGAGACCGGTTTTTCATGAGGGCACAAAGGGGGGAGGGACTCTATCAGACTCGTCAACTATCACTTGGCCTTCTTCTTCGGTAACAGAACTTTCAGCCATTTCCGAGACATCAATTTTTGACTGAACTTCCAGAGATGGCTTAATAGAATCGTCAGCTTTAACTTGACATTCTGTCTCACTAATCAAAGTACTGGTAGTATACTCGAGCTTATCTTTAACCTTAACTTCAGAATCTGTATTTTTAACTCGATTGGGACTCGTGAGTAGCTCATCTGTTGTTGTAACCACAGTAGCTGCTACTTTAACTTCCAACTCTTCGGATGGCTTTTTTGTCATGTCAATCATAGTGCTAGCAGACTGATATGATTCTAGAGTTAGAGTTCTTTTTCATGATTTAAATTTTGAATAGTTGTCTCTTGCAAATTTGCTAAAAGATATGATGCATCATGAAGTGTTTTTGGCTGAAAATAAACCATCTTTTCGATTTCACAAATTACTAACATGTGATTTTAATTAACCGAGTCACATAAATTCTCAGCAAATGGGAAGAAAGCAAGAGGTAGCCAAGTCCATATTCACACTTGTGGCGCTGTTAGTATTCCCCGGAAAAAGGATGCATATGTAAGTCTTCTTTTAGGATAAATTAAACCTATTTTTTCTTTTTATAATTATCTACTTTTTGATGGTTATATGTTAATCTACAGATTGTGGAACACAAATGTGACAACTCGTAATTTAGGGAGCTCTTTTAAATACCGCATTACGTTAATTAAAACGAATAATAAACTTTTAGAAATTATTTTTGGAATCATGTTGAATTATATTCGTATCATTGATTAGATTTCGTGGATTATTATAATGATTGAATGATTAATGATATGTTTATTTTAGGCACTACGCGAGTTGGCACAGTCAAACCTAATAATGCGAGAAATATTGATGTTAGACTCGTTAAACAAAAATAGATTTGTTTATAGCCATTTTTAACAGAAAAATAGATTTAAAAATAATGGCGCGACTTAGAAAATTATTCGGTCACTTCTAGTATATTTTACGAGCCCTTAATCATGTTTCGGGAAAGTTTAAGCTAATTACAACTATGGTCCTTGAGGTTAAAAATCCGGTGCCCCCTAAATTAGAAGTAATTACACAAATGGTCCCTCAAATCTTATAAAACACCTCACCACTCTCTCTCTCTCCTCATTTCACACAAACCCTAAAATCACCTCCCTCTCTCTTTTCTCTCTTGCGCCGCCGCCGGCCAACCATCACCGCCACCACCATTCGATACCTCGTGACTCCCTCGTCACGATAACCTACTCCACGCGCCAAGAAAAACACCACCATCACCACCCCGTGAGCCACGCGCCACCCAGCCACCTAGACTTGTACATCCGTGTAGATCGAGAAGATAGAAGGTAGGTTACACCGTTTCACCTATGTGCGTGACTCGTGGTCAAACGAGTCATTTTATTTGTTTTTGGTTATGTTTAGGGTATAAACCATGGGATAACGATTTCTTTAATAAAAATGCGTATAAACTTGTTTGGTATCATGGGTGTGTTTGTGTGGAGTTTGAGTCGAACCGTGAGCATAAGCTCACAGTTGTAATCGTTGTTGTTGTTTTTATGTTCCTCGGATTTGATTCTTGATATGGGTGTTAGCTGAGAACCCCCAAGAGGGCTCGTTTGGTTTTTGTACTGGTGCCGAGGAGAGTATCCGTTTGGGTTGTTGATGCCGAGGAGACATAGGCCGAGACCACTAGGGTCTCGGCATTGGGTTTCTGTTATTGTTGAAGCTAGATTGATGTTGTTGAGTAGTTGTTGTTGGTGTTGGATTTGGTTTGGACATTTTGCGGATTGATGTTGTAGGTTTAGGGCCGATAACCGATATGTTGACGGAATTGGACTTGATATATATATTATTGTGATGATTTGTGCCAAGTTGGTGCACCATGACTTTCTAGTCTCGGATTGATCCCGACAATGACGTAACATGGATATTTAGTTTATATTGGACATTATGACTTACTAATGAGCCGAGAGTTGATTACTCGGACTCGTGACTCGAAACGGATAATAACTCAAACTAATAAATTGAAAACTCATATTTATTTATGTAACGAAAAATGCAAATAAATAAATAATGACTAATAAGTAAAAATATTAAGTAACGAGATTTACTTGTTATTTAATATTTAACGAAGTTAATAAATTAAAAATGGAAAGTTTTATTTCAAAAGAGTTATTAAATGTATTGAGGACACGTAAATCTAAATATGTCATTTATGAGAAATAAATAATCATTGTGGAAGTTATGTTGGGTTTTGGATGAACTAACATTAATATATTTAACACACGTAGATAACGGAATTATTGGATTGACGAATCCGATAAGAGCCCGTTATGTACGTCATAAGAGATTATTAATAGAATACTTATCTTTATGACTTGTTAGGTTAGTGAATTTGTTTTTGTTATTTATCGAGTTGACGAATTCGATAAGTTCTAACCATTTATTCGGAAAACTTATTAAACTATAAAGCCTATCACATAAAGGTAGAGTTGTTTTGTCATGTTTATTCTTTGATCTTTTAGTAGAATGAGTTCACTTGAGTTTCGTTGAGTCGACACCATACACGATGATACCAAACGCTCGTAACTAATTTGAGAAAGAGTTATTTTTGGAAATAGAAATGGAATATATTCGGGGATAGAAAATATTAATTTGGAAATGTATTTTAAGGCGAATCTATATTACTAGGTAATGTAGAGTCCGTAGTTGCCGAGACGTGTTAGTTGTTTTCCTGCTTACTTCTATTGGTTAATTTTGCTTTTCTTAATCAAGGTGAGTTTCATAGCTCCCACTTTTACTCGTAACTACTCTTTATTTAAACTTTGGGTGAGAAAACATGCAAACTATTTTCTTGGACCTACCACTACTTTCTGATTTGCTATTATGTGTTGACTAGCTAAGGTTAGATATGTGGTAGATGTTGACTTAGACTAGAATAGTAATCCTTTGCTATATCTGTTAGTACAAAAAGTGTGACAGGTTATAACGGGTGTCGACGATGCTTGTTGGACTGGGCTAACAAGCTATTTTTTTGGGTAAAGGGGAGTAATCTTGCACCCTGGTAAATATATTAACCAAATAAACGTTTAAGTACAATGGATATGAGTGAAATCCCATATCTCAGCCCGTTACATAGGCAAAAAGCTTATATAACAAGAAACTTCCAATTCTCTAAACAAGAAAACAAACCACTACTCAAATGATATTATATGACACAACACTAACATTACTTCCTAGGACCTTGAAACGTTGTGCCATACATGGCATTAAAGGAATCCAAATTCCCCGGAAGATCACGAACCTGTTTCGCATAGTCTTCAAAGTCATAATCATCATACTCATCTTCAAATTCTTGGCCCCCACCAAAAATATTAGCAGACTCATCAAATGGGTTAGCAACAACCTCATCTTCAGAATCAGACACCACAATCTCGCCCACTTTAGAAAAAGGGTTAACTCTCTTAGTAGAAGAGGTAGACGGAATAGGAAGACCATCATCATCCACGAGAGTAGCTTTCCCATCAATAATTAGCTTCTCAAGCTTACCAATCTTCTCAGCTATGGGAGTAGAACCACCATACATGGTTCCCATTGAATCACTCACAAGCTTTGCCGCAGAAGAAGTCCCAGTCTCCGGAGACTTAGACGCCTCACCAATATCAATACGAGAGTCCGCCCCCCGAGATCCATCAATACCTGCTTCCTTAATAGTAGCAGAAGACGTCCCAGTCATGTCCTTGTTATTAGAAGAATCATCCACATTACATTCATCTTCCACCTCAAGAGTCCCAAAAGCGTTAGACGTAGTAATCGGTGTATCTTTAGCATTACCACTAGCAGCTGCCGGTGTCTTCGTCTTTGCAACATATACCTGCTTCCTAGGTGCAAATCTAGGACCCTTACCCATATTAATACCACCAGTCATCTTCGTACCTTTAGGTTTGGCTTTCCGATTCTGCACCACCTTAAAACCATCATCAGTTTCGTCCACCTTTGAGCTGGGAGGAGCATCATTATGCTCCTTAATACTCTTAGGACAACAAGCAGTATCATGCCCAAACACTTTACATTCCACACAATGTGGCGGCTTCCATTCATATTCCACCTTTATACTTGCCGTAGTAAAACCAGTATCATCCTTATTAGGGATCGCCATAGTCACCACATGTTTAAGCTCAACTTCAGATGATAATTCCACAAGAGCACGAGCAAAACTAATGCGACCCCATGAATCAACACACATGGAGCTAGTAAAAGCATCTAGCATAATCGGCTTACCCACCTGAGTAGCAATTAAGCTCAACCCATCTTCCGAGTATGCAAGTAATGGCACATTATGCAATTTAATCCAAACGGGAACTCTAGTTACCTCACTTTTAGACAATAGCACATCAGGATGATTGAATCCCTGCACAAGAAAGAGTAAATCGTTAGCCTTATCGTAGGGACGGACCTCACAATTAGACTCCGGCGTGAGAGTAAGTACACATTCTTGTCAGAGAAATGAGAGTATGTGTTTTTTATTATGAGAGAGAAAGTTGTACCTTGTATGGGGATTAGAGCCCCTTTTATAGGCGAGGTTTACAGCTAGGGTTTCCTAATTACTCGCATATAAGAGTTAGCGGCCGGAGTGGGGGCCCTTGTCGGACAAGGTCCCGTGGTAATCGCGGATGCGGACACAAGATACCTTCCGCGGCCAGAGGTTAGGTCCGCTAAGTATCCTGCATGCGTCTTTGAGTTTGGACTATAGCCAATTTCATTATTGGGCTTACTGTTGGTCCAATATTAGTAGTTGTTCTCGTTATTGGGCCTGGGCCCAGTATGTGTATAGCACGAGTTAGGCCCTGTAGGCCTGCTATATGTGCTATACGTCGTCAAGTCCCCCCAGTCTAGTGTATTCATTGCGTGCGGATACTTGTCGCGTGAATGTTACTAGACTTAAGTTAACTTATCAATTTATTTTCTGTACTTTTGAAGCGTCTCTATGATGCTTTCCTTCTTGGTATGCGTACCGCGTAGCGTGGACAATTCTGGGCCTTGCATGTTTTGCTGATTGGACCCGGTGGGCCACCCGCCCTGCTACTACCCATATCTTTTTCTTTTTGATTCTTGATCGTTAGATCAGATTATTTTTTGACGTGTGTCCTTCCTTAGGGTTTTCTTTGGATGCCAGCATTCCGTTTGTATAAATACCCTTCATATTTTCTTTTGTCCCATTTTTATTTTACTGTTCTTCATTTGCATGCGATACTTCTTCCATCTTTCGATCTATCTTCCCTGGACTGCTCCTGTCTTCCAGGTTCTTTTTTCCAGGTTAGGGTCTAATTCCTTTTTTGCTTCCGCTATGGGTACTATTACACGTGCTAAGTCTAAGCTTTCACAAGGGGCACTTGATCGTTTTTGTGATAAATATGCGATTCCACAATTTGTTTGCCCAGAGTTGCCTGACCCTAACCAAATCATTGAAGAGGCACCGGATGGAAAAATTGGTGTGTATACCCGCTTTTTTGAATACGCTAATTTCTGCCTTCCCTTATCTGTATTCCTTGTGTTTGTTCTTGATTACTATTGCATTAACATATCGCAGCTTTTCATCATCGGAGCTACTAGGTTTTTTAGTTTGAGATTCTTTGCTTTGCCCTTGGTATTAAACCCTCAGTTGGGTTATTTAGGTGCTTTTATGTTCAGTCTAAAAATAATGGCTGGCTTTCCTTTAGTAAGCAAATTAACAGTGCTGGCGTTTGTTATACTAAACCTATTGATTCCCTTAAGAGTTGGAATGATCATTTCTTTTGGGTCAATTATTTTGCTTGTCCTGTTATTTTTCCCTGGCATGATGACAAGAGCGTTCCCAGAGACGCTACTCTTAGGGACAGTGAATTTGATGCTGAGCATTTTGCTTCCCTTGTTGCCCATCCTTCACCATTTCACAAATTTCCAGAACCCTTTCTTTGCTTGGTTGGGTTGAGCCGCAATTATACTTTGGATGTAGATTCTTATCCCAAGTTTTATGATGATAATGATCGGGGTGGGTACGCCATGTATGTGTCTCTGCGCTTGTTATTTTGTTTTTGTGTATTCTAAACCGTAGTTCTTCTCTTTTTCTCTACTTTTTGCAGTGATGGATTTGCTCTCATTAGTCCAAGTGAAGGATCCCATGAAGTTGAAGATTAAGGCTCGTCTACGAGATGAAGATGAGCCTCAATTATTGGAACTTACTAAGATTCGAACTGTTCCTGTATCTCCTCTATCTGCTGGTGATGATTTGGGGATAAATGAAAATGTGGGTGCTACTGGAGCTGGTGTTCCTCATTTGGTTGATGATTCTGTAATGTGAGTGTTGCGGAACCTGTTCATTCCGCTGCCGAAGCTGATCTTCTGATGTATGAGGCTGCTTTTGGGACTATTTCGGCATCTACTTGTGATGTGGCCTCAAGCTCTCGCCAAAAGAAAAGGAAAGTTTGTGCTAATCTCTTCTATCCTCCTAAGAAGTTAAGGAGTGACCATATGGATTCTGGTAGGTCTTCTACTGGTGGTAAGTCTTCGGAAACTATTCAGAGGTTATTTGCTCAAAGTACTCAATATCCTGAATTTTGTTTGAATGCTTTGCCTACTCATTCCTCTTCGCTGGAACACCTACGGATTCTACTTCTGAGTCATTTCATCTTGATGGTTCTCTCCCCAGGTTTGTTATTTGATTTTTGTCCTTTGTGGCATTTTGGCTTTTTCCGCCTTTTTAACTTGTTGTTTTTTGTTTATTTTGCAATAGGTCTCCTGTTCTAGTCATGACTGATGCCATTGCCACTACTGTCTTTTCTGTTGTTGAAAAGGAACACGACAAAGTGGATGGTCCTTCTTCCCTTCTTGGTAGTTCTCGTTCCGCTGGTGGTGTTCGTCCCATCATTAGCGACTTTTTTTATTGCGGTATCTCAATTGGGGAAATCTGTGCTGTTGATGATGCAGACTCCAGCTCTTCATCAGGTGTTTATGTTCTGCAATGAGGTGTGGCCAAGAATTCTCACCTTGACAATTTTGATGAGTGTCGTGGTATGGTTGATGAGTTTGCTCCTCCTTCTTTATTTTCTTCAATTCGTGGTATGGAGTATGATTGCCTTTTTGCGGAGTTCAATGTTGTGACAGCTCGACAAGTATGCTTTAGCGCTGAAGTGCGTATGCGCTTGGAATATAATGTGATGGAGAGGAGGCGTCTGTCGTCTTTTCTAAAGGAGAGGGAAAAGGAAGTTGCAACCCTCAAAGCTGAAGCTGCAAAGGCAGTGTCTTCTAAGGAGTTGGTTCCTAGTGTGGGGGCTTCCGAAGCCCCACCTGCTGCAGAAGTTCTTTCTTTGAGAAGTCAAAATTCTGACTTGAGCAGGAACGAGATTCTCTCCGGACTGAGCTAGCGGCCCTTCGGTCGTCCGTTGATGAGAAAAATCATGAACTATCCATCACGAGGACTGAGAATTCTAATTTTTCGAGTCATGTGTGCAGCGTCATTTTTGATTAATTTTTCGCTTACTTTGCTGTTGTTTTTAACTTCGTTTCTTTTTTCTTTTGTTCTTGTAGGTACATACTTTGGAAGCTTCATGTTCTGAGCTCCGCAATCAGATTCCGTCCTTTGATGCCTTAAAGGAAGAGTTTTGCAAAATTCAAGATATGTAGTCAGCTACTATGAAGAAGGTTGACTCGGTTGCTTCCAACCTTTCTGAATTGGCCCTTCATCTTGACGAGGAGTTTTATCCTCGTTTTCTAACTTTTTTATCCAGCCGACGCTAGCTGTTGACTCATGGCATAAAGCTTGTTGTGTTCAAGTATCTGAACTCTCCTGAGTATTCTACTACGTTGGCGGCAGCTATCAGTCGTGCCGTTGAGAAAGGTATGCAAGTTGGCCTGGCGGCAGGTATTGTTCACGGTAAGGCAAAAAAAAGAGCTTTCAGATCTTGATGCGTATAATCTTTCTGCGGAAGCGAACTACCTTCTGCCATGCATGCCCTTTCTGGTGTAGAGTTTTCCTTACTTTTCGCTCTTAAGTCCAATAAGGATGCTGGTATTGCAGAAATTATGGATCTTCTTCGGGTGGAGGGACCACATGCGAATGTTCCTGAGATTGCCGAGTTACAGCCTGACCTTGAACAGCTTGTGGTTCCTTTTTATGATAGGGAGACTAGCGCTATCGTTGGCACTGGTTCATTGTCCCGTTCCTTAGGAGGTGTTCTATAAAAGGGTTGATAAATTTAGGAAGCGCCTTACTACTCATCAGTCTGTGGTTGATGATGTTTATAACTCTTCAGTTGATCCCTTATCCATTCGGAATGTTATAGCTGCGGAAGTACTTTCAAGCAGTGAGCTGACTGTGGTTCCTGCTACTTCTTTGCCATTGGCAGTTGTTCCTAGTATTCCTGCTGGGTCTCTTTCCACCGATGATTACGAACTTGGTGAGACTTGTGTTATGATTAATGTTACAAATGATCCGTACCCTGAAGTGAGTGAGATCCCTTCCGCTTTGCTTGAACCCGAAGCGAGTGCAGCTGATTTGGAGCGGAACTAGTTTTCTTTATGTTTAGATGTTTGTAATGTGTGAACAATATTCTAATCTTTTTTGAACTATGTTCTTGAATGTTTATGATGGTTTCATGCAACCTTTCTTTTTATGTTTGCACGTTGTTTTAATTTGTGCGGTGCTATTATCTTAATGTCATACTGATATGCATTTTTGTAATAGTCTTTGTTGAATACTTTTGGGTTATTCTCCCAGTACTGGGCTTGCAATACCTCTTACGTACTTTGGTATTTTTTTGTCCACCTTTTCGTTATACGGGATAACTTATCTTTGTTATTCGGGAATAACGTTCTTTGGGTCGTGCCCAATTGTGTGCTTGCGCGTCTTATGCACTTTTAACAAAATAAATTTATTTAAAAAATTAAACGATGAAGGCAGCTAATCTTCACTTTTTTATTTATTTGACACTTTTCAAAATAAATTACGAAATATATAAAACTAAATACATTGTACATATCTTCCGCTGTCAATTTCTCTTACCCTTTATGTGCGACTCCTTTGTTATTATCCGAGTCTTATGGCTGCTGGAGTCATATTTTTTCCAGAACGTTTTGATGACGGACATCATTTTTCGTTGAAGTTATGCTTCTTAAAAGTTTTTCGTAGCGGGCTTTGTTGTACCTGCGGAAATCTGCTTTAGAGATCACACGTGGTGGGTTGTCTTGTTTATAATAGTTGTAATTTTCGTCCTTGAAGGGTTTTCCTGGCGGAATGCATTTTTCTGGAAGTTGTTACGTCTTTCTGAAGGAATTCCTTGCGGAGTGTTTCTTTATAGTTGTAGTTTTCCACTGGCTCTCCCGGTGCGGAGACTATTTTTACGGGTATTGTGCCTTTCTCTTCTGAGGTTAGGATCCTCTTCTTGTCTGCTATCCTTTTCTTGAAGGATTTCCCGACAGGTTACTTCCTCGTGAAGCTGTCGTGTTCTCCCGATGGGATTCCCTTTGGAATTGTGGGGCTTGTAATTTTTCCTTGAAGGACTAGAATGCTCACCTCGTGCGCTATTATTTCTTTTAGCAACGAGCTTACAATGCTGTAGCGGATACAACAAGTGAACAAGGCCTTTCAAGAGGCTTCCCGGATGAATCTGCCCCTCTGCGTGGTGGTAGGGCTTTTAGTGAGGTAGCTTTTCCATTCGCTCAATTTTTATTTTATCCCTGCACCCGCAAGCTGGTCATCTTTACCTTAAACCCAGTATTTCCAACCCAATCTGCCAGGATCGGTAGACATACACTTGCTTGGAGGCCGGGCTGCAACAACAGAAGAATGAAGGCATAGTTTTCATCCTCTGTTGCTTGCCGTTGTAATGGAAGCTTCTTGTTAATTATGGGTCGCTTTATGCATTGCATTGCCCCTAACCTCCTTTGTTGCCCTTCCCTAAGGACCCACCCCTTTCCATATTCTGTCACTCCCTTCGACACCATTTCCGTGATATAGTTCCTTCTTCCCATGGTGAATACCAAGGTTAGCGAGGAACTGCCTGCACTTTCAAGTTCCCCAATGGCTAATGAGGGTCTAATTGGTATAAACTCCCACCTATGGTACGCCATTATGTCCCAGCAGGCACCCGTAATCTTCCATGGAAATGGGTTTTGGGTGAAGGAATGTTGTGAAGGGTCGTGGTGGTGGGTTATTAGTCGTCATTTTAGAACGACTAATTGTTATTAGCAGTCATTTAAGAACAGGTTTTGGTTACCACAACATCTGCTTGGCTTTTGTGCTTTCCTTTCGTTTTTTCATTTTGAGGTTAAAGGTTTAGGCTATGCATGAGTTTTTTTTGGAAACAATCATATGTAACTAACGTGTTGTTGTTGAAGACGGGTTGTATTCCTTCTGTGCTATGTACCATTTTACTCTTCTTCTGAATAACATTTTCAACTTCTTTTCGAAATTGCTTTGAGGATTTTCTCAGAATTTTTATGTTAAGATGTTTGGTGCTGAAGAATGACTTTTTCTCTCTTGCCTTTTCTGCCTTTCTCCCTTTTTTACTTCGCGTATTTATAGCGAAGATTTTACTGTTCTTGCACGCGATAGCATTTATTTATCTACTATTTGGTAGGTAGGCACGTGCCTAGGCTTATAGCCTGAGCATCTGTTTTCCCTTCTGGATTTGACATAAAATTTCTTGGGAAGGAACGTAAATATGTACTTTCAGATTTTCTTTCTTGCTTGAGCATTTGGATAAGTTTTATCCTTTTTTTCCGCCATTGCATGGTTGCTTTCCGGAGTTTTCCCTTTCCGGAACTGCGTCGTTCCCCCTGATTTTTGTTATTTCCCACATTGTGGTATTTATGTTTTGCGTCTGACGCGATTCTTTGCTTGCTTTTTCGGAATGTCGTGCTCCCCGGAACCGATTTTTGTTGAATCATAGTTTTTGGCCCTTGAGGCATTGAGGATAATTTCCGCAGAGCCTTCCGAGTACGGAGATATTCTTAGTCCCATGGACAGCAGGAATTTATTCAATTTTTTTTCTTTCATGTTGGCTATTTTTCACCTGACTTCCCGTGAGCTAATTATACTAAGGTGGTAGGGCACCTTTTTAACACTTGTACTTGTTTCTTGAACTTTCTTGGTGACTGATTCCTCTTGTTATATTTGACTCTTTGCCTCCTGACTTTGTGCTTCAACTTGGGCTTTTGAGCCTTTACTTATGAAAGTTATGGAACCGGAATTTTTTCTTTCTCGTGGGGATATGTGCATCCCAATTGTTTTTGTAAGCGCCCTTACTACGTTTCTCCTGTTGGAGCTGTGATTTTATCGTTTGTGTCACTGTCTTATTGTTTATGAATTTCCGCTACCTCCGCTGCGTTGGGTGTTTTCGCCTTCTGTTTTGTTATAAGTAGTGTTTAGGGACTTTTCTTTATATATATGCTAGGTTTAACATTTGGTTTTTCCCAGTTGTTCTTCCTCCTCTATCATTGCTCCTTTCTTCCATTCTTCTGTTTGCTTTTTTAAATGGAGACATTCGTCCATAGTATGCCTTGCTTTTCCGTGGAATTCACAGAATTTGCCATTATTCTTTTCTTCAGTTGCGGTAGTTGGGGGCGAATTTGGAGATCTTGCTTTCCTTTGTGCCGGTAATTCTCTAAAAGGTTTGGAAGGTGTATGGAGGCCATGTTGCCTTTCTCTAGTTGTTGGTTTGTTTCTAAATTCTCTTTTGAAACCTTGCCGATGCTTGACTGTAGCTTGCTTCCTTGGCATTTGTATCCACGGTTTTCTTCTTTCTCTACTCCCAGCAACTGTTTCGCCTCGTAGGAAGGATGTGGTTATATTAATTACTTCATTCATTGACTTTGAGATCTTTTCATGGAGCCGCTTAATTAGTTCCGGATCTGTGATCGCGTGCATGAATCCTGAGATTCTCATAATTTCCGGCGCTCCTTTTATGTCTCTAGTTTCTTCTTTAAACCTTCTGACAAATTCTTCCGTTAGTTCTCCTTCCCTTTGCTTTATGTAGTGAAGTTCCACGGGATCCTTGACACACTTCTTTTGTTGGAGAAAATTGGCCAGGAAAGCCTCTTTCAGCTTATCGTAACCGTCTGTTGACTCTGGCGGGAGGTCGTCAAACCAGAACCTATCGGATCCAATTAATGTGGAGTTAAACATGTGGCACCAGGTTGGCATGGCCCATTGTTCTACTTTTGCCGCTGCCTGGAAGATTTTGAGATGATCTTCTGGGTCTCCACTCCCGTCATATGTTTTTACATTAGTTGGCAAACGTGTTTCTGTTGGCATCTCAAAGCAACGGATACGTGGAGTGAATGGATCAGTCTCCTTACATACCCTTTGTCTGGCGAGGTCATCATCATCGTCCTTACTTGACTTTTGCTTCTTGACTTCAAACTTCCAATATCTACTTCTGTTTGGTCCATTGTCAGAGCATTCGCCTACCTTTCGCGACTGTGTCTTTTCAGCTCCATGCCCTCTGAAGTTGGGCCCCACCTTTTGTGAGTAATAGTTTTGGTAGCTTCTCTCCTCCTTTCTTTTAGCGCCATAGTGAGTTGGTCTTCTAGGGTCTTTGGAATATACAGATATGCTTTCTTCCTTGTCCCCCAGCCTGTGAAACATGCTTTTGCGCAGCCTTTTGAACACCGTCTCTCGTTCAACATCTTTCCTTTTTGGTTACTTAGACCGAGTACACCTTCGGTCGTAGCTGTCCTGTGTGTTCTGACGCTTCTTAGACTCGAGTTGTTTCCTCAAGTCCCTTCTTCGAGTTGGCATTTCCGACTCGTGATGATGCGTAGCTTCACGGAGATCCAGCCGAGTTTTTAGTGGTTTTATTGCTTTGTCCCTTTCTTCCTGTTTCCGAACTTTCTCTGTCACAATCGGCAATGTGGAAAACTAGAAGGGGGGTTGAATAGTTTTACCAATTTAAAACTTCCTTTTAAAGATTTAGATCGACTTATGTCAATCTATTTGGCTGTTTATGTTGGACGTTGATAGATAGATATATAAACGTGTAATGAAAGATAAAGAGTAAGAAGCACATCACCACGACACAAGTACTTATAGTGGTTCGGCTACAAGGACACTTTCCTTGCCCTAATCCACTCCCCGAGTCACCTACTCGAGAGTTCGTAAACACTACACCAACTCCTTATGGCGGAGAAGCCTTCACAACGTCGCTTAACCTTTTTCCGGTACAAAGCTAAATACCGAGTTCCTTCACACCAAGGCGAACCACAATTAACACAATGTCGCCTACTCTTTATACGATGCTAGGCTAACCACCGAGTTCTTTCACACCAAGGAGAACTAATCCTATCACAACGTCGCCAACCCTTTATTAGGTACTAGGCTAAGCACCTAGTTCCATTACTATGGAGGAACTACTACCCTTCACAACACAACACCTAATATCAAGGAGATCTACTCCTTGTTACAACACCATCAAGGATATCACCATCCTTGGAAATAATCAAATACTTATATGTATAACGATGCACCTCATCGATTATACGACCTAGGCATTCTTCCCAAATGCCACTTGATTAGATTCTTAGGCATCCTTCACTAATGCCTTTGACACAACGCTTGGCACCCTTCACTAATGCCTTCGTCTTGACACCTTTAGCATTCTTCACTAATGCTTTTGACACGAACGATAAGCACCTTTCACTAATGCTTTCGTCTTGACACTTTCGGCATCCTTCACTAATGCCTTCAACCCAACATCTACGGAGGAAGAAAGAACTATCAACAAGAGAACCTCAGTTGTCTTGATGATGACGAAGCATGGCAACTCATGGACTTGAGCTTGCTCGACTTCAAAAAGTGGTGATCTTGCCTTTAAGAGGAACCTAGAAGATCACACAAAAACAAAAGACAAACTACATAGATCTCTTGGATCTGAGGTTAGAGAGATATAATACTTTAGAGAAAGTATGTGTGTGAGTGGTAAGTAGAAAGGAAGAAATGGCTCTCTATTTATAGAGGAAATTCTCTACTGTTCCCCGGATCCCACGGATCCCTTCCACAAGGGATCCGGCTAGCACAAAGCCAGGGATCCGTGGAACGCTCCTCTTTGCCCATGGGTATTTTTGGTTATGGGTCATGGGTCATGGGTTATGGGTTGATCCATGGTTTTTAGCTAGATACAATGTATCTCTTGAGTGCTCACCAAGGGTTCAATGTATCTAGACATTCTCTTTGAGTGCTCACCAAGGGTTCAATGTATCTAGACATTCTCTTTGAGTGCTCACCAAACGTTCAATGTATCTAGACATTAGAAGATCGTAAAATATAAATAAATGTTTTTACGGCTTATTTGTATTAACATGCAAGATCTGGTCGAAATACTTGTCGCAGTACTTCTGGAGGGCGGCGTCGGACGCAGGTCCCTCAAATTCCGCTAGAGATGCCTCATTTTCTCTTTCTGCCTTATTCCGTAATGTGGATACAAGAGCGGGAGTTGGTTCGGACCGAGTGCCCATGGTGAGTATTTTCGAGAACGCAGTTGTGTACTGGGTCCCACGGATGGCGCCAACTTGTTAGTACAAAAAGTGTGACGGGTTATAACGGGGGTTTAAGTCTAAGTGTCACTAGTTTTAAATGGTTTTAAGGTTGAAATGATTAATTAAACTAAAGGCAAGATATAAATTGCGAAACGTAAATTAAGGTTGTGAACAAAGGTGAGAAAGTGTGCTAACCTAATAATCATCCAATCATGTAATGTCTTTGTTTTCTATATTACTTCCAATTGATTCAAGTGGGGTTTAAGTCGCTAGGACAACATTTGGTCAATTCGTCCTAACCTACCAACAAAGGTCTCTACCCGACGTAAAAGGCCTACCCTAGGGCGTCAAGAAAGTGATACTAATCTAGGTTGTTTGCAAGTAAGTTTGCAAAAGATTTCGTCTATGTGACGAATGTGCTCCCCCTTGAGGATTGCAATTTTGCAAAGGGATGTCGATAATGTAATCCTAATATTGCAAGTAATTTGCAATGTATTTTTTTGACACAAAGCTCCCCCTAGCTTTAGGATGTCAAAGGCTTCAAGTGTAGATTGAATAACTACAAAACAAAGGTTAGAAAACAAGAATAATGCACAATTTCCTGCATATGTGATCCAAGTTAGTAGAAAAATAGTTTTTTGTCTCACGGATCCCACGGTTCCCTCCTAGTAGGGATCCGTCTAGGCAATTTTGAGGGATCCATATAGCTGATGATTAAATTCAGCAATGGTGATGTAACAAGTAATTTTAACATCAAAATGAGATATGTATTCAACCAACAAACATATACTCAATGCAATATGGCAAGTAAACTATAATTCAATAAAACATAAGAGATGATCAACAAATCTCTAAAAACCAAGAGAATGATTTAGCCATATTCTACTAATACTAATAAGTGACCAAAGCTTAAGAAGCAACAATGTGCTTGAGTCTAGGGATGAGTAGACTTGTTGATTTGGTCGAATATTTCAAGAAGATGATTAAACATGAAATGCAACTCATTTCGTACTTCTTGAACAAGTCTTTGGGTGATTAGACAATTAGAGCAATTATTGTCTTGATTAGGAACAAGATGTTTTGAGAGAGTGGTGGTAATGGAAATTCCTCCGTATGATCAAGTCCTTGGTGGTTCCTTGTTTCCAACGATGGACTAGTTGGTGATGTAGGTGGTTCCTATTTTAACGAGAAGGTTGGTGAATGGGAAGTTTTCGGTGGTGAATGCTCTAATGAATAGAGAGAGGCTCGGTAAAGGAGTGTAGTCCATGCTCTAGGAATGAAGGTTTAGACATTTTGTTAGAACTAGGTACGTTTGGTTTAGAGCTCGATGATCCATTTTCTAACATAAGAGGTTTAATGCTAATTATTGTGGTTCTCTTGGCAATTGTTGATTGGGTTTGTTGAGGTGAGATTCTAGCACTATTATATCTTACGGATGATGATTCGGTGGATGGGAAATCCTACCATTTGTGGGTTTAACCGGAGATGATTTGGTTGAGGAAATTTCGTGTACTACACGAGCAAGTTTCTTGGGTGGTTCTTGGTTGGATGAGTTAGCACTAGGAGCTTTCCTCATGATGAAATGACTAAGGAAAAGGTTTCTAAATGCTGAGAATTATGTTGGGTTTGACGACTAAGGGATTCTAGCAAGATGACTTATAAAGGGAAGGATTTAGCAAGTGCATTCAAGACTTAAGTCTCTAATATCCTTTGAAATGTGATGATTAGCATGCACAAGAGTCAACTTCAGATATTTAATTTGGATGAGGTGGAGTGTTCAAGTTAGCAAGATGAGCTTGAAATGATTGTTCAAGCAAGAGTTGACATAAATCTGTCATCTGGATCCTACGGTTCCCGCCAATGGGGGATCCGTCTAGGCTAATCCTAGGGATCCGGCTCTCAGCAGCTAGGAAAGGATAGAAGTGATGTTTGAAAGGTCTAAAGCCTATACCTTTTAGAGTGTTTCAGTTCTCCTAAGTGTCTTTAAATGGAATGGTACTTAAATGTTCAAGGGCAATGAGTGATGTAGCTAATGATTGCCTTATATGGAAGAAATTGGAACTTTCGTGAGTACCAATGAATGAACAAAGATGACACTAAAATCTTGAGAGTGTCAAATGGAGCTAAATGATCCTAGTGATCAGATAGTGACTTAGGATAATGTCTTGGAGAAGATCCTAAAGGTTTTAAGGTGGAAGAACTAGAATTTGATCCATTTTGACCAATTTTGAGGTAAGGATGATTATGATCAATTTTGCCATAATCGAAAGATTTCTAAGTCTAGATGTGAGGGATCATGTGAGAAATAATGAGTGATCTAGAGAGCGGAAGAGTAATGAGTTTAGGTGAAATGATAGATCGAAAAGCACTTTGAGTGTGATCCTTAATGTGCTATGAGTGACTGTGAAGCTTACAAAGCTTGAGAAGGACTTAAGAGATCCCAAGGTATTAAGTTCAGCTAGTGTGAAGTAGTCTAGGAACATGGTTTGAGGTGTAAAGGATTGAAACTCCACTTCTATTCGCCCGGATCCCGCGGATCCTTCACTTGAGGGATCCGTCTAGTTACAAACTAGGGATCCGGCATCTGGGACAGTTTTACTTAACAGTGAGCGTTTGTTCTAAGTATTGAAATTAGAAACTAATTATCTCTACAGTAAGCATACATGTATACAAGTAAAACATACTAAGTATCATGTAGAAATAGCACACAAGAAATTAAATGAGATCTAGCTCACAAGTAACACAGAGGTTTATCAAACTTAACAAGCGCTATTCAAGAAGCTCAAAATAGATTTACAATCTAGATTAGTAAATCGTTTGTATTAACAATGGCGTGCAGATTAGATGATGGTGTTCAAGACGATAGGGTTGTTTTGGCCAACGGAAGCAATGAACTATGTATAGTCATTATGGATGGTGATTAGCATACAATGAACTTCGTCCATGAAGTCATGTAGCTCTTCTCGATCAAAGCAAGATAATCGCTTGATGAGGCAAGTGGTTATGATTAACTAAAAGAAAAATTAATTTTACAACTTGTTTGATTTGTAATCCTAAGACAATGCAAAGTATTTCCATTGTAAACTTACTTTAGGAAAATATAAGAGTATAAATTTCCCAGGTGAGAGAATGAATATGAGACTGTTACTAGCGGTGCTCAATTACGGCTAAACACGACCATTTTTACGGGTGATTCCACATACCCAACTTCTATCAAGGAAGCAATTCAACCGTTAGGTCAAATTGAGTTTCTAGTGCAATAAGTTCTCCAGTATTCATTCTCAAGTTAGGAAAATTTATATTCCTACAATGGCCTATCGAAGAGTAACAATGATGATACTTTGCTTCGTTTAATATTATACTTGAGACAACTAAGGTGACGAAGGCGTCATGTTAAAAATAAGTTTAAAAGTTGTCCATATGGTAAACAACAAAAAATGGTTGGATGAGCTAGTTCAACATATGTTGTTGGAAAGCTTTGAGTTTGGACTTTTGGATATGAACAATTATATTTGCGTTGCAAAATAATTTACTTGAGTATATCGGATGAAATAATCAAGTTTTCAATCCTACTATGAAGCTTGGAGAGCGATCATGAAAATGAAAATGGGAGAGTACATCATCAACACAAGTGTAGGTTATGATCCGATGTACATTCTTGTTGTTTTTATAAAACGATACAAGAACAAAAGAAATCATATAAGCACATAAAACATTTATGTTGCACACATGACAAACTCAATCAAAAATCCATTTAGTGTGTTATATGTTTTAAACATTTTTCAACCTATATGACTTATCTAAGTATCTAAACTAACATTTTCGACACAACTAGATGTTATCCCAAACACTCCTTCAAATAGCACATTGATTAGTAGAATATTACTAAATCGACATACAAGAGAATGAATAGCAAGGTAAGGAAACCACATATGTTATTCAATCAAACAAGCACAAAAGCTATTTGAGATAAGCAAATAATCAAGTAATGCAAAGAAGACAATTTATCATTTAGGATAGCATACAAAAGTTCTTTTCATCGCTTTGTGTTAAATATAAACATGTATACCAAGCTTGATTAGTTTCTTTTATATTTATAAATATGATAAAACCTTAATTTCAATAGAGGACACATTTTTATTAAAAAGTGAAAACATCCGTCTCCAATTAGATCAAAAGTTTGTGCAAAAGTTATGACCGAAAAATGACTTTCTATTATAAATCAATGATTCTGTAAATTATTGTTTTGAATCAGTTTATGAAATCATTTTTAAATGAAAGTAAACTCAAATACCTTTAAAACGATAAGTGGCACGACTTCTAACGACTTACGGTTAAAAAGTTATGAATTTTTGAAATTCAGACAAAAACTGTCTTTTGTACCACGGATCCCACGGATCCCTTGCTTGAGGGATCCGTCCAGTGTAACCTGAGGGATCCGCGGATCTGACACAGAATTACAAAAATGTACGTTTTGACCCGACGAAAAGGTTTAGTCTTTGTAGACTTTTTAGTGAAGTTATATTACCCATTTTTACCTTTATTCAAGTTTGATTAACAAGATATCTAACAACAAAACTTCAAAGAAAAAAAAATCACTAAAGCACTTTTCATATTATGCTTATTATAAGATAGAAGCATATATCACCATTTTGTCCACAAGCAATTTAGCACGTTTTTGACAAAAAATTGTAACTAAGAAAACATACCTTTGCTATATCCCCTTTTTATGGTTTTAGAAACCATAGACGCGAAATACTTCATGATCTTCTAAGATACCCAAATCCTAGTATGAAGACTTCTCAAAGGAAAATGTTAGAATGATCTATCACTATCCAACATATGATGATTTCTAAAAACATGACTTTTTGTTTTAAGAAATTCCCTTCTTTGTAGTTTTCAAACATATACGGATCGTATCAAGTTTACAAAGTACAATATACTAAAAAAAACTTGGTAACAAAGCTCTGATGCCAATTGTGGAAAACTAGAAGGGGGGTTGAATAGTTTTACCAATTTAAAACTTCCTTTTAAAGATTTAGATCGACTTATGTCAATCTATTTGGTTGTTTATGTTGGACGTTGATAGATAGATATATAAACGTGTAATGAAAGATAAAGAGTAAGAAACACATCACCACGACACAAGTATTTATAGTGGTTCGGCTACAAGGACACCTTCCTTGCCCTACTCCACTCCCCGAGTCACCTACTCGAGAGTTCGTAAACACTACACCAACTCCTTATGGCAGAGAAGCCTTCACAACGTCGCTTAACCTTTTTCCGGTACTAAGCTAAATACCGAGTTCCTTCACACCAAGGCGAACCACACCTAACACAACGTCGCCTACTCTTTATACGGTGCTAGGCTAACCACCGAGTTCTTTCACACCAAGGAGAACTAATCCTATCACAACGTCGCCTACCCTTTATTAGGTACTAGGCTAAGCACCTAGTTCCATTACTATGGAGGAACTACTACCCTTCACAACACAACACCTAATCTCAAGGAGATCTACTCCTTGTTACAACACCATCAAGGATATCACCATCCTTGGAAATAATCAAATACTTATATGTATAACGATGCACCTCATCGATTATACGACCTAGGCATTCTTCCCAAGTGCCACTTGATTAGATTCTTAGGCATCCTTCACTAATGCCTTTGACACAACGCTTGGCACCCTTCACTAATGCCTTCGTCTTGACACCTTTAGCATTCTTCACTAATGCTTTTGACACGAACGATAAGCACCTTTCACTAATGCTTTCGTCTTGACACTTTCGGCATCCTTCACTAATGCCTTCAACCCAACATCTACGGAGGAAGAAAGAACTATCAACAAGAGAACCTCAGTTGTCTTGATGATGACGAAGCATGGCAACTCATGGACTTGAGCTTGCTCGACTTCAAGAAGTGGTGATCTTGCCTTTAAGAGGAACCTAGAAGATCACACAAAAACAAAAGACAAACTACATAGATCTCTTGGATCTGAGGTTAGAGAGATATAATACTTTAGAGAAAGTATGTGTGTGAGTGGTAAGTAGAAAGGAAGAAATGGCTCTCTATTTATAGAGGAAATTCTCTACTGTTCCCCGGATCCCACGGATCCCTTCCACAAGGGATCCGGCTAGCACAAAGCCAGGGATCCGTGGAACGCTCCTCTTTGCCCATGGGTATTTTTGGTTATGGGTCATGGGTCATGGGTTATGGGTTGATCCATGGTTTTTAGCTAGATACAATGTATCTCTTGAGTGCTCACCAAGGGTTCAATGTATCTAGACATTCTCTTTGAGTGCTCACCAAGGGTTTAATGTATCTAGACATTGGGTATGGGTCAATACCATGGGTTATGGATATTATCCATATATGATATAAGCATGATGTCATGCAATGGGTTATGGGTCAAGCTCCATGGGTCATGGGATTTGGGTTGTACCCAACTACATTCAATGTATTTGCCCAATGGGTTATGATACTTAAGTTTCTACCCATTTATATTTCCCAATATACTACATACTAGTTATGTGTATATTTTACCCAAATATGTAAACACTAGTTGTTGTACATATGTAATATTAAATCATAAAATCACTTATACTTGTTTTAGTGTTTTATGTGAAAATGTGAATATGTTAGAAACTATTAGTTCAAACCATTTACGTATTTTATTTGTTTCGTTAAAATGATTTTACGTTTGTTATCAACAAAACATTAGACGATCGTAAAATATAAATAAACGTTTTTACGGCTTATTTGTATTAACATGCAAGATCTGGTCGAAATACTTGTCGCAGTACTTCTGGAGGGCGGCGTCGGACGCAGGTCCCTCAAATTCCGCCAGAGATGCCTCATTTTCTCTTTCTGCCTTATTCCGTAATGTGGATACAAGAGCCGGAGTTGGTTCGGACCGAGTGCCCATGGTGAGTATTTTCGAGAACGCAGTTGTGTACTGGGTCCCACGGATGGCGCCAACTTGTTAGTACAAAAAGTGTGACGGGTTATAACGGGGGTTTAAATCTAAGTGTCACTAGTTTTAAATGGTTTTAAGGTTGAAATGATTAATTAAACTAAAGGCAAGATATAAATTGCGAAAAGTAAATTAAGGTTGTGAACAAAGGTGAGAAAGTGTGCTAACCTAATAATCATCCGATCATGTAATGTCTATGTTTTCTATATTACTTCCAATTGATTCAAGTGGGGTTTAAGTCGCTCGGACAACATTTGGTCAATTCGTCCTAACCTACCAACAAAGGTCTCTACCCGACGTCAAAGGCCTACCCTTTGGGAAGTCGAGGATCTTAAGCAACCTAAGCCAAGTCATTAAGTACCCTACATGAAAAATTAAAAATAATGAGTGCCCGGACGCTAACATCTTAGACACTCATCCCTAACTTTTTAAGTTTATCCATCTGAACGGTGATCCTTTGGTCAATTCGAACAAGAGGGAAAGGTAGTCAGTTGGTCAATTCTTACCAGCCCCTTCTCTACCTACTTACTTAGGGCCAGTTGGTTAATTCTCCTAAAAAACTAGATACGACCGCACTTCAAAACTACCAAAGCTAGGGTAACTACCATCGAACTATGCATGCATACACTAGAAACAATTTATGGATGCATGAAAACACAAACGATACAATCAAGGAATCATAACTAGGCTAGAACCAAGGGTGCTTAGCCAATCGTATTAAAAGATACACTAAATTCAATTTTTAACATAATTGAAGACATGAATTAAAGTAAAAGATAGTAGTGATCGCTAAAGCTTATCGATATGGTGTGATTTCTCCCTTGGAGATGGCTCCGTATGCTCCGTGTGATCTGCCGTTGGAACCATCTTCACGTTCGCTGCCTTCGAGTTCTGAGTGAATGATGTGAAATGCATATTTTAGGGCTTGTATTTACAGGCCCGGTCACAGCTACAGCGTAACTTAAGTTGAGAGTTACGCCGTAACTTAATTATCTTCTAAACAGAAGCCTCGTTAAGGTGACTACGGCGTAACATAAAGAATAGTTATGCCGTAATTGCAGCTCCGCCGTAGTGTTGATGAGAGTTACGCCGTAACTAATACGTCCTCTTAACAAAAGGTTGTTACGTCGTAATGCTAGTGAGAATGTTACAGCGTAGTTGATGGAGGCGGGAAATATTTCATGACTTAGATGATTACGGCGTAACTTTAGTGAAAGTTACGCCGTAACTGCAGTTGAGATGGTCTTTTGTGGCAAAATCCTAGCCACGGCATAATTGAGAACATGAGTTACGCCGTAGCTTCTTCATAAATAGCATACTAAGTTAAAACCGTTAGGAAAATCTCCAAATCCATGTCTCTAAGCTCAAATGCTTCATATTTTACCTGGAAGCATCTATCTGTCTGAAATTGCTCTAGTTCATCTCGTAATTATGTTTCTATGATTTTGATTTTGCAATGACTTTGGTCCGTTTGTTTTAGACTTGACTGTTGTTGCCTTGTTACAGTTTGAATTAAATTTGGTTGAGACTCTGTTTGGCACCGAGTATGCACTTTGGGACACTTCGCTTTTCGTTTGTTTTTTAGTTTTAGTTTAAATTATTTTTAGCAAACTCTTAATGTTTACGACTGCACCATTGCGAGTTTGAGAGGGGATTATAGATGATAAAGGCCCGCAATCCTGTTGGGTTTGGCCCATCTAGTTACTAGGTTTGTTTAGGTTTAGGCACTATTTAATCTCTTGTAATTTTCATAGTTTATAAATATAATTTTTATATAGTTTACCAGGAGGAAAGAGAAATAAGTCTTACTAATCACCTTTCTAAAGTGCAAATAAATTCTCATTTCTATTAAAGTATATACCGAGTAAGTACGTATGTATGAATCATGAGAAGAGTCCATGTAATCTACCTAGCTAAAATTCATCAATAAAAGTTAGCATTGTGCATCAAGGAAAATAAATTTGGGGAGAATGGGTTGTATATTGATCTCTTTTGGGCTAACCAGCAATTTCAAGTACTATTAACCAAAACAATGGCAAACATAAACTTGTGAAATAATTATTATGTGCAGTTATATGCCTAGAATTCATTCAACATTCACCCACAGTTATGTTGTTAACACATTAATAATGAGGGATAGCATGATAGGCATCAGTGTAATAAATTGTTAGCGGGTCATTTCTTAGCGACCGTGTCTATGGGGTTTCTATGTATAGGAAATTTTTTTCACAAATAAATCAATATCAGAGTTTTATTCTGTTTTATGCTGTCAAGTCAAGTTTATAAAGACAAAAAGTACCAGCTGTTAGAAGATATTGTTTGATTGTATAGCCCATTCTTATTGTATAGCCCATTGATGCTTATAGGCCCATTGTAGGGCACATTTTTTTTAGTATTTAGTCATGTAGAATGTATTCAGGATGGATATGAAATAATATACGATTACGTGGTATCAGAGCACACAAAGATCTTTTTCCCAACTTGGATACAATGCGGTCGATGGTTGCTACTGAGGAGATGCGTCTCAACTCTCAAACGTACACATCCCCTACTATTACTAATTCTTCGGCTCCACAAGTGCTTCTCACCGAAACAAGCAACATGCGTGGACCAGACTCTCGTCACAATCGTAACTCTCGCAACAACACAAAAACCGAAGCATGTCGGAATTTTGGTCGAGGCTTTTGTCGATGGGGTACAGATTGTCGTTTTCTTCATGACACAAATCATGCTAGTAATACTACCTCTACTGGTAACAGGTCCTCAAATAGGTCTTCTGGTCATACCAATAACATGCAACGTGGGCTTGGAAACAATGGACTTACTTTGGCAGCCCAACAACAATTGCTCACATTACTCCAGGCTCAAACTAATCTGTTAGCTCAACATGGATTAGCAACACACCCGGCCCAAACGCATGTTCCATCCTTATTGGGCTCACGGCCCAGTGCACCACCTGGGTTCCAACCAGTCCAGCCGACTCCTCACAACTACACACCTCAACAGCAAGCATTATATACCACCACTGTTCACGGCTCGGCTTCGCAGTCTAATTTACCTGGTCAAGAAATGCTTCTACCTCAAGCATTCAACACCATGACGCTTCAAGATCCTGCCAATCCTAATTGGAACATGGACACCGGTGCGTCCTCTCATTTAAACTCCTCTGCTAATAATCTTAGTACTATTTTGGGCAAATGATTGAAAAAAGTATCATACTTGCCACCATTTCATTTTGTGGGTAGCGAACAAATTTTTTTGTTTTTGTGGGTACTTTTCTTTCAAATTTATCCTTTTTAGGGTATTTTGCGAAATTTTTGGACATTTTTGCCCCTCATAGCTAATATAAATTTTTTTTCTCGAAGGGCAAAAATGTCACATAGTTACCCACAATTTATTTTTGTGGGTAGCGAACAAAATGTATTGAAAGAAGAGTACCCGCAAAAGCAAAACATTTTGTTCGCTACCCACAAAAAGAAATTGTGGCAAGTATGATATTTTTTTCATTCATTTGCCCTACTATTTTTAATACCTGTATTTATCCATCTGTTTTTGTTGGTGACCGGAAATCTATTCCCGTCACTAACATTGGCCATAGCACTCTGACCACCCCACACCGAACCCTTCATTTAAATAATGTTCTCATTACACCCAATATTGTAAAAAATTTAATCTCAGTCCGTCAGTTTGTTCGTGAAAATAAATGTACTGTTGAGTTTGATGAGTTTGGTTTTTCTGTGAAGGATTTCTGAACGCGTCAAATTCTGCTCCGATGTGACAGCACCAGTGATCTGTATCCGGTCACATCTTCGTCAATCCCTCAAGTTTTTCTGGTCAGTCAGCAAACGTGGCACCAACGTCTTGGTTACCCTGGAAGTGACGTGTTACGTTCTTTAGTTTCTAATAATTTCATTTCATGTAATAAGACTAAGTCTCCCATGCTTTGTCATGCTTGCCAGCTTGGCAAGCACGTGCGACTTCCTTTTTCGCTTTCTGAGACAGTTGTTAAGTCTCCTTTTGATATTATTCATTCGGATTTAAGGACCTCTCCACTTCCGAGTATTTCGCGTATTAAATACTATGTCTTATTTCTAGATCATTTTTCACATTATTTATAGGTGTATCCTTTACGCAGTAAGTCTGATGCTTTGTCTAAATTTATTCATTTTCGTGCTTTTGTTAAAAACCAATTTAATTGTGACATTAAATCTTTGCAATGTGATCATGGGGGCGAGTTTGACAACAATGCCTTACACTAATTATTTGAACAAATGGCAATGTGATCTAATGGTATTACCATTCATTTCTCTTGTCCTAAAACATCTCAACAAAATGGCAAATCTGAACGGATGATACGTTCCATTAACAACCTCATCCGCACACTTTTATTTCAAGCACACTTACCACCCACTTTTTGGGTTGAGGCACTTCACATGGCAACCTATCTCCAAAACATCATACCTTCCACCGCCATAAACAATGACATTCCTCATATTCACTTTTACAAAACCATACCAAACTACACGGATCTGCGTGTTTTTGGTTGCCTTTGTTACCCTCATATCAACACCATTCACAAGCTAGAACCGCGTGTCACCCCGTCTATTTTTCTCGGATATCCTACAAACCATCGTGGCTACATGTGTCTTGATCTAAACACCAACAAGATCATCCTCTCTCGTCATTTTAACTTTGATGAGACGGTATTTCCTTATGGATCTATGACTCCTAATTCATCACCTTCATACACCTTCCTTGACACATCACCTAATATCATTCAACAACATCTACTTCACACTCCCATTACACCACCTACGCCCACCCCTTTACAACCTCATATGCCAAACCAATCCCCTATCCAAACTATTCACCATACCACCACCCCTTCCGAAATCCTCCCAATACGCCTGGTCCAAACCAAACGCAAACTACACAATCCACTACGCCTGACCCTAACCTCAATTCCACCTCCCAACCTGGTACGCCACTCACCTCACCCAATTCACTGATGTTGTTTCCCTGACACCACCTCCCAATCCCAATCCCGTGTCGACTCACCCCATGGTCACTCGCTTTCGTGTTGGTTCTAACCGTCCTACCCAACATTTTAGCTTCCACGTGTCCACCATTTCACCGCTTCCTAAGTCATACACCCATGCGTTTAAAGACCAAAATTGGTATAGTGCTATGATAGATAAATATAATGCATTGATTAAAAATAATACTTGGATTCTTGTGCCTCGACCACCGGACGCGAACATTGTTCGTTCTATGTGGCTTTTTTGACACAAGCATAATGCAGATGGTAGTCTTAACTGCTACAAGGCTCGCTTTGTGGCGAATGGTAGTACACAGCTTACAGATATTGATGTTGATGAGACGTTTAGTCCGTTTGTCAAACCGGCTACTATACGTACAGTTCTGAGTCTTGTTATTTCTAGACATTGGCCAGTTTATCAGCTTGATGTCAAGAATGCATTTCTGCATGGATTCTTATCTGAGACTGTTTATATGCATCAGCCTCCTGGCTTTTGGGATCCTTGCTATCCCGATCATGTTTGTCTTTTGCAGAGATCATTATATGGGCTTAAACAGGCTCCTCGGGCCTGGTTTCAGCGGTTTGCTGCTTATGCTGCTCGAGTTGGGTTTCATCATAGTCGGTGTGACTCATCACTATTTATTTATCGACAGGGCTCGGACACTGCTTATTTATTATTATATGTTGATGATATAGTTTTGACTGCATCCTCAACTACTCTTCTACAACATGTTATAGCTTCTCTCCATGCAGAGTTTTCCATGGCGGACCTTGGCCATCTTAATTATTTTTTGGGCATTTCTGTGACCCGTAATACTTCGGGGATGTTTCTTTCTCAATCGAAGTATGCTACTGAGGTTCTTGAGCGTGCCAACATGCTCACTTGTAACCCATATCGGACTCCTGTTGACACCGACACCAAACTAGCTGCCGATGGTGATCTTGTTTCTGACCCTACTTTGTATCGTAGTCTTGCAGGTGCTCTTCAGTATCTTACATTTACTCGGCCGGATATCTCTTATGCTGTTCAGCAGATTTGTCTTTTTATGCATGATCCTCTGGAGCCTCATTATTCTGCTCTTAAGCGGATACTACGTTATGTTCGGGGTACGTTGGACTATGGATTACAGCTATATTCATCTTCGACATCCTCTTTGGTGGCTTATTCAGATGCAGACTGGGCTGGTTGCCCTACTACACGCCGGACCCACTTCAGGGTATTGTGTTTTCTTAGGCAACAATCTTCTCTCTTGGTCCTCTAAGCGGCAGTTCACACTTTCTCGATCTAGTGCTGAGGCTGAGTATCGCGGTGTCGCCAATGCAAGTTGCTGAGACGTGCTGGTTACGTAATTTATTACGTGAGCTTCACACACCACTTTCTACAGGCTACGATTGTTTATTGTGATAATGTGAGTGCTGTCTATCTCTCTTCTAACCCCGTGCAACATCAACGCACAAAGCATATCGAGATTGACATTCACTTTGTTCGTGATTTAGTAGCTACGGGACATGTACGTGTTCTTCATGTTCCGTCTCGATATCAGTATGCAGACATCTTCACCAAAGGCTTACCAACTACGTTATTTGAAGAGTTTCGCTCCATCTTGAGTGTTCGGTCATCTCCCGCTCAAACTCTGGGGGGGGGGGGGGCTGTTAGCAGATATTGTTTGATTGTATAGCCCATTCTTATTGTATAGCCCATTGATGCTTATAGGCCCATTGTAGGGTACGTTTGTTTAATATTTAGTCATGTAGAATGTATTCAGGATGGATATGAAATAATATACGATTACACCAGCATCAAAATCACCTATCTAACTATCTTTATCGCATGTGTGAATTGGTCGACCTTGGAGTTAGAGTCTTCATTCATACATCGTTAATAAATGGATGCCCTTTTCTCTATGCCAGCTAACTTCGGCAGACAGTCAACTCACTTCTAAAAGGTTTGATATTCGCATCGCTTGTTATCACTAATCAATGAACTTAGCAAATCACAACATCAATGACCAGATTATCAATTAAACCAATCTCTGCAGCCAGCATTTCGGGGAAAATATTAAAGTTACATAGAAACATACAAACACACATTTTTGTTGATAGTACACAATGATCCACTATATATACATTCTTTATATCATAAATAGACTTATAAAAATGACCTTTAACACGAGTAAACCAAATCTTTTTATTATCTACCGTCTATCTGAGTTACTGTTACTCCATTAACCGATGATGGTGAATGAAGACGTGAAGTGGAGTAGATGTCACTTCCTTGAATAAAGAAGCCAGGTTGTTTGGGAGAAGGTAGAGAACCTTCTCCACCCAACATGGCAACAACCGACGGTGTGCAAGGTCTATCTTCTGCACGTTGTTGCACACACAATAGGCCAACGTGTATTGATCGAAACACCTCATAAACAGAATAGAAGTTACCTAAACATTCATCAAGTAAATCGAGAGACTTTCCTTCTTTGCAAAGTCTCCATGCCTAAATGAATCCAAATAAAAAACACAAATTAGTTCAAATCAGAAAGGTCGCACATCTATATCATATCCTTTTTATGTATTTATATGCTCATAGATATACGGAATATATGTTTTCATCATTGGATGATTATATTCAACACACTTACATGTCCAAGAAGATGATCATGGTGTTTTTCATGAACAAAACCTCTATTTTTCTTCCCGCTCACAATCTCCAACACTAAAACCCCAAAGCTGAATATATCTGACTTTACCGAGAAGAGACCATTCACTGCATACTCTGGAGATATGTATCCTCTGAATAGAACAAAAGACCATGGATATAAATACACATTGTATATATAAAATGCATTAAACTATACAAACTTTACGGATTCTTACAAGGTTCCCACTACTCTCTTGGTATTTGCTTCACTTTCGTGTTCTTTAAACATTCTGGCCAAACCGAAGTCAGAGATCTTTGGACGCATCAGATGATCAAGTAAAATGTTCCCGGCTTTTAAATCCCTATGTACAACTTTATGCCGGGAATCTTGGTGAAGATAAAGAAGACCTCGAGCAATTCCGTTAATTATGTGGAACCTTTGTGGCCAATCAAGTAATGACTTTCTTATTCCATCTGCATAAATTTGCAACAACTTAGTTTATTAATATCATTTTTATTTTACAAAATTGAAAAAGCTGATCGAGAGCCCAACCAAATATAAAATTGTCCAGACTTTTGTTAGGCATGTATTCATAAAGTAACATTGTCTCATCGCCTTCAATGCAGTATCCCAAGAGCTTCACAAGATTCCGATGCTGAAGTTTCGCAATACAGCTGACTTCATTCCTAAATTCGTCAAGCCCCTGCCGAGAGGATTTTGAGAGCCGCTTCACAGCAATCTCTTGTCCTTCTAGCACACCCTGCAGACTAAAATATTTATACATGCTTTTATGTTGAATGTAAATGTTTAAAAATATTTTACTGATTATCACTCCGTTCACCCCAACTTTTTTAACGTATACTTATTCATATTATTTACCTTGTAAACTGGACCAAACCCACCTTCTCCCAGCTTGTTTTCAACCGAAAAGTTATCGGTAGCCCTAGAAACTTTAGATAAGCTATATAAAGGAACATCTATACTTCCCTTCTGGCTGCTACCTTTTTGATCTCTATCAAGAATCGTTACAGTCCTACCTAGAAAATATGACGTGTGGCTGTCAAATGTTTATCATAAGGTAATTATTTACATGATGTATAGCATACATCTAATATATATATATAGGGTTGGATCAGTTGGAAAACCCCTTGCCTCTCAACCGAGAGGTCAGGGGTTCGATCCTCACTCCTTACAAAAGGCCGGAGGTCCTTTCTACCTTTGGTAGAACTGGAAGCAGCCTCTCTACCTTAGGTAGGGGTAAGGCTGTCTACATCTTAACCTCCCCCATACACCGGAAACGGTATTGGGTACCCATAACCCGTGGAAGACGGCATTGGGTGTTACTTTACTTCTACTTTTTTATATATATAGAAATTAAGATCGATATCACTTGCCTTTTCTTTCTGCATCTGATCTCTTCTTCCTTTTACTCCAAGTGTAGAGTGTAAATATCAGGCCCAACAAAATCAGTCCAGTTGATATTGACAAACTAACTTCAATAACTACTCGTTTTTTTCTGTTGTAGCTGGAACGGAGATCTAAGAGACATTACAAAGTTAAAGCAAATGAAACATTCTCAAATTTACACCAAACATCATATGAATAGAAAATTTCATTATTACTTTAGTTATGTACTGGCTTACCTGATAGTTCAGAGGCTGCGAGTCTAACATAAAGATCTTGTCCGTTTTGTGGGTACACTCGAACATCAACCAAATTACCAAACCAATTCAAACATCCAACTCCACCTTCAGTGCTGTTTGGAATTGCATATGCGGTGCAAGAGCAATTACGCTTACAAGCTACCTCACATTCCCGGAGGTTCATATTGGTATCATAAACGGCATTTTGTGTGTCTGGCAATTTCACATTTGAAAACTTCAGGAATCCCTCTTCAGGCCCACAATCCAAATTTCTACTTCGTTGACATCCACTAGTCCCATTATATGGATTCAGTTGCTCAAAACCTTTCAAGCAGACACAATTAGTATTTGTAGAAATACTACATATTCCATATGGGCCACATAGTCCATAGTTGTCACAATAATCCGCTGGAAAGTTCATAGTCTGCATCCATTCTTGGCTTAGCAAATTCAGCTGAGAAACCTCAACCTTTCCATCAGGAGTTGCTACTGATCTTATCAAGAATCTGGGGCTATCATATGTATACATGTAATACATCTTGTTCTGATTCACAATCAGGTCAAATTTGTACCGAACTGTAGGGTCAGGCTTATAGTTTGGATGACCAGCAAATGACGTACCAGTAAACGGCCCATATCTTGTTGTAATAACCGAGCTTTTCCTAATGTATAGTTGAATATATTTACCCTTAACCATTAAAAACCAGAATGTATACTCACCTGGGGAAGGATCATCTGCGCTCCTCCAAGATGTCAGATATGTTTCTCTTCCTGTTACAAAGTTCTTGCCCAACTTCATTCCTGGTAAGAAGGTATCTCCAGGGTGATCAAAGCTTTGCCAAATGTATTTTCATTGTTGAGAAGTTTTTCACTCTTGATAACAAAATTTCCCGTATCTAAGAGTTTTGCTATGGGGTTCACAAGTGTGCCAGATGCCGAGGAGTTGGATGACCAAGTGATGGAATCGCTGCCATTGACAAGGGACAGGTTTCCATTGCTGTCCAATTTAACCACTCCTGAGGTATCGATAAGTGGAGTTTCACGGTTGGCAATCCATACAACTGTATGAGGTGATGTGTTCTTATACCATATCCCCAGGTATCGATTCTTCGAACTTCCTGGGCTAAAGAAGCCCAACTCGAATCTTTCATTTCCTGAAACAATGGTTTCACCATCTGTGATGTTTTGAAAAACAGTTAAGGTGTCTAATGAACTGCAAGATGATAGCATTAGAGAGAAGAAGGTAATATATGGGAGTAACATTATTATTATTATATGTACTGAACTTTCGATTTGCCAGTTCTCACTGTTGGAAATCTAATGTGAGTTTGGCAAGTTTTGTACTTATGTCTAAATTAAATGATGAAACAAATTATTGGTAGAGTTTAAAGCATTGAGGAGCATTAAACTTGAAGCCAATGAAGCAAAGAAGTTGTTGAAACATCAACCATTTGTTGTTAATGTATAACAGTGGATACAAGTGGAGCTTGTCTTGGTAAACAATCATGTATGAAAGTGTGACCACACGATTGCTTTTGTTTTAATGACTTGGTTTTTTTTTATGCCGTGCAAAGCACGGCCCATGAAGTTTCAGCCCTTTACACTACTACTATTGTGATGTGAGCGGTTCAATATTTGTATTTCACAGTTGAGCAATGTGAAAAAAACAGGTTCTCAGGTTTGTTCATAGTATTTCACCCAAGCCGTGATGGTGAGCATAAGTAGTGTTGTGCTAGCTAGACTTCAAAAAATGACATAAAAAAAAAAACAAAAAAAAAACATTGTAGGTGATTATGTAATAGATAGAATTATGTTTTTAATTTTCCATTTTATATTGATTATAATTATGATGTTGTGTTAAATATGTTTGTGATTTTTGTTAACAAGATTCATTTATATCATGATTTGTGTAAATGTCATGTGTTGGTTGTGTGAGGTCACGAGGTCCTGGAAGTTTGATATTTAAGCTTTTATTCGGTGAATTGTTTATAAGGAAAGAATAATGTTTGTAGTCAAAATAATCATTGATATTTAACCTTTTATTTCGTGAATTGTTTACAAGGAAAGGATGATGTTTGCAATCGAAATAATGGGCTAATATACAAAGAAATTATTAAAGTCTGCGAAAAAATTGTCCTAAGTTATTAAAGTTTCAAAACTGTCATCTAAGTTAACTCAAATTCTTGCTTCCACATCAATGCAGAGGAAGAATCAACTGACTCAAATTCTTGTGTCAACATGCGCTAGTCTATTTCAGTAAGGGCAAACATCATTATTGTTTCTAAATAGTTGACTAGGTCGTTTACAAAAGACTAGTAGTTCCATTAACAAATTTTTCGTCTGGATTTACATACACCGTCTGAAATTTAGTGGTTAAAGTGTGAGGATCAGTAAGTAAAGCCTAGTTGGTGGTCAACTAGTTATAACCCCTTAGAGTGTCAGCTTGATGATTGATTTCATGTTGTGGAAGAGCCAATCGAAACCCTAGGGACGTTGAGCAACTTAGATGGAACAAGATTCTTACTATAAGTGTATTTGAACTTAGACCGTGGACATGAGTTACTTGGGAACCAAACGATCAGGCGAGACTTAAGTACCCACACTTTTTGGCAGTGGTACTAGCTAAATTTTGAGGCCAAAATTCTTCTAACGGGGTAGATTGTAGCAACTGGCATTTTCCGAGCAATACTTGTTCATCAAACTCGAAACTACTGTGACAAACCGCCACATTCTAGTACATTGCCACTACACCAATTGATAATTTAATTTCTAGAGTGTTTGCATTTAAATACGTACGACTATTAATTCACTTAACGCTTTTCAAAATTTTCACGAACACACAATAGATCCGACACTTCCAACAATAAATTTTTTTAATACATTATTACACCCTCTATAATACTTTTATTAAAAACACTTAATTATACATATTTAATCTCTACTACAAAACTATTACACATATATTCATACAAAAGTTACACATTTTCTTATCTAGCCACCCTCTAAGAATATTATAATGCCTAGTTTTCTTGCACGGTTGCTTGTTCGACCCATAAAACACAAAACACATAAGGTTCTTAAACTATCTCTTGGTCCATAAGTTAAAGTCACCAACACATGTGTGTCCCTTGTCCAAACCCACGACACACACCTTACACACCCTTCACAACATATTTTTTTTCTTAGTTAACTTGTAGAGTCTTATTATAATGTTAAAAATCATACCTATGTTTTCTCATATGTCACATCTCACTTGTCTTATTATAACTTTTTTTGTTGTGAAAATTACTTATGAGGTCTCTGCAGATGGGAGTCGTCCTGCAGAGGACCTCCTTTTTCCATATATAAAAAAGGCTATGGAATTCGCTTCAATTTTGTGCAGAAGTCCTAGAAGGACACGTGTCGGCACCCCCTTAATTAAAAGTGAGGAAACAAAATATATATATATATATATATATATATATATATATATATATATATATATATCGCTTCAAAGTTGAAGCGAATTCTGACAATATGTGGGGCCTTAACTGACACGAAGATGAAGACCAAAAGAGTTGATGTGTTTTTGTTGTGTCATTTTTTATATAGAAACATTGATTTATAAAAGTGTAAGTTTGTTATTCATGTATCGATTTATAAAAGATGGTATATCACTTACGTAAAAAATTTATGTATTTCGAGCAAAAGTTGAATAAAAATTGTTGAATGAAAGTATAATTTTGTGTATCTTGTTACTGCGATTGGGTGTATTAAAAAATTGGTGTCAAACGAAAAAGATGGTGTAGAAAAGTATAATATTGACGGACTTATTGATGAGAGGCCTATAATCTTCAAACTGGTTTATAAATTCACGTTTCTATACTTTCTACTTTAATACACTATCTTATGTTTCCCTTTTTTTATTTTTTTATAAACCCTTTTTACACAATTACTTTTATACACAAACAAAAATGATATGTTATTATTGCCTTGCATACTTGTAAATTCGTTACTTTAAACTATTGCACCACCAAAACACATGCTCAAATATTGTCTCTTGAATACAAACATCACTTGTAAAATTCAAATACACAGATAAAACAAACATCATTTGGATAATTGAAAATGAAAAGCATGATGCTACAACTCAATCAGAACATACCAATAGTTGTTAACTAGTGACATAAACCTTCTACTTTATTAAAAACCAAACCGATTAAACCAACTATTTGAATCCTGCATGTGTTGATCGTCTAGATGTTGAGAGTTGTGTTGCTGGGAAGTGTATTGTTGATACACTTGAGACTGGTATTGAAGATCATTTTGAAGTGGTTGCGTTCGGTTTTGCTGAGATAGGTTGAAATCTTGTTGTGTGTTATGTTGATCGTATGTTTGTGATGTGTGTGTGTTTTCAGCATATTGTTGAGATGGGTATGGGTTGTGGTGGTAAGTTTGTGAAGCGTATTGGTTTGTGGGGTATGTGTTGTCACCATATGGTTGCCAAAAGTACGAGTTTTGACCATTTGCTTGATTAGTGTATGTGTTTAGGCCGTATGGTTGCCATGAGAATTGCTTGTTTCCCATAAAACTATGATCGAACGGGTGATGTTTGTCATAAAAAGGTGCACTGTCATGTTGCTCATTAGTTGGAAATTCCCCTTGCTTTTGTTTACCCTTGCTGTTAAGTGGATCTGGGACAAATGAGTTTTCGCAATTCTGACGCTTATGCCCCGCTTCTTTGCACTTGCTACAGTGTATAGTCGTTGGCTCTTCTCCTTGAGATGGTATACGGTTTGTGTTTTTCGGACGACCTGGCTGAGGGTTGTCCATTGTTGGAGGAGTAAGAGGATGTATATGGCTTGGATACTCCCATTCGTTAAAATTACCAACAAATTGAATTGACTCTGCAAAGGTTGCTTGATATTTTTCCTTTTTGAACCAGTCATGTACATATTGCACACAATCTGTTAGGTTCAAAAACCTTGTAACAACAATAACGTGACCACAAGGTATCCCGGAAATTTGCCATTTCCGACATTCACATTCACCGGTCGTAAAGTTCACTTCACGGTTATATTGGCCATCATAAACTTGATATCGAAATTGAGTAATTCCGTGTACAACCCAACTAACGCTTTTCATTCTTCTTTTCTCCACCTTATGCGCTACCCAATCTGTGATGTCGTACTTCATTTTTGCTACACAAAAATGTAAATATAAATTAATTAACTTATGTAATATATTTTTCAAAATGATTACTGACTACGTTATGTTTTAAACAATAAATACCTGCAGCTTCCCGACGTTTAAAATACCACTTTTGAATCATACTTCGGTACGTGTCGGTCAACACTGTTACTGGTAGCTTTCTGTACAATACAGTACATGCATTAACAGACTCGACACTGTTAGATGTACAATAATTGTAACGGCTACGTGGGCAATGTGCTTGAGACCAGCGTTTAGGATCAGCCTCCATTAGCTTTCGGTGTGCTTCAGGTTGTACAACCAGGAGTATGTTCATTTGTCGTTGCCACTCATCGGGAGTATACGCTTTGCATATGCCCCAGTATAGACCTTTAAATTTATTGCTTTTCAAGGAAAGGTTCATCATTAGATGTCGACAACAAATACCATGAAATGCTGATGGAAACTCATTCCTTACTGCCGAAGCTATTGCAGGATGCCTATCAGATATGATAACCATATTGGGGTTATCGTCGATGCACTCTCTAAGTACAGACATCCACCATGTCCAACAATCTCTAGTCTCCCCTCTGCATATTCCGTAAGCAATAGGCACAATTTGGTTGTTTCCGTCCATCCCAACAGCTTGCAAATTTGTACCCTTGTAAGTACCCTTTAAATGTGCCGCGTCCACTATAAGTAGTGGGCGAAGATGGTTACAAACGTGCGCAACTGCGTATAAACAATTTTTAAAATTATAATAGCAAGCGGGTTTGTGCATGCACTTAAAAAAATTGAACAAGACTTACCGATGCACCAATGGCAATGAATAAAATTTCAAAAACCCCTTGATTGCTTTTCTTGATACGTGTGACCGTCCCTGGTTTTTTTTTTCTAAGTTGTGACAATAATACGGTAGTATTTCAAACGATTCTAATGGTGAACCTCTTAACAATTGTAACCCATAATCCTTCTCTCCCTTTCAAATCACGGCTACCATCTTCTAATTTATCTTTCATAATGTGAGCAATAACTTTTTTGTTTGCATTTCGATGGTTAGGATATGTTTGGGTTCTGGGACACGTGTGAATATCATTCATGCTTGTAATTTGAAAAACATCTGAATTTGGCCAACGTCTGGTATTAATATACCATGCACATTGTGCATAATGGACGCATTTTATGTTGCAAGTTTTAGGGTTAATTTTTTTTAAACAAATTCATAACCATCTTGTAAAGCTTTCAACCTGTATGCCAAGTTTAATTCCGCCATAGTTAAAAAAACCTTATTGATTTTTACTTCAGTTTTTTTGTTATAATTCTTTGTAGGCATAGGTTTTGGCGTGTAAAGTGGTGGTTCAGGAACTTCAGGGATATGGTCAAAAAAATTTGGCCATTTATGGTTACCGGGGTGTTGGGTTTTATTTATTTCATCAAAACAATCATTTTCATCATCTTCATTATCGGAAAGGAAAGCAAATGATGACCCTGGTTTTGTAAAATTTGCCTCATCTTTATAACCTGAGTCATCATCTTCCTGTTCGTCATCTGAAGGAAAAGCAAATGATGACCCCGATTTTGTGAAATTTGCCTCATCTTTATAACCTGAGTCATCATCTTCCTGTTCGTTATCTGAACTAAAAGCAAATGATGACCCTGGTTTTGTGAAATTTGCCTCATCTTTATAGTTATAGTCATTGTTTTGAAAATCATTTGATGGGCCGATGTTTTCTTCTACCATTGGAGGGAAAAAATTATAAAACTCTGGCACTTGCTGAGTTGAACCAAAACTTGTTGTTTCTTCCATTATTTTAGATTGCGAAACATACAAGTGTACAAGTTCAGCAGGAGACTCTAAAGCACATTGAACAAAAGAGTTTACCTTGTTGTCGTCTGTAACATCGAGTCGAAAGTTAGCTGAAGGGACTTTCACATTTAAATTTACTCAGGCATTTTGCTTCAATCTAAACTTATTCACCACCATATCAACTAACCCTGAATATGTTATATCATGATCCATAATCACACCGCGCTTTATTTCACCGTAATGTAACATACATTTGAATTTATGTAAATTCAAGGCCATTTTCTTTTTGTAAGTATGGTGGAGATGTATATACATTCAATTTCGTAGATGTGTTATTTATAGCGTAATATTACCATGTGTGTTTGCAAAAAGTAATTAACATGTGTCATATTTCGTGTATAATATTATGTGATCAAAAATTTGGTTTCCTAACAAGTCAAACTAATGTCATATTTCTTGTATGCCAGTCACATCTTTGTCTCTATAAAGGCCCTGAGTAGTCTCTATTCATGTCATATTTCGTGTATAGAATTATGTGATCAAAAGAAAGTTTATTTACTAGTCACCTCTGTGTCTCTATAAAGTTTCTGACAAGTCATATTCATGTCATATTTCGTGTATAGTATTATGTGATAAAAAAAAAGTTGATTTACTAGTCACATCTGTTTCTCTATAAAGTTTCTGACAAGTCATATTCATGTCATATTTCGTGTATAGTATTATGTGATTAAAAAAAAACTGATTTACTAGTCACATCTGTTTCTCTATAAAGTTTTTGACAAGTCATATTCATGTCATATTTCGTGTATAATATTATGTGATAAAAAAAAGCTTATTTACCAGTCACATCTGTTTCTCTATAAAGTTTCTGACAAGTCATATTCATGTCATATTTCGTGTATAATATTATGTGATCAAAAAAAAAATTAATGCAATCACTCTATTTAAGAAAAAATGTTAATACTATAATTTTACAAATTCAACTACACTGCAAACTACTTGTAACCATCCCCAAACAAAGTCAGACAACATACCCCTTGATCTTCAGATCAATATCATGAATAGGCTTCATATTAAGTCTTTAATGCAGTTTCGTAGTGTCTCAAAGACTTGGAAAGCTGCAATTAACAATAACAACTTCATATGTCGTTACGGTTTTCATGAGGTTGATACTAGAAGTTTTTTTGTAACATACAAGCAAGATAATATAAGTTTTGTGTTTTATGTTGATGACAATCTAGGCTTCACACCTCTAAATACAAATTTTGATCTTACCACCGTTAAGCCAATTGCTACTTTGGAAGGTGTTTGGTGTTTTTCGTATATTGGTAATATGATGCTTATTCTTTGGAATCCATCCATAAAACGATCAATAGGGATATTTGTTCCTAGTTACATGGATCAACTCGATTCACCAAAAATGGTCTTTGGTTTTGGTGTTCGGCCAGACGCTTTAGACCCTACCATTTTAAAGATTAATTACCCTTACTATGGTCAAGGACCATGGTACGTGTCAGTGCTTACGTTGAGCTCTGGTAGTTGGAACATTCTTGAAAATTACCATTTGCCTCATGAAACAATCCGCCTAAAACGGTCTGGCCAAACATGTGTGGGTGGTAAAATTTATTGGCCTGCTTCCGAAAGGCGATGAAGGTATGAGGTACAAAAATTATATGCTTGTTTCATTTGATTTGATTACTCACAAGTTTACTGTAGTCTACAGACCTGAAGAGCTGAGAGTGTTGATTCCTTTCCCATTTGATCTATCTTTGTTAGAAAATAATCTCGTAATTTCGTCTAGTTTCTATCTATAGGACATACGATTTCTTTGTGCATGGGTGTTAGAGGTTGATGGTGGTTTTGTAACATCCTTTCGCATTTTATTCAATATTCCATTTCCAGTTGAGCATGTACTTAAGTTGGTGGGTTTTACTAAGGACGAGTAACCAATAGTTGAAGCTAAAGTAAGTAAACAAATGCCCCACTCGCTACAAGTGTTCGTGCGCAATGCTGAAAGCTTTCAAAATGTGGGGGTCGAAGGAGATTCTGGCTCATTCTTCATTGGGCCCAACAAAGAATCACTAATTCTTCTAACATTGTCAGACAAGCAACTTTTAGGATTTAATGTTTAATGGTATCATGTATTTCATGTATCGCACTTTATATTTTCATTTCGATGTTGTATTTGACTTTGGTAGTGTAATGAATAAAAGTTCGTATTATATGTAGAACTCTAACATTTGATATGAATGAAAGAAGGAACAACTGAATTTCATTCAATAAAACCACAAAGTAGCATAATGTGACATTGCAAGCGGAACATAACCAGACTTAGTCACTAGTCAAATAACTTTTTTGAACATGAAGGTTTATCTTGTTTTTTCTTCTTCAAACCCTCATTTTTGCATTCTTCGGGCACAACAAGTGGGGATAACTCCACCCGTGATACGTACACATGTAGTTGGTTTTGTTGAAATTGAGTATACGTTCGTATACGTTCGGGGTCTTCGATTGCATCAACTAATAGTTCGAGTCCTGAATCAAGACTACAGTTTGGTTTCTTTAAATAAAAAAAAGGTTGGGGAGTTTTCATCATAACCTAAACAATTGGTTAAGATTGTTTTCAATTGATTGACCCAAAAAGTTTCATAATCAACTAGATCTACACAAGCAACTATACCACCTACAAACTTTCTTCCAGGTGGTGAAGTGAAACTTCCATAATGGTGTAGTCGGACTTTGATTGTCATCTCTTGACCTACAGAAGGATTTAACAAAAGATAAAAAGATGTAATTTTTTTGAATACAACAACGTGGTTTATATAATGTGACCCACTAACGTATCTAATGTTTGTACACCAATAACATCTTTGTCTCTATAAGGGAGATGAGTAGTCTCTATTCATGTCATATTTCGTGTATAGTATTATGTGATCAAAAAAAAGTTTATTTACTAGTTACATATGTGTCTCTATAAAGTCTCTGACAAGTCATATTCATGTCATATTTCGTGTATAATATTATGTGATAAAAAAAGCTTATTTACTAGTCACATCTGTTTCTCTATAAAGTTTCTGATAAGTCATATTCATGTCATATTTCGTGTATAGTATTATGTGATAAAAAAAGCTGATTTACTAGTCACATCTTTCTCTGTATAAAGTTTCTGACATGTCATATTCATGTCAGATTTCGTGTGTAATAGCATGTGTATGTGTAAATTTTTACCCGAAATATGACACAGAAATGACAAGTGTATGACACGGTTTTATCCCTCAATTTAAGGCTTACTTTGTCACTCTTTCGCTTATTCAAAATCATCCATTAATTTATCCCTTCTCATTAAAATAAAATGTCGGACAACATACCATTCGACTTGCAAGTTGATATCATGAATAGACTTCCAGTTAAGTCATTACTACAATTTCGTACTGTGTCAAAGAGATGGAGGTCTTCAATATACTTTTCCAACTTCATCCGTAGCTATGGCTTTCGTGATACAGATACGTGTTGTTTTAATTTAACTTATATGCAAGGTAATGTAGGTTTTACGTTTTCAGTTAATGGAAGTTTAGCTTTCACGCACCTAGATACAACTATTAATCTTCCAACTCTTAAGCCAATTGCTACTTATGAAGGTGTCTGGTGCTTTTCATATGGTTCAAATATGATGGTTGTTATTTGGAACCCATCAATAAAAAGATCTATAGGGGTATTAGTCCCTGGTTTCTTGAATCAACCTGATTCCCCAAAAATGGTCATCGGTTTTGGTGTACGTCCTGACAATTTAGACTTAACAATTTTAAAAATTAATTACCCGTTATACAGTGAAGGGCCATGGTACGTGTCAGTGTATACCTTGAGTTTGAGACGCTGGAACCATATTGAAAATGACCGTTTGCCTCGAGAAGGGATTAGACTAAAAAGGTTTGGCCAAGCAGTAGTAGGTGGTAAAATTTTCTGACTTGGTTATGAAAAATTTGTTTTCAATGATGGTATTTTGTACAAACGCTATATGATAGTTTCATTTGATTTGGTTAGTCACCAATTTATAGAAATAGGCATACCAGAAGAGATAAGACGCATGGTTGGGCCTCCATTCCATATATCCCAGCTACGGAACTCTATCGTAATTTCAGGAAGTTTCCTAGCAGATGGGTACAAAGTTATGTGTGCATGGGTGTTAGATTTTGATGGTGGTATTGTATCATCGTGTACAGTGCTATTCACCATCCCGTTCCCAATAGAGAATGTGGTAAAATTAGTTGGGTTTACTAAGGATGATGAACCGATTGTTGAAGCTAAGATCGACCAAGAGATAGCTCAATCGCTACAAGTGTACGAGCGAGCTTATGAATTGTTTCAAGACATGGGTATTGAAGCGAATGGTGGTTCATTTTTCATTGGCCCATATAAAGAATCACTAATTCTTCTTAATGAACCAAATCATACCATCGTGGTTTAGTTTTAGTATTTTATCTTGAGCGATCTCGTTGTATTATGAATGTTTAATGTTTTTTAATAAATGAAGTGTTTGTTTTCCAAATTATGTGCTTGTAGTGAAGAAACAAATAATACGATTAATGAACATTTGTATTTTTATTTGAATAAATGTAATTTGGATACATAGGCTAACATTCATTCCAACATAGTTTAAGAAAAACATATTATTAAGACAATCTTAAATCATACACGACACATATTGAGTGATTATGACTATGAATAGAAATGATTCTTCCATATGTAATTATGGCGTTCATCTGCTTTAGCATCCTCATTCTGAAAGTGTTCTTGTTCTGCCCATTCAACCATTTGATCACAAGTGTAATCCGCTTGTGTTATGTTCTTGTTTCCGTCTTCATTGTCACTTGTGTATTCTGTTATCACATGATCCATCATTTCTGCCAAAGTAGCATTTGGCAATATATATTTTTCAATATTAAAATCGACACCGCCATGGTCAATGTAGATTTCCATGTTGCCTAGCGCTGCAGAAATATCAAACATTACATGCATATCATAGTTGTTTCTTAGTTTTACGGTGCTTGAAATGCCAGTGTGTGGTACTTCATAAAAAAGAGCATGAATATTCCTGTCAACGATGTTAAAAAAATATTTCTTGATCTCTTCTAGCTTCATTCTTGGAATATTGATGTTCATCTTCCAACCATTTACATACGTTGGTTTTCCGCCATAGCAAACCAAATAACCCTTGTTGTGAACAGGAAAATTGAAAATGGTTTGTGTATATGGTGTAGTAGGTTTAGTTTTTTTTATTATACCATCGTTTAAAGTGTACACGCTCTTCCAGTTTGTTTTTTCTCTGAACCATTTCATGTATATAACGGACACGCTCTTGACGCTTTAATTTTATTTCTTCTGAAATTACACCTGCAAATGATTCTTCCATAGAACCATCATTTGGAATCAAATTTGTGCTTAAATCTGTCGGATGCTCACAAACAAAAATTTGGAGCTGTCTAGCAACTTTTGTGATGTCGTACATAACATCAATGTCATAATCGTTTTCAATTGCTTTCATTCCCATTAAAGTTTGGTTTTGTGGCAATGCGTAATATAGAAAGTTGACCTTTGTTGGTAATTTTCTCTCCAGATACTTAACCATATCTCGAAAACCAAATTCTGGAAGATGATCATTTTACGCGTGGCCCATGGCTAAGCGCGCTTGGCTATCTAGATGCTTTTGGGATCAGGGTAGATGCTTGTTTAGGCGATATGAAAACCTTTTGTAAAAAAGGGAAGCTTGAACTGGTTGTAGCCGTCATCAAGTCTTTTACACCAAATTTGCTTGGTGACCTAACTGTGACACTCAAAGATCCATCAGGAACAATGTCTGTTACAATTCATCACAAAGTACTAGAAGAGGATAAGGGTTACGTCAAGTCTATCGGTGTCGGTGCGGTTTTGATACTAAAGAACGTCTCAGTGTTCACACCAAAACCACATAACCATTACCTTAACATCACTTTGAAAAACATTGTTGAGGTTTACCACAAGGATACCGTTTATCACTGATGTTTAAATTGGACATTCGTTTTTAATTTGTATCATCTTTATCTTGTATTTTTTATGTTTTTATTTAACCCATCTACTGGACTTTCATTTTTAGTTTGTATCATCTTTATCTTTTATTTTTTATGTTTTTATTTAATCCATCTACTGTTTTCATTTAACTCATCTACAAAACTTTAGTTATCGACGACATAACTTGTGATATATAACATACACAAACTTTCATTTGGTAACCGTATATGAAAATACATATACAAACGGTCAACTAATCATATCTACAACCGCTAGTATTCTTTAACCATAGATAAAAAAAATATATACAAACAGTTCAACTAAACATATCCACATCCGCTAGTATCCTCACAACGGGTACCATAAAAATGATGAGCCATAACAAATCTAAACTCCCTAAAAAACTGTGAAGGGTTATTAATAACCGGTGGTGGGATCCTACCTGTACAAAATTGGAGCATAAGCCAACATACAACTACTCCACAATCCTTACTATTTGATTGCTGCGGAGCCGGAAACCATTTTGAATCATTATAAGAGAATGAGAAGTTAAAATGTTGGCGTCCGGTAACGTCAAAATATCCTTGGATCTGTAAACTTTCATTTAAGACTTTAGTCCATGCAACAAGATGTCGTCGCAACTTATCCGACCTACTGTCACTATCCATCGAGTCGAAAACAGAAATATGAGAATTCGAAAGATCTACGACAGCTAAAACCCAGTGATTGCCTTCGGCATGGAACGGCATATACACCTACAAAGATAAAATCATTAGCTTACATACAATTATATACCTTATTAAAATACTAAACGCATTAAAATCATTAAACAAAAATACTTACCACTTCTACCTCATCCCAGGAAGGGTACGGACGTGTCCTCCCACTTAACGTTCCCTGTAATACACTATCAGTCACAAGTAAGAAGACAGAAGTGCCTGGAGAATACGATGCAAGTGTTGATTTCGCTACTGTCCAGCGAGCACCATTTGGCCTCTGACGAATTAGAAGCTCAGTCCATGCATTCATATGCTAATTCATATCAAAAAAATATTAAAATTATTACTAAACATTCTATAAAAAAAAAAACTATTCAAATACATTATAAACATGTAATAATAAACTTACATTGTCTGCAAGCCAACCATAACTTGGGACCTTGGAACAAAAAAGGAGCAATTCACGCCAAAAAATTGGCTCACACGCAAAACCCATCACATGACAATCCAGGTATATGGGTTTAGGGTTCCTTAGGAAAGTATTTAAGTCTTCATATAATGTACGCCTAACCTAAATAGCCAAAAGTAATGTCAATAATAAGTTGTTAATCATTGTTAAAAAAAATATTCACTTAGTTTTATGATTACCTTATTAGGGTCAACGTTATAAAACGAAATGTACTCTCCGGTATAATTTTCGCATAAAAACTCAACTCTATCCCCGTCTTCTTCATCATCATAGACCCTATCGTCTTCTTCATCAATAGCTTTTCCAAGATCTAACGGGCTAATATTTGCTGAAATGGCATTATCCTTACGCCTACCAGCCCGTTTATCGGGAATAGGAGTCGTGTCTGGCAAACGATCATACGGGCTCAACAAATAACGTCTAGGACGAACATCTCTCTTTTCTCGATTCATAGCACCCTAACACGGAACAAATATACATGCAACTATTATGGTAGAAAAAGGAAAAAAAGATATATACTTATGTGGGTCATAAATTTACCGGCAACACACGAGTAGCTACCGGGGGGGGGGGGGTGTGATGCACTAGCTTGTTGCGCATTGTTACCCGACCACGGAACAAATCCTCGTTGTGGCATAGGCGTCCTAGAGTAAGGCATCGGCTGGTCGTATAACTGCATGCCCACCTGTGGCGACTGGTGGCGAGACACCCTGTCAAAGAAAGAACTACTCGGGGGGTTAGGAAACCCCTCATCTCCTGGACGAGCCTCGCCAAATACCTACATACAATATTAGAATGTTTAGTAATTTTTAAACAAATGAATAAATTGTATACATGCCGTTGGTAAATATACATTCGCGTTCGGGGTACCACTAAATCCAGTTCCATCCTGCCTGAAACCCTACATACAATATTAGTATGTTTAGTAATTTTTAAAACAAATGATTAGGAACAAAAAAAATGAAAATAAAACATACCTGCGCGTTCGGGAACCAATTACCTCCAGTTCCAGCAGGCCCGAAACCCTGCATACAATATTATTATGTTTAGTAATTTTTAAAACAAATGATTAGCAACAAAAAAAATGCAAATAAAACATACCTGCGCGTTCGGGAACCCAATAAATCCAGTTCCAGCCGGCCCGAAACCCTGCATACAATATTAGTATGTTTAGTAATTTTTAAAATAAATGATTAGCAATAAATAGAAATGCAAATAAAACATACCTGCGCGTTCGGGAACCCACTAAATCCAGTTCCAGCCGGCCCGAAACCCTGCATACAATATTAGTATGTTTAGTAATTTTTTTAAAAAATGATTAGCAAAAAAAAATGCAAATAAAACATACCTGCGCGTTCGGGAACCAATTACCTCCAGTTCCTGCCGGCCCGAAACCCTAAATACATTATTAGTATGTTTAGTAATTTTTAAAACAAATGATTAGCAACAAAAAAAATGAAAATAAAACATACCTGCGCGTTCGGGGTACACTAAATCCAGTTCCATCCTGCCCGAAACCCTACACTCAATATTAGTGTGTTTAGTAATTTTTAAAACAAGTGATTAGGAACAAAAAAAATGAAAATAAAATATACCTACGCGTTCGGGAACCAATTACCTCCAGTTCCAGCCTGCCCGAAACCCTACATACAATATTAGTATGTTTAGTAATTTTTAAAACAAATGATTAGCAACAAAAAAAATATACAAATATACCTGCGCGTTCGGGAACCCAGTACCTCCAGTTCCAGCCTGCCCGAAACCCTACACACAATATTAGTATGTTTAGTGATTTTTAAAACAAATAAGTAGCAACAAAAAATTATACAAATATACCTGCGCGTTCGGGAAACCACTAAATCCACTAAAGAAACCAAATATTTTTTGCAACATTGTGTCGTGTTCCTTTATCTTGGCATCCTGAGCCTTTCTCAAATCCTGTAGTTGCGTCAAATGACGATAAACGTATGCTGGAACATCGTCACGACTATATTGGTCTGAAAGTGGTGGTATTGGTGGTGGTTCGATACTACGCCCCTCAAAAAATGCCATGCTATCACGGAACCAACCCTGTTCGGACTCATATGCATCGGGTACAAGTCTTAATGTAGGTTCCGCTACCTAAAATTTATATAACAACAAATACAAATATTGTTATGAATCACTAAAAACTAAATGGCATGATTAAATAACAACTCACCAATAAACTATCCAGGTAACAACGTTGAAACTTCCGCTTGTAACAAGAAGCACACACTCTCGGATGGAGCTCGTGACGATTAAAAAAATCAAGAGCCTTGACTCGATAAGTCTCCAAAATCCACGTCTATAAAAAAATAATTGGTTAATTACTTTAACATTATATATATACATAAACAACAAAAACTAACATTATATATATATATATATATATATATATATATATATATATATATATATATATATATATATATATATACCTTAAAGACCCATGTAAAGCCCTTCAGCGTATACTTAGGGTTCTTTACCTTACCGTCAGCGTCGGGCGGTGGTCGTGGCTTCACAAAAAAAGCTTCAATACGTGAACCTACTACACCAACTAACGTATTGTACAATGTCGGCCATACGTACGAACCCCAAGGATATATGTTCCAAGCATCAATATTATCTACTAAAGCCATGCACCATGGCGGTACTACGTAATTAAACTCGTGGCCTAACAACACCAGCTCCAACAAGCCTAGCAAACTAACACGAACGGCATCGATATCGGCAAGCTTATCAAGGGCATCGCTTAAAATAAAATTATGCAACAGTCCAGCAGTTATTGAACATCCATCATAACTTGAGTCAAAAACACGTCTCCTAAGAGGAGTAGGTTCATCTTTATATTTATCTTGAAAATCAACCCCAAATCTCAAGCCAGTTACTAAACAAAACTCCTCTCTACCGAATTTCAACTCAAAATCTCCTACATGATACGTCAATGGAACGACTTCCGTGTCTCCCGGTTCAGGTTCGACTTGACATAAACTAATATAATGTAATAACATACATGTCTCTTGCATTTGTTCTATATCAAACATCCATCCGAAACACGTTTGCCTAAACAATACATCCTTATTGGTATTCGCAATTTTTTTTTAAGGTAATGAACCAATTTTAGCTTACTTCTACAGGTAAGGTCAACGGCAAAATCCTAAAATAACAATTAATAAGAGTATATATTATTAACTACACAATAAGCATAAAAAACCAAATAATGATATCGGAAGAAAAATAAATATTTACCGGAACAACTAGTGCCATAATAACAAACAAACACGATAACACCTAACCACTACCACCACAGAACCACAACAACACTGACACACGACCACAAACAGCCGCACCACCTACACCAAACCACCACCAACAACCACCACCAACAAACCACCACAACAACACCACCACCAACAGCCGCAACAACAACAGCCTACACCAACACCATCAGCCGACACCACCACCACAGACAGCCTACACCACTAGCACCACCACCACCAACGCTCCACACCACAACTGCCAAACAAAAAAAAACCAAGGAAGATTTTTGCAACTATGCTGAGAAAAACACCTACTCCTACTCGTTTTTCACTTGAAATGTAAAACGAAATGAGGAAGTTTCGCTGCTTATTCGGATACATTTTGCACAGTAATATGAGTAGTCATTCGAATTGATTATGCAAGATTTTTTGCTTAGTCCCGATGCGAGGAGTGATAAGATCGCCTCAATATTGAAGCGATTTACTTGCTTTTTCTGAGTAAGTCTGATGGTGTAGGCCCATATTGTCACAATTCGCTTCAACTTTGAAACGATTTGCTTTTTTTTTTAATTTCCTCACGTTTGATTAAGGGGGTGCCGACACGTGTCCTTCTAGGACTTCTGCACAAAATTGAAGCGAATTCCATAGCCTTTTTTGATATATGAAAAAAGGAGGTCCTCCGACAATTCCCACCTGCAGAGGCCTCATAAGTAATTTTCACTTTTTTGTTTGTTGTTATATCTATTAGAGTCCTTTTATACTGTTTAAGCCATGCTTGGTCATTTGACCTCTCTTTTGCTCCATATTCAGCAGACCACAAGCTAACACCACACTCCTTTCTATATTTTTATTTCAAGCCTATAGTGTAGAGTCTATTTAAAATGATAAAGGCCATGCCTTCAATTTATATAAAGGATGTTGTCTCCTTTTCTTTTTCTTTTTTTTTTTCTGTCGAACAAGCAACAACCCACCACCAGGATTTCATTTTTTTTATGTCCTAGATTTCTAGAGTGAATTTTATATTTCAAAAACCACACTTGAGGTTGCTAATATAAACTAGCACATTCACTAGTTCCTTACAATTAAAAACAACACACCAAATCCTCTCTTGGTTTTCTCCGCCTCATGACACAAAAACAAAAGAAAAAGGGAGAAGAAGCTTTGGATTTTTGGGTAAAAATATAGCTTATTTGAGAGCTTATTGGGTTACAAGTTAGCTTATTGGGGCATTATTGGGTTAAGTTAGTGATCACCAGAGTTCTTGAGCCATAAACCATCTCTAAACACCAAAGTTGCGATTAGAATTACCTCGTTTTGCGAACCATCACTACATTACCGTATCTTAACATTTACTCAAGGTGAGTTCTCGTAGCCCCACTTTTTATATGTTTTCCTTGGGGGTGGAAATGGTACTAAATGCTTTTCAACTGTTTTTATGCTGTGAACTATTCTTTTACATGATTTTGGACATATATGTGTGATGATGCGATTATGTGCGATAAAATGTTTTGTTACATGTGGACATGCAACTGCGCAACTGTTAACTCTGTTGAGAGCCGAAACATTTTGATAGATCTATCGAGGTAGCTCCCCACAGTGTACTGTTTATGTGTGTGACAATCGTGGTAGGTTCAGTTGGCGCGACACTATTTTGTTTTGACTTGTGCTTATAATTGGCTATCATGCTCACTTTTTGTCCTACAATATGTATTCACAGCTCATTGGTTTTACTCTTAAACCTACGAGCTCACCAACATTATGTTGACGTTTTCCGGTACCATTTTGAGGTGATCGTTGTTAAAGTATTTGAGGGCATGTTTATTGGAGTCAGATTATTTGGTACCTCGATACCATGTTTACAAGACAATAAGATTTTAAAAGGAGACACTTCTACTTTAAAAAGTTATACAAGAATATTTTGTGATGATGTAAACTATTATTGAAGTTAATGTATGGTGTGAACTATAATGTTATGCAATGTGCCATTCCTGGTTACATCTCGTGTTTCCGCCATTGACGGGGTGTGACACCACACATCTACGCGTCGGGTGAAGTTTCCTTGAGCCTTTCGAGGAGAGCTCATAATGGAAAAATAGACAGGGAGGAGATATGGGTTCCTGGCACTTCGAATATAGACAAAAGTGCCAGCATCAAAATCACCTATTATCTTTATCACATGTGTGAATTGGTCGACTTTGGAGTTAGAGCCTTCATTCATACATCGTTAATAATTGCATGTTCCTTTTTTCTATGCCTGCTAACTTAAGCATACTGTCGTCTCACTTCTAAAAGGTTTGATATTCGCATTGCTTATTATCACTAATCAATGAACATAGCAAATAACAACATCAATGATTAGATAAACCAATCACTGCGGCCAGCATTTCAGGGAACATATTAAAGTCACATAGAAACATACAAACACACGTTTGTGTTGATATGATAAGTACACAATGATCCACTATATATACTTTCTTTCTATCATAAATAGACATATAAAAATAACCTTTAACACGAGTAAACCAAATCTTTTTATTATCTACCGTCTATCTGAGTTACTGTTACTCTATTAACCGATGATTGTGAATGAAGACGTGAAGTGGAGTAGATGTCACTTCCTTGAATAAAGAAGCCAGGTTGTTTGAGAGAAGGTAGAGAACCTTCTCCACCCAACATGGCAACAACTGACAGTGTGCAAGGTCTATCTTCTGCTCGTTTCTGCACACACAATAGGCCAACGTGTACTAATCGAAACACTTCAGAAATAGAATAGGAGTTACCCAAACATTCATCAAGTAAATTGAGAGACTTTCCTTCTTTGCAAAGTCTCCATGCCTAAATGAATCCAAATAAAAAACACAAATTAGTTAAAATCAGAAAGATCGTACATCTATATCATATCCTATTTATGTATTTATTGTTACTCAATGATCATTAGCTGTACACGACATTCCCTTGATTTATGGGGTTTGTCATCATTAGTTGTACACGCTTAGTCATTTGATTTGTGGGATTTACCATTATGTATCCTACTATATAGAGGAGATATCAATTGTCTATAAATCAAGAAAATAATAATCAATGAAAGTCATTCAATAATATCTATCTTACAGGGATGTGTTGTAAGCTGGAAGGCAACGCTACAACACGTGGTGACTCTTTCAACTACAGAGGCAGAGTATATGGCCCTTACGGAGGAGAAATCCCTCCTAGGTGTCATATGATAAGACCCACCTGAATCCATTATCAATTCAGCCATCTCATCATTACCGACTACCACCAAGGCTACTCCAAGATAGGCGTTACCCTCGTCATCAGAAGAATCAGAGTCCTGATCATGCGTACCCTTCTTGACGAACCCACTTGACTTCTTCTTTGGACAGTCTCTCTTCAGATGACCCTCTGAATGACATATGAAGCATTTTAGTTTACCAGTTCCACCTCTTGACTTAAACCGCGAACTTCCACCAGAATGAGCGTTCCTTGAATGATCTGACCCTCCCCTTACATATAACCCGTCACCAGTTTCTTCCTTTGTGTATTCAGTTCTTTTCTTCAACTCCCTTGAATTCAGAGTCGCAAGAACATCTTCCATTGTCAAGGATTCCCTCCCATACAACAATGTCTCCACAAAGTTTTCGTAAGACGATGGCAACGACATAAGTAACATAAGTGCCTGATCCTCATCCTCAATCTCAATATGAATATTCGCCAAGTCAAGTGTCAACTTATTAAACTCATCTATATGATCACCCAGTTTCGTACCTGGACTCATATAGTATGTGTATAGCTTCTTCTTCAGATATAGTCTGTTTGCTAAGGACTTAGTCATATAAAGACTAGTCAACTTCGTCCAAATTCATGCAGCAGTTGTTTCCTTGGTAACTTCCCGTAAAACCCGGTCTCCCAAGCATAGAATCAAAGTACTGTATGCCTTCTTCATCAAAGTATCCTTTTCACCTGCTTCCATGTCCTCGGGTAATTTCTCTAATGCAGCAGCACATCCCAGCTGTACCATTAAAGCACGCGTCTTTATTTGCCATAACCCGAAATCACCCGTTCCATCGAATTTTTCGATGTCAAACTTGGCTCCCGTCATTCTTTAAACTCTTTATTGATTTGCTAAACCTTGTGATAAAATCCCCACAATCACAAAACAATAAAGTCCCTTGTGCAATACCTTTCTAATTATTTAATCCTAATATTATTGAATAATAAATAAGGCTCCTTATTATTAATATTCAATAATAGTAGTACTACTTTATCACTTTCCACAAAATAAAAAACAACTCACGTTTCTTCTTAATGCTCCTTATTATTAATATTTTAGAAAGCAAAACTTGACAGCACTATCAATCTTACTTTATTAATTGAAGTACTCTTTGGCTTTTAGATAAAAACCAACCAACTGCACTGTTTCTCCTTCTTCTTAGTTTATAACTTCGACAAGAAAAAACAAAACAGAGTTGCCGTCGTCGATCTTCGATAAACCGAAAACCACAAAAACCTTAAGCCTTCTGCACCTTGTCACAAACCCAGACAATCGAAGACCCAAGAACCCTTCTCGATCGATCCTAGATAACCAGCGAACTCGCGAACCAAGGCTCTTGATACCACTTGTTAGGATTTGATCCGTAACAACCTGGTTACTAGAAAGCGGATTACCCGATCTCGAAGACGTGGTCGACAGAAAAGATAATGGCGTATGATACAAGAAAGCGGATTACCCGATCTCGAAGACGTGTTGATGAAATGAGAAGTGTGGTGAATAATAACATGGAGTGATTTCTAACACCTCAGGCAACACAAGTTTTGCATCTTTAGTTTGCTTTACCTAGTGGTAGGCTATGACAAGGGCCCCACTAATAATTATCTTGGATGCTTGTTTTGTTGCTGTGAAATGGAGGTGGTGGGGTTGGCTATATATTCTTTTTACCGACAACAACTTTGGAAAAATTGTTCCACCGGGTAACACAGTTATTTTATTGACTCGTGACAAAAAAAAAAAAAAAAAAAAAACCACTATATTGTTTGTTTGTTTGTTAGTCGACTGTTCGTACGGCTTTGTTACCAGTCGACTAAATTTGATCGTTGGTACCAGTCCCTAATGTTGACCGTTGGTACAATAAGATTACCGGTCAACTTCGCCGATCGTTGGCACCAGTCGACTAAAATCGATCGTTGGTACGGTTTTGTTACGAGTCGACTAAAGTTATGCTTTTATTATGTTATGTTTTGTTAAAAAAAGGAAAAAAAAAAAAAAAATGAGGCAACATTGATCCCCACCTAGATTTTGATGTTTATTTAAGAGGTGGATCTTTATGTTTTTCTAGGGAAAAGCACGCCCCGTTTGTTTGGAAGGTTCTTTGGGGGTTGAAGTTTTAGAACCAACTTTCGTTTTCTTTCATTCGCTTTAGTTGTAGGGGATACTTTGGGTTATCCCGTTTTCTCATCCTTTTCTTGTGTTGGTGATTTGCGCTAAGGTCACAAATCCACACATTATTATTGTGTTGTTCGTGCTTTAGGTCACGAGCCTGTGTGTTGGTGATTTGTGCTAAGGTCACAAATCCACACACATTATTATGCTAATGTTTTGTTTTGTTTTTCTTTTCTTTTCTAGTTTACTACTCCAGTTCAAGCTTTCGCGTTTTCGCCGCTCGAACTGCGGGGGAGTGTTAGCTGTACATTAGTCATCAATTAGCTTTATAGGTGATCCCTATCTTACATTAATTTGCTCATACTTGATCACAAATGTGTGTTAATGGACCTTCGGTAGCCATATCAAACTGAAATTTGCATATTTGTATATATGTATATGTTTTCATCATTGGATGATTATATTCAACACACTTACATGTCCAAGAAGATGATCATGGTGTTTTTCATGAACAAAACCTCTATTTTTCTTCCCGCTCACAATCTCCAACACTAAAACCCCAAAGCTGAATATATCTGACTTTACCGTGAAGTGACCATTCACTGCATACTCTAGAGATATGTGTCCTCTGAATAGAACAAAAGACCATGGAAATAAATACACACTTTTTATATAAATGCATTAAACTATACAAACTTTAGGGATTCTTACAAGGTTCCCACTACTCTCTTGGTATTTGCTTCACTTTCGTGTTCTTTAAACATTCTAGCCAAACCGAAGTCAGATATCTTTGGACGCATCATATGATCAAGTAAAATGTTCCCGGCTTTTAAATCCCTATGTACAACTTTAAGCCGGGAATCATGGTGAAGATAAAGAAGACCTCGAGCAATTCCGTTAATTATGTGGAACCTTTGTGGCCAATCAAGTAATGACTTTCTTATTCCATCTGCATAAATTTGCAACACTTAGTTTATTAATAAACATTATATCCCTTTGCAACACTTAGTTTAATATCATTTTTATTTTACAAAATTGAAAACGCTGATCAAGAGCCCAACCAAATATGAAATTGTCCAGACTTTTGTTTGGCATGTATTCATAAAGTAAGATTGTCTCATCGCCTTCAATGCAGTATCCCAAGAGCTTCACAAGATTCCGATGCTGAAGTTTAATTAGCAATACAGATGACTTCATTCTCAAATTCGTCAAGCCCCTGATGAGAAGACTTTGAGAGCCGCTTCACAGCAATCTCTTGTCCTTCTAGCACACCCTGGAGACTAACATATTTATTACATGGTTTTTTGTTGAATGTATGTATATGTTTTCATCATTGCATGATTATATTACAACACACTTACATGTCCAAGAAGATGATCATGATGTTTTTCATGAACAAAACCTCTATTTTTCTTCCCGCTCACAATCTCCAACACTAAAACCCCAAAGCTGAATATATCTGACTTTATCGAGAAGAGACCATTCACTGCATACTCTGGAGAAATGTATCCTCTGAATAGAACAAAATACCATGGAAATAAATACACACACTATATATAAAATGCATTAAACTATACCAACTTTAGGGATTCTTATAAGGTTCCCACTACTCTCTTGGTATTTGCTTCACTTTCGTGTTCTTTAAACATTCTGGCCAAACCGAAGTCAGATATCTTTGGACGCATCTGATGATCGAGTAAAATGTTCCCAGCTTTTAAATCCCTATGTACAACCTTAAACCGGGAATCTTGGTGAAGATAAAGAAGACCTCGAGCAATTCCGTTAATTATGTGGAACCTCTGTGGCCAATCAAGTAATGACTTTCTTATTCCATCTGCATAAATTTGCAACAACTTAGTTTATTAATAAACTATATTCCTTTGGAATTAATATCATTTTTATTTTACAAGATTGAAAAAGCTGATCGAGAGCCCAAATATGAAACTGTCCAGACTTTTGTTAGGCATGTATTCATAAACTAAGATTGTCTCATCGCCTTCAATGCAGTATCCCAAGAGCTTCACAAGATTCCGATCCTGAAGTTTAGCAATACAGATGACTTCATTCCTAAATTCGTCAAGCCCCTGCCGAGAGGACTTTGAGAGCCGCTTCACAGCAATCTCTTGTCCTTCTAGCACACCCTGAAGACTAACATATTTACTACATGCTTTTATGTTGAATGTAAAAGTATAAAAATATTATATTACCGGGGTAATCCCCTTTACAAAAAAAAAAAATGTATAAACAAACTTGTTTAACATGTACTTATTCAAATTATTTACCTTGTAAACTGGTCCAAACCCACCTTCTCCCAGCTTGTTTTCATCCGAAAAGTTATCGGTAGCCATAGAAACTTGAGATAAGCTATACAAAGGAACATCTATACTTCCCTTCTGGCAGCTACCTTTGTGATCTCTATCAAGAACCGTTACATTCCTACCTAGAAAATATGACGTGTGGTTGTCAAATGTTTATCATAAGGTAATTATTTACATGATGTATAGCATACATCTAATATATATATTGAAATTCAGATCGATATCACTTGCCTTCTCTTTCTGCATCTGATCTCTTCTTCCTTTTACTCCAAGTGTAGAGTGTAAATATCAGGCCCAACAAAATCATTCCAGTTGATATTGACAAACTAACTTCAATAGCTACTCGTTTTTTTCTGTTGAAGCTGGAACGGTGATCTAAGAGATATTACGAAGTTAAAGCAAACAAAACATTTGTTAAAATAACAGGATGGAACCAAACATCATATGAATAGAAAATTGCATTATTATTAGTTATGTACTGGCTTACCTGATAATTCAGAGGCTGCCAGTCTAACATAAAGGTCTTGCCCGTTTTGTGCGTACTCTCGAACATCAACCAAATTACCAAACCATTGCAAACATCCAAATCCAGTGATGTTTGGAATTGCATACGCGGTGCAAGAGCAATTACGCTTACAAGCTACCTCACATTCCAGGAGGTTCATATTGGTATCATAGACGGCATTTTGCGTGTCTGGCAATTTCACGTTTGAAAACTTCAGGAATCCCTCTTCAGGACCACAATCCAAGGTTCTACTCCTTTGACATCCATTAGTCCCATTATATGGATTCAGTTCTTGTTGGTTTTTAAGCTCAAAACCTTTCAAGCAGACACAATTAGGAATTGAAGAAATTCTACATATTCCATATGGGCCACAAAGTCCATAGTTGTCACAATAATCCACGGGAAAGTTCATATCAAGCATCCATTCTCGGCTTGGCAAATTCAGCTGAGAAACCTCAACCTTTCCATCAGGAATTGCTACCGATCTTATCAAGGATCTGGGGCTATCATATGTATACATGTAATACATCTCGTTCTTATTCACAATCAAGTCATATTTGTACCGAACAGTAGGGTCAGGCTTATAGTTTGGGGCGCCAGCAAATGATATACCAGTATACGGCCCAATTCTTTTTGTAATAACCGAGCTTTTCCTAATGTATAGTTGAACGTATTTACCCTTAACCATTAAAAACCAGAATGTATACTCACCTGGGGAAGGATCATTTGCGCTCCTCCAAGATGTCAGATATGTTTCTCTTCCTGTTACAAAGTTCTTGCCTAACTTCATTCCTGGTAACAAGGTATCTCCAGGGTGATCAAAGCTTTGCCAAATGTAATTTTCCTTGTTGAGAAGATTTTCACTAGTGATAACAAAATTTCCCGTATCTAAGAGTTTTGCTATAGGGTTCACATTTGTGCCAGATGCCGAGGAGTTGGATGACCAAGTAATGGAACCGCTGCCATTGACAAGGGACAGGTTTCCATTGCTGTCCAATTTAACCTCTCCTGAGGTATCGATAAGTGGAGTTTCACGGTTAGCAACCCCTAAAACTGTTTGAGGTGATGTGTTCTTATACCATATCCCCAGGTATCGATTCTTCGAACTTCCTGGGCTAAAGAAGCCCAACTCGAATCTTTCGTTTCCTGAAACAATGGTTTCACCATCTGTGATTTTCTGAAAAACAGTTATGTTGTCTAATGAACTGCAAGACGATAGCATTAGAGAGAAGAAGGTAATATATGGGAGTAACATTATTATTGAATGTACTGAACTTTCGATTTGCCAGTTTCTCATTGTTGGAGATATAATGTGAGTTTGGCAAGTTAAACTAAAGTGGGTTTGTATATTTGGACATTTAATTAAAATGAATCAAGAAATAAAGACTATTGGTAGAGTTTAAAGCTTTGAGGAGCATTAAACTTGAAGACTGCAAATAGTACAAGTTGTGGATTCAAGTGGGATGTGGAGCAATCATGCTTGTAACTGTCTCCTCCATGTTCCTTATTAATAGCATGAAAGTGTGACCACACATTGACTAGGTACTTTTTTATGCCGTGCAAACGGCCCATGAAGTTTCATACTTGTATTTCACGGTTGAGCAATGTAAAATTTACGTGCATGTATATACTCTCTATGCTTATACATACTTTTAAAAAGTTTCAAACTCGATCTTCAATTAACATGAATCAAGCTAATTAGATTAAATTAATTTAGCAAAACAAGTTGAATTTGTCACCCAACTAAGATACGTTCGAAAACAAGTTGGTTAACTGTGTGGGCCAAAAAATATATTAATAAAAAAGTAGTTGGTAGATGGAGGTCATCAAATCGTTAATAGAGGCTGTCACTATATGCACCCTACAAGAGATGTATGTCGGGTGTGTTGGAAATGTATATATTTACAAACATGTGAATGTCCGGATTCGAACTCGTGACCACGGAATTGCACACATTAGCGAATGAGAATTAAAGTTAATAATTAATGTTTATGTTTACGATTAATTATTGCACATTAAGTCCGGTTAACGATCGTTAAGTATTTGACGGAAAAATGACTAACGACCGTTAAATGATAAGAGATAGGACTAGAAATGGAAAACTTGGAAAAGTTATGGGTTTTTCCCTTGGGCTTTTTACATGGCCGGCCAAGGGGGGCTTCCCAAGCCCTAAATCATATCTTGTTCCCAAAGTTTCCCTACTAGTATATAAAGAGGGTTAGGTTCTAGGGTTTCATACACTTGTGCATTGAATTAACCCTAGATCTCTCCTCTCCTCTCTCTTGTCCCATATTCGGCCGAACACCCCATTTGTAAGGGAGTTTGGTTTCGTTTTTCTTAAACGAGGACTTGTGTTAGATCTAGCAATCGCTTGATTCGTTGGTTAATTCGTGTGTACAAGAACGTGGTAGTAAGAAACTATTCTTACACCATATTGGTTTGAGTTGTAGAACGGTAAGGAACAACTCTTCAAACCACTTCTTTGTTTTGCTCAAAGGATTTGACATTCGCAAGAGGTACGTTACGCATACTTTCAGTTAATTATTTATTTGTTATGATCTTTAAGTCTTCCGCTGTGTACTCTTGATGTCTTTATGTTTTATTGTATTTTATATATCATAAACTCAACAGTGGTATCAGAGCCTTGTATAACAAGTAATTAATTACTGAAACACATAAATAAAATAAACATGTTGTGTTATTTTTTGTATGCATAGATCTAGGGTTTGCTAAACCTAAACCCTAATTTTGAGGGGGGGGGGGCGTTTTATTTGGTGCCCTAATTAGGGTTTTGTAAGCTATTGTTTTAATTGGATTAGAAACCCTAAGATGCATGCAACTTTATGTGTATATGCGTAACTCTGTTTTAATTGCATTAATTGTTAAGTGTAATTTTATGTCCATGATAATTATCTGCATGTTTTATCATGGATCTGCTTTTATTGTATGTCTTTCTTGTTTAAGTGATATACACTAAATTATGATAGATCTTAAATTGGAGAAGACCTCAATCATTATTAATTGGTTATTAATAGGATTTATCTAAAACGTTTGCATGTGGCTATTTGATATGCATGACTTTTATTTGTTATGCATTTATTGTTTATTTGTTTATTTTTACAAATACTTGCTTGTTTGTTATAAGTAACAAGGGTATTTTTACAAGAAAAATAAACTGACCTAAACAATAGTGAAACATGTATTTTTAAGAATAGTAATCATAATCGTTTAATTGATGATGACTTTGGTACAAATGACTGAACGGCTCACCCATGAGAATGAACTAATAAAAGGGGTTTAAAGAAGTGCGCACAGTCACACTGAAAGGATGTCTAAGGTTGTGCTTTAGCGCGTACCTGGTCCTCTGCCCTCTATAAGTTCGAATGGAGCTACTTAGTAAGCCATTAAATGTGCAAGCTCATCTTAAGGGCGAATTAGTGTTAATTCCATGCGCCACTTCGGTGGTAATTATCCGAAACACTAAGTGTTTACACTTATGCAAAAGTACGGTATAATGGATGATAATTAACACTAAATTCCTTGATTGGTGTAACCAATACCTCAATTAAAGTTTGATGATGAAAAACTTAAACATTAAAACAAGATATAAATGTTTTAATAAAACCTATGTTACCAAGATGAATGCATGACATCTTTGTACATATTTCATTTAACATCAAAATTATTACCCTTTAATTTAAGTTATATGCCATCCAACGAAACGGAAACACCTAAGATTATTTTTTATTTGCGTGAGACCGTGACTTAGATCGTAATCAAAGGGTAAAATATCCACGTGACGTGAGAACGGGCATGGATGATTTTGCAGTTTCTTAAGTTGGATAACTTAATTGAGTTTTGTAGTGAGAACTGACAACTCAAGGCATAAGATGGGATAAAACATGTTTACATGGCAATTGAAATTGGCTATATGTAAATCCCATAAATCTAGGAATTGCAATTGAAATTGGCAATTGAGCAAAAGCTCTACCACTTTGTATAAGGTTCATTACTAGCAGATCAACTGATGTGATGAGATTATGACAATTTGGATCATAGTTTTTCAGTGAAAATTAAATGGTTATATGCTTATGAACCATGGGTAATTAATTTTCTTGAAAAAGGTTAATTATCGAAAATACTAAAATTGAATTTTGTAATTCTTTTGAATGTATTGTTGAAACAAACAGACCTTGATAGATCTTGAGCTCGTGGATCGTTATTTATGCCTATGTAATCACAAGCACAATAAAAGACAATCTCTACTACTTATATTTATCAGCGAAATATAAACACAAGTAACACAAATAACTAAGAACTCTGTGATCCTCTATGGATCGTTATATTAACTAAAACTGTGTTTTTCCAATCGGTACATAACTCATACTATTGTGTTCCTTTTATAGACAAGGAACCCTAAACAAAACCCTAAACCGTTTCCCAAGAAACGTATAAACATAAAACTAAATAAGATATACACAATCACTTCCTAATAAAGCTCATGTATATCCAAACTAAATATACTAAACACGGAATAATCACTTCCGCAGAAACAAACTTTCCCAAAAAGAAGTTCATATGGTGTTTTAAGATGTGGTCTAGTAATGGACACTCTATTTAGTACATAACAAGCTGTACCAACAGCTTCAGTCCAAAACATGGTTGGAAGTTTAGAGTCTGCCAGCATTGATCTTGCAGCCTCTATTAAGGTCCTATTTTTCCTTTCTGCCACCCCATTTTGTTGAGGGGTTCTTGGAGTGCTATAGTCTCGTTTGATTCCTTTTGACCTACATAGTTCTATAAGTATAGCATTCTTGAACTCTGTCCCATTATCACACCTAATTCCTTTCACCTTTTTGTTCAACTGATTTTCAATAAGGGTAACGAAGTCTTTCAATACTACAGATGTTTCATCTTTGGTCCTTAGAAAGAACACCCAACAAAATTTGCTATAACCATCAGTGATCACTAGACAAAAATATTTATGATCAATGCTTCTCACTTGAGTTGGACCAAACAGATCCATATGAAGCAGCTGAAGAGGTTCAGAAATAATGCTTACTGCTGTAACAGGAACACCTTTGTATGAGGCTCTGTGCTGCTTTCCTTTGTTGCATGCAACACAGTTATGATCATTGGTGAAAACTTTGGAAGGAAGACCTTGAACAAGGCCTAGTTTAGAGAGCTGGTTTATGGTCTTGAAGTTGACATGGGCCATCCTTCTGTGCCATTTGGTGGACTCATCCACGGATGCTTTAGCCACCAAACACGTTAAGTCACCTGCTGGTTTGACATCAGTTAAGTTGAATGTATAAAGATTGTGACTGCGAGGAACTTTCAGCAGAATTGAAGTTTCTTCTGGGAGTTTGAAGTCTTTAGATAGCACAAGACATTCATCCTCTGTGAAGAGTACTTTTTTCTTGGTGTCACATATTTGTGAGACTGAAAACAAATTGAAGTGTTGAAGTTCCTTGACATAATATACATTCTCAAAGTCCATCTGAGGTGTTTTGATGGTCCCTTTCCCAGTAATTCTTCCATCACTTCCTCCAAAGGTTACATTGCCTCCTCCTTCAATGGGTACAAAGTTATGCATCATATCCCTGTTTCCTGACATACTTCTTGAACAACCACTATCAACAATGCCAATATCTTTATGCTTAAGGGGATGATCCTACAACAACAACAAAAAATATACAGAGAATTAGTACACTATGGAGGCTCAAGTCATTGCTGACTTGAACCTGCCTTGTGGATCATATGAGTTATGCCAAGCAGAAGTATAAGATCCACTATTGTTCTTGGGTTTCCAATGAAACTTAGGTCCCTGTTTATTCCAAGAACAACCTGCTGAGGTCTTGACAGCAGTGTCCCAGTACCCTTTCCCATCAGTCATAGGGTCAACATATCCAGGCCAAAAACCATTTTTAAAATATTCACTTGTTGGTTGAACATATGGTTTTACAACTGGTTTTCTCCAAGTAAAAGGAGTTGCTTGTGGAACATAAGGTGGTATATCATTAACATTGGTCCACATTGGTCTAGATTTCCTAGAATCACCACACCTATTCATCCTTTGCTCATGATAATCACAATCCTTAATTAAATGAAATTTACTTCCACACACAAAACATGTCTTCTGTTTAGAAGATTTATTCAAACCAAAAGATGTGTTATTACAAGCAGAAGTATTCAAACCAAAACCATGAAAAGAATTGTTTTTAACAGTACTATTATGCAAAGAATTAAAAAGCAAGTCTTCAGAGGCAACTGTCTTGGAAGTGGATTCCTTGGCAGCAATTCTGACATGCTTATTGGTAGTCTTGGGTGCAGGCAGGGGTGAAGACTTGGGAAGGTCAGACTTGTCATTTGAATCACACTCTGTAGACCCTTGCTTGGAGGACTTGTCACTGTTAACACAAGAGACAAAGTCATTAGAAGAAGTATCAGGGTCTGGCAAGTCCTTTGAATTTTTGCCATAGAGATGGTGTGATCCATCAAAGTCAACAGTAATGGAAAGGTCAATGGGCATGTGCTCACCTCTTATAGGTCCACGTACAGCATGTAGGTCACCTTCTTTGACAAAATTAGCTAATTTGGCTGGTGTAGATTTACGTGTGTCATCTGTAGCTTCTAATCCTACATACTTCTTAAAGCCTAAACCTATAGTAGTATTAGGAGTTTGACTAGCATAGATGTGACTAGCTAACTTGTTTCCATTTAATATCCATTCTTTATGCCTAGCAATTTCCTCATTAAGTTTTTCTTTAACCTCTAAATTTTCGGACACTACATCTGCTCTTAACTTCTCAGACCACTTTAACTCATTTTTAGCACATTCGAGATCCCTTTCTAATACACCTAGCTTCTCATCATAAGCTATTTGATTCTTCTGAAACCAAACCTTTTGTCTTTCTAGTGTTTTTAAAGCCTGTTTATAAGCTTCAACTTCCACATAGCATTCATTATATTTGGGTTCCAAAATATCATAAGCTTCTTTGAGTATATTATAACGCTCACTACAACCAAACAAACAGTTTTGTACCTGAGAGATGCCCATCAAGGCAATCTGATCATGCCTATCCTCTGAAGTACAGCTTGCAATCAAACCAACGTTATCATTACCAGGACCATCATTATCTTCCTGCTCATGTAGCTTCCAGTCCACATTGCTATCTAGAGTGACCAAGGCAGCTGATCCCTTTGAAGTTCCTACCTCCTTCTGATACTGCTGATAAGAAGAGTATCTTGTCTCATCACCAGCTTTCCTGTCTTTGCATTCTCTAGAAAAGTGACCCATCTGTTGACATGTGAAGCATTTAATCTTTCTCTTGTCAAACCTCGCTGGATCTCGTCCTTTGAATCCGAACCTTCTGCCAGCTTTGCGCTCAAAATTCTTGATATCCATGGATAGCATGGCCACCTGGCACCTCAGCTTCATCTCTTCCATCTCAAGCGGGTCCACCTGATCAAAATCCTCATAGGCCAGATCCTGCTGAGGATCATAATCAGCAAAGAAGGATCCAAGAACATCTTCCATAATACCACTCGATTTAGAATGAGAGCTTGATGAAGGAGTAGCATAAGATGATGATGAATATGGGCTTGGACCATAACTTGTCTTTGGGGTAGAGGCTCCAACAAATGCAGTGTGACTAGCAGAAGAAGATGATCTAAAAGGACTTCTTACATCAAGTTCAAGAGCTTTAAGTTTGTGGTACAGCTCATCAAAAGTAATCATGTCCAAACCACCTTTAGCTTTTAAAGCAATGCTTACGTGTAGCCAGGATGGAGGTAAAGACCTCAGAAACTTAGAATTACAATCATCATTATCTGGCTTTGCCTGCAGCTGATTTAACTGTCTTAAAATCTTGTGAAACTTGTCATAGCCCTTGTGAATTCCTTCCTCTTCAGAGATTTGAAAATCCTGAAACTGTTGTCTCAGCATGGACTTTTTCAGTCTCCTAGACTCCTCATTCCCACCGAACTTTGCCTTAATTGCTAACCATATGTCCTTAGCATCTTGCATGAAGTGAAAATCACTCAAGTGATCCTCAGGAATAGCTTGAAGAAGAATGGTTCTAACCTTGGTTTCTCTCTGAACCGCCAGTAATTCTTCCGCAGATTTGGGAGGAACATTAGTCATCTTACCCGCAGCATCCGTGGTAGTTCTCTTCAAACTGTTTCCCTTCAAGACAATCTCCCATAGATTCCAATCAATGTTGGAGATCCAGTTCTGCATCTTCATCGCCCAAAGATCATACTCCTCCCTTTTTAGGTAAGGAAACTTAGCATTGCTATTAGAGAGACTTAGTTGTTGCAGATGGGTGGAGTTTTGGTTGTTGGTGATTTCACCATCAACATCTGATCCAGGCATGATAATTTTTGTTATGGTTGTATAGGTGTTCAGAAAAACTTGTCCTTAGTATCGTAGAGACTCTCACGAGGCTTTGATACCACTTGTTGAAACAAACAGACCTTGATAGATCTTGAGCTCGTGGATCGTTATTTATGCCTATGTAATCACAAGCACAATAAAAGACAATCTCTACTACTTATATTTATCAGCGGAATATAAACACAAGTAACACAAATAACTAAGAACTCTGTGATCCTCTATGGATCGTTATATTAACTAAAACTGTGTTTTTCCAATCGGTACATAACTCATACTATTGTGTTCCTTTTATAGACAAGGAACCCTAAACAAAACCCTAAACCGTTTCCCAAGAAACGTATAAACATAAAACTAAATAAGATATACACAATCACTTCCTAATAAAGCTCATGTATATCCAAACTAAATATACTAAACACGGAATAATCACTTCCTTCCATATTCTTATTAACAAGGTATTAGAAACAAAAGGATGAATATGATGATGAATCATCGAACTTGGTTTTTCTCCAGAAAACCATACACGAGTTGTACCGGGGGCATTGGCGTGTTGCTAGACGCTAACCAATGTCATTTCACGTTTTTATAAACATATCCAAGTGGGAGCTGTTGGAAATGTATATATTTACAAACATGTGAATGTCCGGATTCGAACTCGTGACCACGGGATTGCACACATTATCGAATGAGAATTAAAGTTAATAATTAATGTTTATGTTTACGATTAATTATTGCACATTAAGTCCGGTTAACGATCGTTAAGTATTTGACGGAAAAATGACTAACGACCGTTAAATGAAAAGAGAAAGGACTAGAAATGGAAAACTTGGAAAAGTTATGGGTTTTTCCCTTGGGCTTTCTACATGGCCGGCCAAGGGGGGCTTCCCAAGCCCTAAATCATATCTTGTTCCCAAAGTTTCCCTACTAGTATATAAAGAGGGTTAGGTTCTAGGGTTTCATACACTTGTGCATTGAATTAACCCTAGATCTCTCCTCTCCTCTCTCTTGTCCCATATTCGGCCGAACACCCCATTTGTAAGGGAGTTTGGTTTCGTTTTTCTTAAACGAGGACTTGTGTTAGATCTAGCAATCGCTTGATTCGTTGGTTAATTCGTGTGTACAAGAACGTGGTAGTAAGAAACTATTCTTACACCATATTGGTTTGAGTTGTAGAACGGTAAGGAACAACTCTTCAAACCACTTCTTTGTTTTGCTCAAAGGATTTGACATTCGCAAGAGGTACGTTACGCATACTTTCAGTTAATTATTTATTTGTTATGATCTTTAAGTCTTCCGCTGTGTACTCTTGATGTCTTTATGTTTTATTGTATTTTATATATCATAAACTCAACAAGGTGTTTCTTAAATTAAATGGCTTAATGTCTAGATTAGTCACTTATTCATGAAAGAGATATTTTTGTGGATTTTTCCATTAAGATAAAACAAGAGTTTGCGCTCACTTAATAAGTAAAAAAGAAACACAACTTAAGATTGCACGTGTAATGTTTGTGAATTATGAAGTCAAATGTGCTTTGGATGTTAAAATTTAACATGCTTGTGAGGGAATCTTGGTAAACATTTTAAATAAGTTACACCATAGTGTTCTTCAAATGAAATCGCATTGATGTTGAATATCAGATAGACATGGTACATCTTTTTATAAAAAGGGAGACATACACACTTTGTATGTTCAATGAGTTATCTTGTTTTTCTTGCTGATGTGGAAGTAACTCGGATCATCAAAGCTACATTTAAAATGTTCCTTGGTTGTTTCTTATAAATCCATGATACTACGTGATCGACTCTCATTTTTAAGACTTGTTGTTTGTTGTTTTTCTTTCTGTAACGAAAGAAGAAGTTCCAGGCTGTACCAGATGAATGTTATAGATTAGCAATCAAGAAGATGTACGAGAATTTCTCAAGAAACGGTATATATGATAAAGAAATGAAAGATTTGTCAGTAGACCTAAAGGATAGTCCCGTGGCAAGCCTTGCTTATCTTGATGAACAAGATGTACTTCTGAAAAGGTATCAAGACTTCAAGAAGTTTGATGTAGTCAAAGACTATTCAGATCATATATCTTATTGGAGCTCATATGAGGCAGGCAAGTTCGTGTGTTTATTCATTTGATATAATAACAACGTTAGTAACTATTATGATTATCATTATTGTTAAGAATACAATATATTAATTGACATGTTTTGTTCAGGAATATATAAGCGTTAAAAAGATAGAAAAAGAATGGAAGATTCTTAAGGAAAACTTGCCTGGTACATTCATTATTATAATTCATATTAGTATTATTGTTTCCTTGTTTTATGAAGAAACAAAGACATTCGACTTTCCCTTTATTTTGTGACAGAGAAAATATTTGTGAGGGCTTACAAACCGATGAGGGAATTATTAAGAGCTGTAATCATTGGAGCAGAAGGGACTCCACATCATGACGGTCTTTTCTTCTTTGATGTGCGTATGCCAGAAGATTATGTTACTTCTTTTAGCCCAGAGCCGGTATGTCATCTCATCTTATTCTTTCTATGTCATCATACTTCTACTTAGGACTTCCAAAAGTGTGTAGTTCGTCTATTTTTTGTTTCAGCGGGTGCGGTATCATTGGCATCACTCTGACTGCCTTTCTATCAATCCACACATCTACGTGTCGGGTGATGTTTCCTTGAGCCTTTCGAGGAGAGCTCATAATGGCAAAATAGACTGGGAGGAGATATGGGTTCCTGGCAGTGCTCCAACTTCTGGTCTGCATACATGACGTGTTGTTGAACGCAAACCCTTTATTAAACTATGTTTACTACAGAAGTGTTGATAGTGCCTCCACAGATAGACAACAACATTCCCTGCTATACAACGATAATACCATTATAATCATCTAAGGTAAGATTAAACGTATGCGTGTTTTGCTCCTCCTTGTATGTATTTTATTAGCTAATATATGCTGCATATGGGCATGCATGTAGCACTTCGAGGAATTGGTTATTGGGCATTTTCGAAGCCGTGTACGTCATATCCTGAGATCATGTAAAGGTTATATGGAAGGACTCTTCCTTGAGGGAAAGAAGGAGGAGATCGAGATGCTCAGTGGAGTTCAGGAAGGATGTGGCTTCGTACATCAAACCGCTTGTTGATGCGTTTATCAAAATCGGTGCAAAAGAAGCTCAAGAATTTCTTTACTTATGTGAAGGCAAAGTACCGTTACTTCATTAACCAACCCTTCATTTGAGTCATCTCTGAGCGCTTGTTATTATAATTATATAATTAGGCTCATTGGCAATTCAGTTCAACCCAAGTATCTATTATTGTAAAATAATTATTATGTGCAGTTATATGCCCGGATTTCATTCATCATTCACCCGCAGTTGTGTTGTTAATTCATTATTTATGAGGGCTAGTATGATGGCATCAGTGTAAAAAATTGTTAGCGGTTCATTTCTTAGTGACCGTGTGAATTGGCCGAATTGGTCGACCTTGGAGTTAGAGTCTTCATTCATACATCGTTAATAAATGGATGTCCTTTTTTTCTATGCCAGCTAACTTCAGTAGATTGTCGTCTCACTTCTAAAAGGTTAGATATTCTCATAGCTTGTTATCACTAATCAACGAACTTAGCAAATCACAACATCAATGACTAGATTATCAATTAAACCAATCTCTGCAGCAAGCATTTCAGAGAACATATTAAAGTTACATAGAAACATACAAACACACATTTTTGTTGATATGATAAGTACACAATGATCCACTATATATACATTCTTTATATCATAAATAGACTTATAAAAATGACCTTTAACATGAGTAAACCAAATCTTTTTATTTATCTACCGTCTATCTGAGTTAATGATACTCCATTAACCGATGATGGTGAATGAAGACGTGAAGTGGAGTAGATGTCACTTCCTTGAATAAAGAAGCCAGGTTGTTTGGGAGAAGGTAGAGAACCTTCTCCACCCAACATGGCAACAACTGACGGTGTGCAAGGTCTATCTTCTGCTCGTTGTTGCACACACAATAGGCCAACGTGTACTGATCGCAACACCTCAGAAACAGAATAGGAGTTACCTAAACATTCGTCAAGTAAATCGAGAGACTTTCCTTCTTTGCAAAGTCTCCATGCCTAAATGAATCCAAATAAAAAGCACAAATTAGTTCAAATCAGAAAGGTCGTACATCTATATCATATCCTTTTTATGTATTTATATGCTCATACTTGACCAAAAATGTGTGTTTATGGACCTTTAGTAGCCATATCATACTAAAATTTGCATATTTGTATATATGTATATGTTTTCATCATTGCATGATTATATTCAACACACTTACATGTCCAAGAAGATGATCATGGTGTTTTTCATGAACAAAACCTCTATTTTTCTCCCCGCTCACAATCTCCAACACTAAAACCCCAAAGCTGAATATATCCGACTTTATCGAGAAGAGACCATTCACTGCATACTCTGGAGAAATGTATCCTCTGAATAGAACAAAAGACCATGGAAATAAATACGCACTATATATATAAAATGCATTAAACTATACAAACTTTAGGGATTCTTACAAGGTTCCCACTACTCTCTTTGTATTTGCTTCACTTTCGTGTTCTTTAAACATTCTGGCCAAACCGAAGTCAGATATCTTTGGACGCATCTGATGATCGAGTAAAATGTTCCCGGCTTTTAAATCCCTATGTACAACTTTAAGCCGGGAATCTTGGTGAAGATAAAGAAGACCTCGAGCAATTCCGTTAATTATGTGGAACCTTTGTGGCCAATCAAGTAATGATTTTCTTATTCCATCTGCATAAATTTGCAACAACTTAGTTTATTAATAAACATTATATCCGTTTGCAATTACAGTTAATGTGAGCATCATTTTTATTTTACAAGATTGAAAAAGCTGAGAGCCCAACCAAATATGAAACTGTCCAGACTTTTGTTAGGCATGTATTCATCAAGTAACATTCTCTCATCGCCTTCAATGCAGTATCCCAAGAGCTTCACAAGATTCCGATGCTGAAGTTTATCAATACAGATGACTTCATTCTCAAATTCGTCAAGCCCCTGCCGAGAGGACTTTGAGAGCCGCTTCACAGCAATCTCTTGTTCTTCTAGCACACCCTGGAGACTAACATATTTACTACATGCTTTTTTGGTGAATGTAAATGTATACAAATATTTTACTGATTGTCACTCCGTTCACCCCAACTTGTTAATTATTCATATTATTTACCTTATAAACAGGACCAAACCCACCTTCTCCCAGCTTGTTGTCAACCGAAAAGTTATCGGTAGCCCTAGAAACGTTAGATAAGCTATACAAAGGAACATCTATACTTCCCTTCTGGCTGCTACCTTTGTGATCTCTGTCAAAAATCGTTACAGTCCTACCTGGAGAATATGACGTGTGGTTCTCAAACGTTTATCATAAGCTAATTATTTACATGATGTATAGCATACATATAATATATATAGAAATTAAGATCGATATCACTTGCCTTCTCTTTCTGCATCTGATCTCTTCTTCCTTTTACTCCAAGTGTAGAGTGTAAATATCAGGCCCAACAACTACTCGTTTTTTTCGGTTGAAGCTGGAACGGAGATCTAAGAGATATTACAAAGTTAAAGGAAACAAAAAAATGGCAAAATAACTCGATGGAACCAAACATCATATGTATAGAAAATTGCATTATTATTAGTTATGTACTGGCTTACCTGATAATTCAGAGGCTGCCAGTCTAACATAAAGATCTTGCCCGTTTTGTGGGTACACTAGAACATCAACCAAATCACCAAACCATTGCAAACATCCAACTCCACCTGCAGTGATGTTTGGAATTGCATACGCGGTGCATGAGCAATTACGCTTACAAGCTACCTCACATTCCTGGAGGTTCATATTGGTATCATAAATGGCATTTTGCGTGTCTGGCAATTTCACCATTTGGAAACTTCAGGAATCCCTCTTCTGGACCACAATCCAAGGTTCTACTCCGTTGACATCCACTAGTCTTTTTTGGGTAAAGGGGAGTAATCCTGCACCCTGGTAAATATATTAACCAAATAAACGTTTAAGTACAATGGATATGAGTGAAATCCCATATCTCAGCCCGTTACATAGGCAAAAAGCTTATATAACAAGAAACTTCCAATTCTCTAAACAAGAAAACAAACCACTACTCAAATGATATTATATGACACAACACTAACATTACTTCCTAGGACCTTGAAACGTAGTGCCATACATGGCATTAAAGGAATCCAAATTCCCCGGAAGATCCCGAACCTGTTTCGCATAGTCTTCAAAGTCATAATCATCATACTCATCTTCAAATTCTTGGCCCCCACCAAAAATATTAGCAGACTCATCAAATGGGTTAGCAACAACCTCATCTTCAGAATCAGACACCACAATCTCGCCCACTTTAGAAAAAGGGTTAACTCTCTTAGTAGAAGAGGTAGACGGAATAGGAAGACCATCATCATCCACGAGAGTAGCTTTCCCATCAATAATTAGCTTCTCAAGCTTACCAATCTTCTCAGCTATGGGAGTAGAACCACCATACATGGTTCCCATTGAATCACTCACAAGCTTTGCCGCAGAAGAAGTCCCAGTCTCCGGAGACTTAGACGCCTCACCAATATCAATACGAGAGTCCGCCCCCCGAGATCCATCAATACCTGCTTCCTTAATAGTAGCAGAAGACGTCCGAGTCATGTCCTTGTTATTAGAAGAATCATCCACATTACATTCATCTTCCACCTCAAGAGTCCCAAAAGCGTTAGACGTAGTAATCGGTGTATCTTTAGCATTACCACTAGCAGCTGCCGGTGTCTTCGTCTTTGCAACATATACCTGCTTCCTAGGTGCAAATCTAGGACCCTTACCCATATTAATACCACCAGTCATCTTCGTTTGTACACCACTGATACCGCTAGGGATTATTCCTACTATGACCAAAATGATGCCGTTCATATTTCCACCTTATACTTACCTTCGGCGGTGTAACACACCTTACATTTCACAAACCCGTACTATGACGAACAACAGGATTCTCATAATTCCTCGTATTACTACGAGGAGGGTCGAGTTTCCACCTGCTTTGACTACTACCAAAATTCCACCACGTCTTAGCCTTTCGGTTTGGATTTCCATGCTTCTACTGACCACCATAATTATACCCATTCCCAGGATCTAAACGTGGATCCTTCGTCCATATACAACGTTTCTGCTTCTGTGGCCGTCGACGATCACCATTACGATTTCTATGTGGCTAATGATGCAGATTGCGAAAACCCTGAGAACTCCACCTTCTACTTACATTACACCTACTAAGAAGATTATTGTTCCTGTACTG
>BPTQ01000005.1:357442753-357552744 GCA_019973895.1 Chrysanthemum seticuspe | reverse complement strand
CAATCTCCAACACTAAAACCCCAAAGCTGAATATATCCGACTTTATCGAGAAGAGACCATTCACTGCATATTCTGGAGAAATGTATCCTCTGAATAGAACAAAAGACCATGGAAATAAATACGCACTATATATATAAAATGCATTAAACTATACAAACTTTAGGGATTCTTACAAGGTTCCCACTACTCTCTTGGTATTTGCTTCACTTTCGTGTTCTTTAAACATTCTGGCCAAACCGAAGTCAGATATCTTTGGACTCATCTGATGATCAAGTAAAATGTTCCCGGCTTTTAAATCCCTATGTACAACCTTAAGCCGGGAATCTTGGTGAAGATAAAGAAGACCTCGAGCAATTCCGTTAATTATGTGGAACCTTTGTGGCCAATCAAGTAATGATTTTCTTATTCCATCTGCATAAATTTGCTACAACTTAGTTTATTAATAAACATTATATCCCTTTGCAATTACAGTTAATGTGAGCATCATTTTTATTTTACAAGATTGAAAAAGCTGAGAGCCCAACCAAATATGAAACTGTCCAGACTTTTGTTAGGCATGTATTCATAAATTAACATTCTCTCATCGCCTTCAATGCAGTATCCCAAGAGCTTCACAAGATTCCGATGTTGAAGTTTAGCAATACAGATGACTTCATTCTCAAATTCGTCAAGCCCCTGCCGAGAGGACTTTGAGAGCCGCTTCACAGCAATCTCTTGTTCTTCTAGCACACCCTGGAGACTAACATATTTACTACATGCTTTTTTGTTGAATGTAAATGTATACAAATATTTTACTGATTGTCACTCCGTTCACCCCAACTTGTTAATTATTCATATTATTTACCTTGTAAACAGGACCAAACCCACCTTCTCCCAGCTTGTTGTCAACCGAAAAGTTATCGGTAGCCCTAGAAACTTTAGATAAGCTATACAAAGGAACATCTATACTTCCCTTCTGGCTGCTACCTTTGTGATCTCTGTCAAGAATCGTTACAGTCCTACCTAGAAAATATGACGTGTGGTTGTCAAATGTTTATCATAAGGTAATTATTTACATGATGTATAGCATACATATAATATATAGAAATTAAGATCGATATCACTTGCCTTCTCTTTCTGCATCTGATCTCTTCTTCCTTTTACTCCAAGTGTAGAGTGTAAATATCAGGCCCAACAAAATCAGTCCAGTTGATATTGACAAACTAACTTCAATAACTACTCGTTTTTTTCGGTTGAAGCTGGAGCGGAGATCTAAGAGATATTACAAAGTTAAAGCAAACAAAACATCATATGTATAGAAAATTGCATTATTATTAGTTATGTACTGGCTTACCTGATAATTCAGAGGCTGTCAGTCTAACATAAAGATCTTGCCCGTTTTGTGCGTACACTCGAACATCAACCAAATCACCAAACCATTGCAAACATCCAACTCCACCTGCAGTGATGTTTGGAATTGCATACGCGGTGCATGAGCAATTACGCTTACAAGCTACCTCACATTCCTGGAGGTTCATATTGGTATCATAAATGGCATTTTGCGTGTCTGGCAATTTCACGTTTGGAAACTTCAGGAATCCCTCTTCTGGCCCACAATCCAAGGTTCTACTCCGTTGACATCCACTAGTCCCATTATAAGGATTCGGTTCTTGTGGGTTTTTAAGCTCAAAACCTTTCAAGCAGGCACAATTAGGAATTGTAGAAATACTACATATTCCATACGGGCCACATACTCCATAGTTGTCACAATAATCCACGGGAAAGTTCATATTAATCATCCAGTTTTGGCTTTGCAAATTCAGCCTAGAATTCTCAACCTTGCCATCAAGAGTTACTATTGTTCTTAACAAGAATATGGGGCTATCAATAGTATACATGTAATACATCTCGTTCTGATTCACAATCATGTCACTTTTGTACCGAACAGTAGGGTCAGGCTTATCGTTTGGGCGGCCAGCAAATGACATACCATTATACGGCCCATATCTTGTTGTAATAACAGAGCTTTTCCTAATGTATAGTTGAATGTATTTACCCTTAACCGTTAAATACCTAAATGTATACTCACCTCAGGAAGGATCATCTGCGCTCCTCCAAGATGTCAGATATGTTTCTCTTCCTGTTACAAAGTTCTTGCCAAACTTCATTCCTGGTAATAAGATATTTCCAGGGTGATCAAAGCTTTGCCAAATGTAATTCTCCTTGTCGAGAAGATTTTCACTCGTGATAATAAAATTTCCCGTATCCAAGAGTTTTGCTATGGGGTTCACATCTGTGCCAGATGCCGAGGAGTTGGATGACCAAGTGATGGAACCACTGCCATTGACAAGAGACAAGTTTCCATTTCTGTCAAATAAAACAACTCCTGAGGTATCGATAAGTGGAGTTTCACGGTTAGCAACCCATAAAACTGTATGAGGTGATATGTTCTTATACCATATCCCCAGGTAACGATTCTTCGAACTTCCTGGGTTAAAGAAGCCCAACTCGAATCTTTCGTTTCCCGAAACAATGGTTTTACCATCTGTGATGTTTTGAAAAACAGTTAAGGTGTCTAATGAACTGCAAGATGATAGCATTAGAGAGAAGAAGGTAATATATGGGAGTAACATTATTATTGAATGTACTGAACTTTCGATTTGCCAGTTTCTCCCAACTTAGTTTTCCTTTTTATGTGCTTCATTGACTAGCGTTTTAAATTTTTAATATTTATCATTCTTCAAAGAATCTAACTTCTTTGGTAAAGACTAAAGACTAAATACAGTTTACCAGGAGGGAAGACCAAATAAGTCTTATTAATCATCTTTCTAAACTGCGTATAAATTATCATTCTATTAAAGTATATACCGAGTATGTACGTATATTTGAATCACGAGAAGAGACCATCATTCAGCCGTTTCAATTTGGGAAAATAAAGTTAGCATTATGCATCAAGGAAAATAAATTTGGGGAGTTGTATATTGATCTGTTTGGGGCTAACCAGCAATTTCAATTTTCAACTACTATTAACCAAAACTATGGCAAACGTAAACTTGTAAAACAATTATTATGTGCAGTTAAGTGCCCGGATTTCATTCATCATTCAGCCGCAGTTGTGTTGTTAGCGCATTATTTACGAAGGCTAGTCTGATAGGCATCAGTGTAATCAATTGTTAGCGGGTCATTTCTTGGCAACCGTTTTGATGCTATAGATATAAGTCGAAAACTTTTAAATAACATAAGAAAGAACTAATTTTGGATGAGATTCTACAAAAAAAAAAAAAAAAATAGAATGAGCAGTACGTAAGGAAAATAAAGATCCAACCAACTTTATTGAATCATTCAATCTCAACAACAGATCGTGACATACTGATAATAATCTTGTTTTTGACAATAAGGTCTTCATTTTTGACAATAAGATCATTTTTTCCAAGTGTTTATGTTTAATAATGACTAAGCAAGTCAAAATTACTGTTTCAGAGCACTGCAGAAACATTTCATTAATATTTACCGGGATAAAACCCTTTAAAAAAAAAAAAAAAACATTTCATTAGCATTTTTGCTCATAGAGAGGAAGACTTACCTAGTAGTGTTCATTGTGTTGGGCCAATTCAGTGCCGGAAGTTGTTTAACTTCATTAGAGTTAAAGAGTAGTGTTATTTAGACTTAAAACACATGCCTAAATATATACCTAATGCATAAATCACTTATAAATTTAATCATAAATCTCTTTCCAAATCACCATCAATTATTTTTCAAATCAATCAATTAAATCATTAGATACATAAGTAGGCATGGTTATTAGGCACAATCAAATCATTAGCTAAGTAAGTGTGATACATGGGCTACTAGTAAAAGTGGAAAATCAAATTTCCTTTAGTTTCTAGTGTAGTTTATGAATAAGTCTTAGTAACTGTTAGCATGCATGTTCTCCTTGTTTAAAGTCAAGTCATAAGGAAGTACCCCACTGGCCCACTATGTGGAAGTTCACTCCATGCACGTTTACATTTTTCCATGCAAGTTTCCTTTTATTGCTCAAGGCACTGAATTGGATGGTCCTGAGATTTCGGATGTCCGAGCGAGATGTTCAATAATGCTCTTACCTAGTGGTTTGGCATATAAACAAACTTTGAATATTAACTTAGAATATAATAAAACAACTATTAAGTTTAATTTGCTTTGTAGGTTGGTTCAAGTGCATTATAACACAAAAAGATAACTAAAAACTGAAAACAAATTCGAGTCATATTTGAAATTTTATATATTATTAAAAGTAGGAAACATGTTACGTGTTGCATGTATGTGTATATTTTTTAGCGGGATAGTTTAATTAGTTGTGATACAATAAATACAATCAAATATTTATATGTATTGCTATATTATTAAAGGTAAATAGTAATACATTATATATTTTGTAGTGCAACTTATAAGTAGTAAATACAATAGATGGAAATATAGTATCACATTTAAGATAAATGAATAATAAAAGTAATTTAAACTAAAAGGTCTTAAGTGCAAATTAAGTTGAAGTTGGAGGTGCTCTTTCAAAATGGACCACTTAATAAACATACAATCGACACAAGCTTCTTCTTCCTTCCTAAGTCCGGCGTCTATGTCCGGCAACATCTTGACTCAAATTTTTGTCTTTTTTACTTTTTCTTAATTAAACTAGAGGCACAAAGAAGCCAAGCTAGTAACACTCTCAAGAACTCATTTTTTTTTTTCCTTTTTTACATAAACCAATTCACATGAACAAAAACTTGATGCCCTAGGTCGTCACCCACGCTGCCAATAGCCATGGCCGGCCCTATATGTAACCTTTGCATTAGTTTGTTGAAGAAGAAGAAAGAAAGAAAATGTCTCATTTTGTTAGTCATATGTTTATCAGTTACATTTGATAGTAGTAGTTTAGTGAGTTTTTTGTTTGACCATGGTACTTTTAAAATTTATTTAACAAAACATAGTAGTTTCAAATTTATTTAACAACTGATAGTAGTTTCAAATTTATTTATTATTTTTTACATATAACTAAAGAAAAAAGAGGAAAAAAAGAAACCAAAAGTCATCCTTTTAAAAAATAGGAACAGAAAAGCTCAAAACCTCCACTTCTTAATATGATCGGCATCTACTCCTCATTGTCGTCACCAACCGCTGCACCATATAAATTCGACTTCTCATCATTATTTTTCGATCTCCCACTTTGTTATGGTATGGTCGCTTGCTTTTACCCTAATTATAATTGTTTTATTTCAGTTTGAATAAACAAGTCATGTATTGGTGAGGTATGCTTTAGGAACATCAAATTTATGAAAATTAAAGAAGTATCATAATCCCATTTGACACCACTTGTTTTTACTTGGGTTCTTAAGAAGTATCATATCTGTTCACTATTTTCATTTATTAATCTCATGAAACATGGATAAATGCATAGGTAAGGCTTTTATAGTTTTTGTTGATTAAGATTCAACATGTTTCTTTTATAGGTTCTTGACTTTTGTGACTATGACGTCGAAGTTCTTTAGGACGTGTTGCTCAAGCTAACGGAAATTTGTATACTCCACATGTTGCTGCAAAATTGGCTGCTTCAATGTCAAAGGCTAGTGCACATGCCATGAGATCATTCAATAGGGAGAAAAGTATTTTTGTGGTGACGACTCAAAAAGGAAAAAATGTACAAGTTGTTAATTTGGAGAAACGAACTTGCACATGTGGTAAATGGGAGATTAACAAGTATCCATGCTCTCATGTATTAAGTGGATGTGCATTTCTTTCTTTGAAGAGTTCAGAATATGTTCAAAGATATTACTCGATTATAGAGTATACGGCTACTTGGGCATCTGAGTTTTTCCCTCTCCCTCATGAAGCATATTGGCCACAATCATCTATCACATTGCTCCCAAGTTCTGATCTTAAATGAAAAGGAAGAGGTTGTCCTCGTTCAACAAGGCTTCGAAATGGAATGGACATTAAAGAAGGAAGAGGTCGTCCTTGGTCATGTGTATGTGGTGATTTTAGTTTGTTTGTTTGGTGGGACATCGGGTCTCCATTTCTCTCCAGTCAAGTAGACCACGTTTATCACTTAGTTAACCAAAATAGTATACCAAAGATTAATTTAATAACCCCCTACCACACTCCTTATTATATTGTAAAGTAAATTGATATATAACTTAAACTTTACAACCTTAACATAATATCCAACAATCCCCCATCAGGTTGGAAAGTTTTCTACTACTCTAATAGGTTGTGTCACGAAGGTGTCATTATGATTAAACCCCGTTTACTCAAAGTAAAAAAATTACAATCAATTAGATGGTGTCCGAAGATTAAACCACAAACCTTAAGATTTCATCGGCACACTTCTACACACTTCCTATCATAACCAATGTATTCTCACTGGCTTAAATCGTATTCATCACCCTCTAAAAGAGAAATCAATACTCTTCATTCAAGGCAGCACCACCTCTAGATCATATAGGCAAAGTATTTAACATCTTCGCTGCTAAGATGCCTCTATGGCTTTGTTAAGAGGATTTACCTCAACCTTTTCTTGGAAATGCCGTACTATCTTTACTATACATGAGTCAATTAGGCGATAGTATATTACCCATTAAACTCGTGAAGTAGGAACACTACAACCAAGTCGGGTTTCTATCACTAACCGATTCACATATGGTTTAATACTCATATCTCTAGTCACTCTCGCTAAGTCTCTCGTCAGAGGCTTAATGAAATCATCAATCACATCTTAAACATGTGTATATCTTGAAGTGAGAACTACATGTCGATATGTGTATATCTGGCTCGTTTAATAAATGACTTAATGTGTCAGCTTGTTAATTCACCAACTTTTGAATTATATGCAAGCATTGCTTTTTGATATCCCAAATATAACATCGGTACTTGAGAAACTAGGTCTAGGAAAATGTCAATTCTTTTACAGAATAAAACTATATTGAACTCAAACACTAGACTTTTAGTCGGTAACTAACCACTTTATTTCTTTTCAAAATTTGAAAAAGATCAAATGTAACTACATTTACGTCTAGTGAGCCTAAGAAGCACAAGTCTAACTTTCGTAGGCCGGAGTGTAATAAGAAAACTAATAATGTTGATTTGTCCATTCTTATGAAAGTGGTAGAAGAGGTAAATTCCATATTTGAGAATACTTTGTATGGATATTTCCTTGGTAAACGTATTGGTTTTCCGATTGTTGATTACTATGTGCGTAATGCGTGTATTAAGTATGATATTCAGAAGGTTATGGTGAATGCAAAGGGGTTCTTTTTCTTTAAGTTTGCCGCTCAGAAAGGTGTTGAAGATGTGCTAGAGAACGGGCCGTGGATGATTAAGAATGTGCCTATAATTCTTAAAAATTGGAATTTAAACACTAATCCGCTCAAAGAGGATTTGACCAACATTCCAGTGTGGGTTCAATTCCATGATGTTCCTCTTGCTATGTTCTCTGATGATGGTCTTAGCCTCCTTGCCACATTGATTGGTATGTCGAAAATGTTAGATGCTTATACTAGTCAAATATGCATGGAATCATAGGGCCGCAATAGTTTTGCAAGGTGCTTGATTGAAGTTAAGGCGGATGAGGTACTTAGATATAACCTAACTGTTAAAATACCCCTACTTGATGGGTCGGGTTCGACTATTGAGAAGATACTGGCTGAATGCGAGTGGAAACCTCCTCAATGTGATACGTGTAAGATCTTTGGTCATACTCTTGTTGATTGTCCAAAATCTGTTTTACCCTCTATTCAGCCTACTAAGAGTGTTAATGATGGTTTCCAAACTGTCAACAACAAGAAGAAGGGTAAGCAAGGTGGTCCAACTGCTTCGGGCCAAGGAGGGTTTACGAAACCTAATATGGGTAAGAAGTTCCAATATCAACCAAAAAAGCCTCCTGCTGAACCTAAGCAAGTCGATGTCACTAAGAAAGAGGCTGCTGTTGTTCCTAGTATGTACGATTGGAACGAAGGTTGCTACATCCAATAAATTTGATGCCCTAGTATGGATGATACTGATTACTTTGGTATTCCTACTAAGGAAGTGAATAAGGATGTGGATGCTGGTAGTACAATGGAAGAAAAGAAGAATGAGTCTCCAAAGACTAGTAATACATTGCATGAACCGCTTGTGAGTGGTTCAATGGAAGCTAACGAGGTTGGTCCTATCCTTATTGTTGAGAAAATTGGGGAGTTTGAAAAGCTTCTTATTGATGAAAAAGCTACTATTGGATGATGTTGGTAATCCTATTAAAAAGGTTGATTATCCGGGTAATAAAAATTAGTTTTTGTCTTCTTCTTCTACTAAGAGGGTTAACCCATTCTCTAAGGTGGGAGAGATTGTTGATTCCGACAGTGATGAAGAGGAGGTTGTGAACACTTTTGATGAGTCAATGAACCTATTTGGTGGTGGTCATGATTGTGAAGGTGATTATGATGACTATGATTATGATGACTATCCGGATCAGGTTTACGATCTTTCAGGGAATTTGAATGCTTTTTATGACACTTATGGTATAAAGCTCCAAGGACTTGGCAGGAAGTAATTTTGATCAACATAAGTCACAACAATGATTCCTTGATGGACCAGATCTGACGCCAACCAAATACAACTAATATGACTGCAATAAACTAACTATTGAAGCATAATAGAACCAATATAATAGCAGCCAACAAGCAGTAGGTAAAACATCAAGCAGGAATCGAAACACCCGCAAAGGAACATCCAAAGAGCAGCAAACAAACACCAAAGATAGCAGCGGACTAAACCTGCACTTATGAAGAAAACTACATAAGGAGCTCTGCACAGGAATATACTTCCTTGTCCATAAAGGTTTTTGATGACGTATAGCACGTACAGTAGGCATATTGGCCTCAACTTATTCTATACGCATTCAGGGCCCAGGGCTAACAATAAAATAATCACAAATACCGGATCGCCAGTAAGCCCAATGACAAGATTGACTATCAACCAGGCTCAAAGACGCACGTAGAATGCTTAGCAGACCAAACTCATGGCCGCGAGAGGTGTTCTGTGTCTGCATCCGCGATTACTGCGTCACCTTGCCCGACAAGGGTCCCACACCGGCCACTAAATTTTATATGTGATATGTTAGGAAACCCTAGCATTAGTCTCGCCTATAAAAGGAGTTCTAATCCTCTCATAAGTGATAGCAGGGGTTCGGGGTAGAGAAGACTTCCTTTTCTACAAGCAAGTTTTACAACCCTCTATGCAGTGAACCTAATCGTTGTAGTGTAGTATGGGGTAAACCCAGTGGATTGATTCATTCTCTAAGAGAATAGGAACGCTAGAAAGAGATATATGACGAGAAGGTAAGGTTGAGGGAGATTATTTTTAGTCTTTTTTATAATTTAGAAACCAAGTAAATATCTCGGGGTATAGGAGTGGTGGATGGTATCTCTACCAATTTTTACTACTTTTAATTAAAACTAATTAACTAATTTACTAATTAACTAAGGATAGATTATGCTAATTGAAGTGTGCTCGTATGATAATTAAAGATGTGTTTATCTAGATGTTCTTACTCTGTAGTTATCTCTTATTGGTCGGTTGAATTGTCACAGCCTCATCTTACTTGGTGCCTAATTCCATAGTTCTATATATTGTAACTCTCCTATAGACTATCCGGGATCTGAAAATACAATAGTATCTCCCCCGAATACTCTGTTATCCTTGAGCTACAACTCACGCAATAAACAAAATGAATGACCTAAGTGCACTCTTAAGCTTTTTTGCTATTTAGGACATTCAAGCTCGCAACAATTAAAGAAGAAGCCAGATTTCCTTACTCTAGCGTCTACCAATTAAGACAAGAGACAACCTAACAATAATTAACAATTACATTTCATAGATCTAAGCAAACACAAGAATAATTTTGTTACTCATGTTAAACAACCAAGCATACACACATACAATTGAACATGGGGTAGACATAATGATAATCTGGATAAACAAACTTATCTTATGATGTAAAGAAGGGTATGGTACCTTAGATAATGTCCAAGTCGGACTACAGCTGAATTAGGGTTTGCTCTCCAAAGTTCTACCTCCTTTAAAACAGAAAAATTGAATTCTATATATAGATTACACATGCGACGGCGTCACCTTTTGCTAGTCACGCCGTCAGGTCGCCGCTATTAGGGTATCGTCTGGGCTAAGTCTTCGTTGGGACGACGTCAGGTGGTAAGTGTGACGCCGTCAGTCTTCATGAATGAAAATGTGAGCGTTATAGTTTTTATGAAATATTTTAAATCCTTATAAAATATCCCTACACTTGGAATTTGTTTGTTCTCAAGCAAATGTGCTTTTGGCCAATCAATTTATAAATTGGGGGCATGAAGCATTGGTTTAAAGTAATTTACAACAAGTACAAGTGCCACAATAGTCATAACAAGCACGTAAATTATACACTAGCACCTCATAATTGGTGTTTGGATTCTCTTATCTCTCGGGTTTATATGAAATATAATATGAATGGAAATGGAAGATAAACACTCACTACCTGTCATAGTACATATATTACCATAGGCTTGAGAATAGATCAAACCTCCACCGCTTTGGCTAAACACCTAGGAATAACTATCTAATGGGTCTTTACAAGGGTTGTAACGTTAGGCTTAGGGTAGGGAAATAAAGGGTTTTGTTAGATAGGGGATATTTAGTGGTGGCAAGTAATATGTTACAAGCATGAAAGACGTGGCGTTGCTAAGCCAAGACTCGACTCACTAACAATAAACAACTTGAAACAAAATACAAACATAAACTTAAAAAAAAACATAAACAATAAAGATAGATGTAGGATGATAGCTCGTATGTTTTTTCATTTTTTCATTTTTTTTCAACAAATCTTTTTTCTATTTTTTTCGATTTGTTTTATTTTTATTTTTTATACACTTTTACTCTACCATCCTCTAAGATAACATCAACATAAAGGGATTTATAGGAGCATCCCTACACTTGAGTTTTTATTACTCTAAATTAATTGACCCGATTGGAAAAGATCAAACACTTGGAGTATTTAATTACGTAGACAATAGGAATTTGAATTTATCGTTATTTCCCGTTACTCCATAAAATATTACTTTAACCCATGAGTCCCAATCGTCCCAAAACTGTTTACAAATTATATGACTCGACTTAGCAACCTTGCAAGCAAGTAGATAATTGAACTAAGGGTTTAATAATGATAACAATAATGCACTAAAGATGAGTGCATACAAGGTAAGCTAAGGCGATTTGGGTGTAAAATTTGGGGTTGGATTGTAAACAATGCTCTTCATTGATATTTTGAAAAACCGAAACATCATGAGAACCGCAAAAAGGATAGGCTCTGAAGGGTTAACTAGGGGTATCGTGTACTAAAGATGAGTACATCGCTTGGTATGGGGAAAATTACTCAACCGATGTGGAAGAGGTAATTATATTACAGGTTTCAAACAAGGGTTATCCTAATCCCTCTTATCATTTAGGTAATCCTAACTACACGGATTTAGTCTCACTAGCGATCTCGAAATGCATCACGAAACAAGTTCTAGAATCTATTATACTACCAGTACACTCACTAAGCATTAAACATGGATGCTTTTATTCCTAAAGATCTAGGGGCGAACCTCACATTGTTGGGGTGGAATTTGAGTGGTAAACGGTTTTTGTGCTAGTCATATAACTCCTATCCATAAGACGCTTTATTAAGACTAAATTTTAACTTGTAAATGTCATAAAAAAATTTAAATTTGGTGCTAAAATGGCCCAGACAAATATTTCTCATAGTTTATCACACAAATTACCAAGGACAAAACAAATAATCAAGTGAGTGAATAGTTTCTAAGTTCATGTTTTATTCTCCTCCATACACTTAAACTGAACATTGTCCCCAATGTTGCATGAAAGTATTGAAGTTATGATAAAGGAAGTAAGTTAAAAGAGAAAGAAACTAGTACTCCCCTGATTAGCTCGGTAGGATATGTATAAAGTTGCGGTTAAATCTTCCTCCAATAAGAATGAATAAGTAATAAGTGCTTATTTCAATATGTGTTTCTTCTTCTTGTCAAATATAACCTACACACTTTTAAGAAAACAAAACGAAACCTTCGTGTAAAATCCGCGGTAAAACTATATATGAAATAAAACTAAACTAGAAAGCAAGTAAGATATAATGCTTATGGAACGGATGTTTGCAGTTTTTCTAGAAAATTAAGACCTGGGAATTTCCAAAAATTACAAGTTACACAGAAAAGGAAAACTGACATTCTGTTTCCACATAGCCTGACGTCATCAGGTTGTCCTGATCAAAATTGGTCTGATGCGTTTTTCTGGAAAAATTCTGGAAAATTTACCTCATTAAAACCTGGAAAAATTTCTCTAAAACATCCATTATGACTCAATACAAGCATTTGACTAACAAACACACAAATATATACAATTTCAATTATTGCTAATCTCATGTTCATATTCTTAAAAATATATGTGATATTCTCTACCTTTATCTTTTTGTAAAATACCTTTATATGCAATTAAGACGAAGTTAAAAACAAAATAAAGCATTTTTACAGTGTTTAACATGAGAATAAATAACAATGAAAAAAATATATAAACACACAAACAAAATTGAAAAAAAAAACCAAGCAAACAATTAAGCATGGGTTACCTCTCACGAAGCGCTTTTCTTTTTTTATGAGTCTTGTAGCTAGACTCGAAGTCGTGCTCCTATTTTCCGTATATCTTAGATGCCCATTCGAATGATTTGACTCTTCCTTCATCACGAATATATTCGGGGCATAGCTTAAGACAATCGGTGTAGTAAATCTTATCCTCACAATCAACCTCAAAAGCCGGTATATTATCAACATCTAAATCTTCAATGCCCTTAAACTTTTTATTTTGGCACGACATTATGTATTTGACACATTCAGTTCCATTTGATAACTTGACTATTCCTTCCTCTTGGTCATAAATCATCATAGATTTCTCAATGAATGGTTTTCCAAGTATTACTTCTCCTAGGAATCCATCAATGATACCTCTAACATCTTCTAAAATCATGAAATCACACATATATGTGAAATTACCTACAAAGATATGCAATCCTCTAGCTCTCCCAACAAAGTTACTCAATTTCCTATGGTAAACGGGATCCTTCCTAGATCCTAGCTTTTCATTCATGACCCAATTGTAGAAGAGTCTAGACATTATGTTCATAGGAGCCTTATAATCAATGTAAGTATGATCCCTATATAAGTAGCCAATCATGCATGATATCTTAATGTTCCTAGGGTCACCCTTTTTTATGCATGGGTCGAAAGGTGCTCGCGGGTTATTAACAACGTTATAATAATAGGCGATTTCTTTTCCATTAGGGTATGACTCAAAATATTCATTAAGTTCTTCTTCCTCATTACCCTCCATAATTTCTAGTACCCTATAATCTCCTTATTCAAGCTCTTCATCCAAATCATCGCTTGAAGTGTGATCGCTATCTAATGTACTATTTGTCTCCTCAAGTGCTTTCCCAAGCGCGTTGGTGGTGGATGATGTGGTGGATGGTTTGGTGGATCGTTGTTGGGTGGGTTATCACCTTCCATGATGAAAAGTGATAAGATTACGAACAAAAACACGAAGAAGGGGATAGACTAAAAGAATGCTAATGAAAAAGAAAAAAAAATCTCACTAGATACGAATCAAGTGAGTAGACCTAAACGAGATAGAAATCTAAATAGCTATTCTATTTGTTGGGAATTATATTTTGTAATGGTTAAGTCTAGTTAAGTCTGGTAGCAGTAATAGTTAAGTTTGGTAGCAGTAATAGTTAAGTCTGGTAGATCAGACTTAAGTCTGTTTTAGTTAAGTCTGCCAGTACTAAAGATGTTAAGTCTGGCAGATAAAAGTGTCGATGGTTAAGTCTGTTTATGTTCAAAACAGAATAGTTGTTAGAGTTATATTAGGAATAGATATGAACGAGTAGAGATATCTTAGGAGAAGATATCTTTACCCTTCTACAAGTTTGTTAGATAATTAGGGTTTCCTTGGTGTATAAAAGGAACCCTAAGGAGTTAGGTTAAGATATGAGTTGTATGCATTAGCTTTCAAGCAAATTAATAGAATTACGAAGTTAGTTTATATTGTTCTTCATACTTTATGTGTTAAAATTCTGCATTAGCACATCAAAATTTTGCTAAAGAGTTCTTCATATAGTAAATTGAATTTATTCAAGTTTACTACTAGTCATTTAAGGCTACTTAGATACAGAAATGTTTGGACCTACAAATGGTACAGAGCCTGTTGAAGGACTCTGTATTAAAGAAACAAATCATACCAAGAACACTCATCTCATCTCTCAAAACCCTTAAAAAATGTCTCTTCATGACGACTTCTCAAACTATCATAGTGATGAAGAAGGTTCTGAGAAAAAACTAAAGCTTTAAAAGCAGGATCTTAGAAACAACAACAACTTCCTGCAACAACAACTATCTCCAACCTCAAACTTCCTATCCTGAAAAAGGAAGAATATGACATCTGGGCCATAGAGATGGAACAATATTTGGAATATGTAGATTATGAGGTCTGGAAAGTGATCCAGAATGGGAATTCTAAGAATAGAATTTCCAAAGGCAAAGATGGCACGGTCATGATCCTTCCCCCAGTCACAAATGCAGAGATACTTGTTGAAGAGAAAGAAAAGAAGGCAAGAACTCTCCTAAAGATGGCCATACCAAAGGAACATCTGAGAAGGTTCCACAATTTAGACGATGCTAAGGAGATATGGGAGGCTATTAAAACAAGATTTGGAGGAAACGCCAATTCCAAGAAAATGCAAAAAACTATTTATAAAAAATAGTTTGAGGCATATTTAATCAGCAGTTCTGAAGGCCTGGAGAAAGGCTATGAAGGGTTCCAACAACTCCTGTCACATTTGGAAACACATGGATATGAGGTATCCAATGAAGATGCTAATATGAAATTCCTCAGATCATTGCGCAATGAATGGTCAAATCTAGCTATGATAATGAGGAAAAAAGAAGATATTGACACTTTGTCAATAGATGACTTGTTTAATAATCTCAAAGTATATGAACAAGACATCAAGGGGAATTCAAAAGCTTCTTTAAGTGATAATGTTGCTTTTGTCTCTCACGGCAGAAATACTAAAATTAGAGTTAAGTCTGGTAGTGGGTTTAGTTCTGGTAGCTATACAGTTAGTTTGGTGTTAAGGAAAAGGATGAGGCTGCTGGTTTTGCTGATAAGCTCATCTACTCTCTGTTTTCAAATCAACCTGAAAACATTCTAAATGAAGAATTGTATCAGATTGAAGATGAGGATATAGAGGAAATGGATATCAACTGGCAGTGTGCCATGCTTGCGTTAAGGATGAGAAAATTCTTCAAGAAGACTGGTAGGCAAGTGCGCTTTGATGGAAATAGACCAGTAGGATTCAACAAGTCAAAGCTGAAGTGCTACAGGTGTCAAGAGACGGGTCATTTTGCTAAGGAGTGTACTGTAAAGGAGGGTAATGAGGAGAATAAAAGGGATTCCTTCTATCCTAGACATGCTAAGAAGGATGACAAGAATCAGACTGGGCTGCTTACTTTGGAAGATTATGTGGTAAATTGAGGAGCGCATCCTACAGAGGGGACAGAAGTCAAGCATGCTCTCATGGCCATAAGCTCCAGTAGTGAGGTAACTTTATGTTCAAAATTGTGTACTGATTCATACAATAAATTGCAGTCCCTTTATGATGAACAGATGGGTCAAATGAGTGATCTAGAAGTTAAATTACTTGCTTATGAGAATGCTGTTAAAACATTAGAAAAACAAGTAAATAATCTTCAAAAACAAAATGCTTCTCTAAATGAAAAGATTACCTTCCAATGTAATGAAATTTTTGAAAAGGATGAGAAGCTTAGAAGATATAGGAGAATAGGAATGAAGGCAGTAAAAGATAAAGAAGTGCTGCAAAAGATAGTTAATAAATGGCAAAACAGTAATAAAAACTTGTGGAGGCTTATTAATTCAGGAATATGTTCTACAAGTAAAATTGGTTTAGGGTATGGGATAAAATCAGATAAAGAGGTTTTAAGTTATGAAGAAGAGGTGATGGAAAATGTTTTTGCTAATTCAAAAAGTGATTTTGAGGGTAAAACTAGATATCACAGATTTGCTAAAACTGATAATTACAAGGGATTTCCACCACCAATTAATGATGATTATACCCCTAAACCTGAGAAAGAATATGATGAGTCCTTATTTGACTATAGCAAATGGAAGAACCTTGAAACTGTTGCTTCTCAAGACTATTCCATTGAATTTACTAACTGTTAATCCAATGACAGTAAAGGATTATGTGAGAAAAGTTCTGAAACCAGTTTCTCAGAAGGTAAGACCAATGAATACTCTTCCTGTCAATCTAATAACAGTGAAGGATCCACTGGAAATTCCTCAGAATGTTCTCTAGAACTTAAGTCTAAGCCTATAAGGATAACTAAACCTGTTTTAAAAAGTGAGCCTCATCTGCCAAAACAACCTGAACCAGTTAAACTTAGTATGTCTCAATCTAATCTAAGATCAGACTCACCTAGCTTTGTTCCTCAAAGGACAACTCCTAGGCAAAAGATAGGGATATATAGCACTGATAAGGTTAACTGGAATGCTAGAATGGAAAAGGAGTTAGGTGCAAGTTACTCCTTTGATGTAAAAAGATGTTTTGTTTGCAATAGCTTAAGCCATCTGATTAGATATTCTGACTTCCATGAAAAGAGAATGGCTAGAGAAGTTGAGGAAAGAAAGAAAAAGGCTGTTAACACTCGGAATGGGGTAAATGATTGGTCCCGAACCGTCAAGTTATATCACACAAGCTAGCCACTTGTGAATGGATAACCGTAATAAACTTAAAACTGCTCAGAAACCAAATGCAATGAAGATCAGAGGAATATAGTGGATTCCTGGGTCGTTTAAGTCCCACGGAGAATGAATTGGTGTTTCACACAGGCAGATGTCGAATAATCACTAAGGATAGTGATTAGTAAGGATTTTGATGAATAATTATACCTAAAGAAAATATTTGTAAATTACAGTGGCTTAAATGCAAATTAAAGGAAATTAAAAAGATAAAATATATTAAATAAACGCTATCACTATTTTTACAATGATATTTTTGTGATTTATAAAATAAAATGACTTAAATAAACTATTTTAACTAAAACGTAAACTTAAATTATCTAAAAACGTGATTTAAAATGAAAACGTAAGTTATTTATAAAAATTACGCGAGTGCGCAAGCAAAAACGTAAAATTTGTGAAATAAAAGTCCTACAAGTGTAAAAACAATTTTATTACGTACTTTATGATAAAAGAAAATTTTAGAAAAAAGATCTATATTTTTAGACTTTTATATTTTTTATTATGAATTAAATAAGATTTTACACTAATTAAATGTTTAAAAATACTAAAACTATTGAGAAAAATCTGAAACTTTTTTATAAAATACTTTATACTAATACCAAACTAAGAAAAATGAAAAGGATGAAAAAGCTGGTCTAAATAAGCTGGAAATAAGCTATATTATGCGTATAAGCTTAATGGAACAAAATGGGTTATGTATTAAATGTTGCAAGATATAACCGAGACAAGTCCCAAGGGCGAGTGGTAGTGTGTGTGTGTGTGGTGAGCTGGGTGGCCAGGGTTCGAATCCCAGCACTGACTTTTTGCAAACTATTAATTTTTTTGACTTTTTCTTATTAAAACTTATTAAGAACAATGAAATAAGCACTTTTCACAACTGGAACTTTTTGTAAAAATGACTAATAAGCTCAGTATTAGCTTATTTATCTCAACAGTTATGAAAGGAAGAAAATAAGCACAAGATTAAGCAAAGATGTTTAATAAGCTAGAAAATAAGCAAAGGCTAACTGAGAATAAGCTAAATAACTTTTTAACAAACTATTATTACAACTAAATAAGCAATATGACTAGAAATAAGCACTGCATTATATCCAAATAAGCACTAGTCTTCACTGTTTACACAGTGAACTTCTTAGTTTACTAGGCACCTTTTAACTTATTTTTAAGCACTGAATTAAGCTACAAAATGAAAATAAGCAATTGAACTAACTAGTTGACCAACTGAGATTTCCAAAAAACTAAGATTCTCACTGTGATATCCACAAATGAGCTTATAATGAGCTTATGCAAAAGCTTGAAAACACTTGACTAATTATTGGACTGAATGAAATGGACAAGAATAAAAGTAACTAGCAGGCTAATTAAATAAGCTAATAAGTGAAAAATAAAAACTAAAACCTTGAGACAGCTAGGTTAGCTTCTCAAAAAGCCAAAAATTACAAGCTAATTCTCAATAAAGAGCTTTTGACAAGCTTGTGAAGATGGGTTTAAAACCGTGCACAGGGGAGATTCTCAGACAAAGGTCTAAAACAAGCTAGGAAATAAGCACTTTATAAGCTGATTAAGATTGAACTAGTATTTTTCAAATTTAGTTTAGCAGCTATATTTTAATATCCTAGAAGCTTATGAGCTAAATCTTATTATTAAACACACAATAAAATTCCAAAGTTTATTCAAAAACTGCTTTTAGTAAAATTTTAACTTTTTAATTACACTTCAACTTTGACTTTTATGAACTTGTAACTGATTCTATGGACTTAATATGTTATAATAAGCTATGATAGGATGAAATTAAGCTACTATATCAAGTTATAAGCTTATGTGATGAGATTTGTATTTTATAATCTTAACAGTTAACTATCTAGGTAGTTTTAAAGATGATTTTGACTTTTTACAAAACAAGGACTATATTTTGTGGCTTGACTGAGCTAATTAAGACTAAAGTACCATGTATCAAACAAGAACTAGGGTAGTAACAACCTTAAACACAGTTTAACAAGCAAAACCAAACACCCCTTTTAGAAACTGTTTTGAAGCATTTAAGCATTAAAATAGCTTTTTAAACCAAGGGACCTAGTAATTAGCTTATATTAACTGTAATGAAACAATATTAAGACAAAATTAACAAGTTTTAACTACTTGAACTAAGAAATGCAATTTTTAAAGAACATGCTTACAAATTGAATCCAAGCAATAAACAGAGAACCAAGGATTATTATCACTTCCTATAGCTTTCCACAAAGCTCTATACCAAATAGCAATCCAATATCAACACTGCTTCAGTCTTGCTCTTCATTTCCATTGCTTTTTATTTTTAGCTAATTTTTTTTAGTATTTTTGGAATTTTTTGAATTAAAGATCTAAACTGAATTTGAAATGTTTCTGATAGCTTAAACAAGCTACTAGGAGCTTATTTGAGCTTACTTGGTCCAAAACAAAAGATACAAACACATCTAGATTAATATGAGAATTTAAAAAGCTTGATTATACATAGGAAAACTTAGAATAATTAAAACGACATAAGCACAATTAAATTACACTAGATATTTCTTCACATAGCTTCCCACTTGTATTTATTGATCTCATTTGACCTTGTCGACATCTCTGAACAAATCCCACCTCAATCCAGCCATTGATTTAATCCAGATCATCACAATTGCCAAATGGCAATTTTGGCGCCATTTTTTCATTTGAGCAGGTTTATTCAATTAATGGGTCTTGGTAACAGGTGTTGGGGGTGAGGTGGAAAGGTGAAAACAGGCACTGGTTTTGGATTTCAGGCGCTGAAGAGGAAGATGAACAATGGTGGAGGTTTTGGCGCGTTGACTGGTATTTGACCGGTGTTTAATTATAGGGGGGGTCCAAAATAGAGGGGTCACAGGTGTTAGACAGGGTTCTTTTTGGTTTGACAGGGTTCTTTTTGCACAAAAGGGGTCTAATTGGTTTATTTAATATCAAGGACCAAAGATGTAATTCTGCTAAAGTTAAAGGACTGATCTTGACAAGTTTCCAAAGTTATCATAAGGACCATTCCTGCCATATATGAATAGAACAAGGACCAATGATGATTATTTTCCATTTTTAAATGTCCAAGGACCATTTTTGTCATTTTTAAAAGTTAAGGGACTAAAGTTGTAATTTTGCAATTTTTGATTTCAAGGACTTGTTTTGACAACTTTATGAATCCCTAAGGACTTAAAATGATATTTTTCTTTATTTTGATATACCAGGGACTGTTTTTGACAACTTTTTAAACTTGGGGGACTAAAACTGCCAATTATGCAAACTTGATACGTTTTTCACCAGATTTTGATATTTTTGCATTTAAAACACATAAAACACTTGTTTGTGATATTTTTATCATTTTGATGCGTTTCTGAGTGTTTTCAGATGTTTTTGCAGTTTAAATAGTACAAAAATAATGAGTATTTAGACACTCATCAATCCCCCACACTAAGATATTGCTAGTCCCTAGCAATGATTTGAGAAAAATTTAATGGATTTCATCTCTTTACCAAAAGCCATTACTTCTGGAGTAGCCAATTGTTTTAGTTCAAGTGAGAACCTTGGCACAATGATAACCAAATGATTTTGAGCAAATCACCAGCTGTAAACGGATTTGATTTGTCTTTACCAGAAGCCGTTTGCTTCTGGACTAGCCAACTCTTAGATAAATTATCAATATTATCTTTGGTGAGCCGATTACCAATTATGGATTTTCAACTGCCTTTACCACAAGCCATAAACTTGCGGGCTAGTCAACTTTTCACTAGTTTAAAGATATGGTGAGTTGAACACCATACAATTTTGGGCAAATTGCAAGCCATAAACGGATTTGAGATATCTTTACCAAGAGCCGTTTGCTCCTAGATTAGCCAATCCTTATGTGGGTTAGATATGGCGGACTGATTACCATTTGCTGAGTAAGTGAAAAACGCTTACTCCAAAAATATTCTGGCAAAAAACGGGGGAATTGGGTGGAATAATTACATGATAAAATTCATGAGAATTCCCCCCCCCCCACACTTAGAAATGAATATTGCCCTCAATATTCAAAATACCGGCGGTTATGCCGAAACATAGAACATAAAAGGGAAATATTACGGCCATTATTTTGTTTTTGATATATATACATTTTTTTTTTTCTTTTTTAAATTTTTATATGGAGATTGATATATACAACAGCGGGGAAACTCCCCCACACTAGGGTGGTAGAAAAGGGGTAAGAAGACAGAAACATGGGTGAAAACCCATATGGTGTGTGCTAATGTTTTTGATTCCCGAGTCACTAGCTTGACTCGATCCCCGCATTCATTGGTTCATGGGGAAAGTTTGTAGATCCGGGACAATCACAGGTGGAATGTCCTCTCCAAAGTAGTGCTTTAATCGATGACCATTCACTTTAAAATTTGGACCATCAGGCTGAGATAACTCAATGGTACCATAAGGATAAACCTTAGTGATAGTAAATGGACCAGACCAACGGGACTTAAGCTTTCCCGAGAAAATCTTCAATCTAGAATTGAAAAGTAGGACTCGATCACCAACGTTGAAAACGCGGTTCTTGATTTTAGAGTCATGAATCTTCTTTGTCTTTTGTTTGTAAATCAAAGAGTTCTAGTATGCTTGATCACGGAGTTCATTTAGTTCATTCATTTGAACTTTCCGGTGATCACCAGCTGTCTGAATATTGAAGTTTGCATGCTTCAAGGCCCAGTATGCCTTGTGCTCTAGCTCAATCGGAAGATGACATGCCTTTCCGTATACTAGCTTGTATGGAGTACACCCGATGGGTGTTTTGTAAGCTGTACGAAAGGCCCAGAGTGCGTCATCCTGTTTATCCGACCAGGATGCACGATTTTCGCCTACTGTCCTTTCCAAAATTCTTTTAATACCACGGTTGGAGACTTCCACCTGCCCACTTGTTTGGGGGTGGTATGCAGTAGATAGACGGTGGGTAACACCATACTTTTGCATGACACGATCAAATTGGTCATTACAAAAATGTGTACCACGATCACTGATTATAGCACGAGGAGTTCCAAACCTGGCAAAAAGAGATTTCAAAAATTTCAAAACTACTCGGGCATCATTGGTAGGTAAAGCTTTCGCTTCAACCCATTTTGACAAATAGTCAACAGCCACGAGTATGTGTTTGTTACCTCGAGAAGATGGAAATGGCCCCATAAAGTCGATACCCCAGATGTCAAATATCTCACAAACTTGAATGGCATTTTGTGGCATTTCATTTCTTTGAGAGAGATTTCCGTGACGTTGACAAGCGTCACAGGTTTTGACAAAATCGTGGGCATCCTTATAAATTGTGGGCCAATAAAACCTGGAATCAAACACCTTTTTGGCGGTGTAGTTTGGACTATGATGGCCCCCGGTGGGTCCAGTATGGCAAGCTTTGAGAATGTCAAGAGCTTCTTGTCCATAAACACACCGTCGGATGACTTGATCCGTACAGATTTTGAATAAGAAGGGGTCATCCCAGAAGTAATGTTTAACATCTTTGAAGAATTTGTTCTTCTGTTGGGTTGACATCCCTTTCACTATGAAGTTACCCGCATGGTAATTTGCGAAGTCAGCTAACCATGGGGTAGTAGAATTTCCACGAAAAGAAACCGCATTGAGTGTCTCGAGAGGAAATGTTTCATTTATTTCCTTTTTCTCGAAAACATCTTGGTGAGGGTTCTCTAATCGGGACAGATGATCAGCAGCCAGGTTCTCAGCTCCTTTTTTATCACGTATGATGATATCAAATTCTTGGAGAAGGAGAACCCAACGGAGCAATCTCGGCTTTGCATCTTGTTTTGCAAAGAGATATTTGAGAGCCGAGTGATCCGTATACACTACACATTTAGTCAAGATTAAGTACGGCCGAAATTTCTCAAATGCATACACCACGGCTAATAGCTCTTTTTCTGTGGTGGTGTAATGAGTTTGAGCTTCAGTCATAGTCTTACTTGCGTAGTGGATAGGCTGAAAATGCTTAGCTCTACGTTGCCCTAAGACTGCACCGATAGCAAAATCACTTGCATCGCACATGAGCTCAAAAGGCAAGTCCCAGTCGGGAGCAACGAGAATGGGTGCTTCAGTAAGCTTTTTCTTCAATGTTTCAAAATCTTTGATGCACTCGGGTGAGAAGATAAAAGGAGCATCCTTTTTAAGAAGATAAGTCATAGGCCGGGCGATTTCATAATACCTTTGACGGTAGTAGGATGAGGTAATTTAGCAATAACATCAACTTTTGCTCTATCTACCTCAATCCCGTTTTTTGAAATCTTATGGCCAAGGACTATGCCTTCTTTGACCATAAAGTGGCTTTTCTCCAAGTTTAGACAAAGATTGGTGTCTTCACACCGTTTGAGCATTTTATCTAGATGGGAGAGACATGTTTGAAATGAATCCCCAATGACCGAGAAGTCATCCATAAACACCTCCATTGTTTCCCCGATCATGTCATGGAAAATGGCCATCATACATCGTTGGAACGTGCCAGGAGCATTACATAGGCCAAAAGGCATACGTCTGTAGGCAAAAGTTCCGTATGGGCAGGTGAATGTAGTTTTATCTTGATCCTTTGGATCAATGAGAATCTGGAAATAACCCGAGAAACCATCAAGGAAACAATAGTATTCATTCCATGCTAATCTCTCAAGCATTTGGTCCATAAAGGGTAGAGGAAAATGGTCTTTACGGGTAGCGTCATTTAACTTACGATAGTCAATGCAAACACGCCATCCCGTAACCAGCCGAGTTGGAATTAACTCGTTATCTTCATTCGTGACAACAGTTATGCCACCCTTTTTAGGAACACAATGAATTGGGCTAACCCAAGGACTATCTGAGATCGGGTAAATCAATCCTGCATCAAGAAGTTTGATAACCTCCTGTTTGATAACATCATGGATTTTTAGATTTACTCTTCTCTGATGTTGAACTGCTGGTTTGAAGTCATCCTCCATCAAGATTTTGTGAGTATAAAACTCAGGTTTGATACCCTTAATGTCAAAGAGTTTCCAAGCAATTGCCTGCTTGTGTGACTTCAATATCTTTATGAGAGCAGCTTTTTCATCTTTACTCAAATCTCTAGCAATAATGACTGGTAATTTATCATCACCTTCAAGAAATGCATACTCGAGAAGAGGCGGTAAGTCCTTAAGCTCAACCTCAGGAAATTCTTCAGTTTTCTCAACTGACTTGATTTCCTTGTTATGAAGTTCGACGGGAGGGAGTGAAAATGATGATGGATCATCATTAAGCAACTTCTCAATGAGAAGTATGTCCCCCTCAATGTCGATGGGAGCGTGATCAATTTCCCATGGAACAGAATCACTAGACAAGTAAGCTTAAATCTCTTCCAAGATGAAGTCACTTTCCTCAAAAGGAGTGAGAGAAGGAGTAGAATTGGCGATGATGGGTTGAGATGAATGAGTGAGATTATCACTCGAAGAATTATGATCATAACCAAGAACTTCTTGAGAGTACTCTTCAGAAGCAACATCAATGATATCTATTCGGTTAACCGACTCAGAATCATAATTTGCGGAGTACCTCGAAGTTTGATCAAGGTTAAAAGTGACAGCTTCATTACCAACACGTAATGTTATTTCTTGCTCAAATACATCAATGAGAGCACGGCCCGTTCTCAGGAATCCTCGACCAACAATGAGAGGAACCCGATGATCGGCATCAAAATCAACAACCACGAAGTCAGCTGGAAAATGGAACTTTCCTACTTTCACAAATACGTCCTCGGCAATGCCAAGAGGACGGGATATTGTACGATCTGCAAGCTCAAGAGTCATGCATGTAGGAGTGAGTTCCGGAAGAGAAAGTTTCTTCCATACTGAATACGGCTTCAGGTTGATGCTTGCACCAAGATCGGCTAAGGCAAAGCATTCAACCATTCCTGGAAATACACAAGGTAAGAGAAATTTTCCAGGATCTCCAAGCTTTTTTGGAAGCTTCTTTAGGATAACTGCAGAGCAGTTCTCGTTAAGAGGAGTTTTAGCCATTTCAAACAGCTTTTCCTTGTTGCTTAACATGTATTTGAGAGTTGATGCAAACTTGGGCATCAGCATGATAGCATCCGCAAAGCTTATGTCAAAATGTAACTCTTGGAAAATTTGAAAAAATTTGTCCATTTGATGACTGGCTTTTTCACGGAGCTTTTGCTCATTCAAACGTGATGGATAAGGAATAGAAGATTTGGATTTGGTATTTTCAACGGGAGCTACAGGTGGTTCAAAAACAAATCCTGGATTAGATTTGGGTTTCTAGACAACTTGAGGCTGGACATTGTTGGTACCTCCATTATTAATAGGAAGTTCCTTGTCCTTTGTTGCCTCAGGTTCACTTTCCACTACCTTCGGGAGAGAAGAAGAAGAGGTAGTAGGAATAGCGGGTCCATTGTATGAAACACCACTTCTGGTTGTGATCGCCTTAGCATCTCCCCTCGGGTTAGCGATCGTGTTGCTCGGAAGTTTTCCTGAGCCCGAGGGTTGATCATTTAAAGACTTCTTGAGATCAGCAATCTGACTGACCAACAACCTGTTCATTTCATCTTGGGATTTCATGAACTACTTCAATAACTCATCAGATGATGGTACTGGAGGATGTGGAGGGAAATTCTAAGGTCGGATGTTTTGATTATGACCTTGTTGTTGAAAATTCCCTTGATTAGGATTCACATTCCCCTGAAATTGATTCCCTCGATTGAAATTGTTTTGATTAAGGTTTCCTTGATGTTGGAAACCTTGATTGGGTCCAGGATAGAAATTACCTTGGTTTTGATAACCTTGGTTCATTCTAGGTTGATTCTGATTCCGGTTAGGATTCTGGTTAAAACCGGGTGGTGCCTGATAAGTATTACCACGGTAGCTTGGTTCATTTTGAGGACGGTATTGATTACCTCCCTGATGTGAAGTACCGGCTATAGCATTAGCTTCAAACGGACTACCATCGGTGGCAGTACAGTTGTATTATGCATGAGGACCACCACAAGTAACACAAACTTCAACTTTCTTCACTTCACCATGTGATGGTGTCTGTGTGAAGGTGACTTTCTTTTGGTTACCAAGAACCAAAGCCTGAACAATATCTGTGAGTTTGTCAATCTTAGCATCGGTGCTAGATGTACTCACAGGAGATGAAGTAGAAGGTCCTGCATTAGACTGAGTTTGATATGTCTTTGTGCGGAAAGAACGGACCTGGGACTTGTTTTCAATTATTTGTAAGGCTTCTTTTGTGGTTTTGCTAAGGAAATTACCTCTCGCGGAGGCATTCAAAGAGTCTTGGTCAGCTTGTCTCAGACCATTATAGAAAGTATCCATTTGCATTAACTCGGTAAAACCATGATGTGGACACTTGCGGAGCAATTCTTTATAACGATCCCATGCCTCCCCGAATGATTCATCAAATCTCTGAGAAAATTTCATTATCTCATTCTTAAGACTTGTAGTTCGGGATGGAGGATAGAATTCGTTAACGAACTTGGTAACTAGATCCTCCCATGTCTCAATGGAACGAGGGGGTTGTTTCTCAAGCCAATTCCGGGCTTGTCCCTCTAGAGAGAATGGGAACAGAAGAAGCTTAATGGCTTCATGTGGGACATTCTTGTATTTGATGGTAGATGCAATCTTGTTAAACCATCGAATGTGTGCATGAGGATCATCTCTCTCAAAACCATAGAATTGGCTTTGGGTTACCATATTAAGCAACCCGGTTTTGAGCTCAAAAGTGTCAGCCACAATGGCTGGGACAACAATGGCATCTCCGTAACCCTCGATGGGTGCTTGGAGAAGCTCATTCATCGGCTTGTCTTCTGCCATTTCGACAGGGGGTGGTGGTGGTAGACGTTCCTCAGTCACGGCTGAAGGAGCAGAACGTCCTCTACGTCTACGAGGAATATTTACAAGCTCCGAAAGTGGACTTGTAGAGCTGGAAGAACGAGTGCGCATGTACTAAGTATAAAAATCAGTTTTCAAAACAAATGCGAGGGAAAACGACAAGTGAACTTAACCAATAATCACAAATGAAATGGCTTCTTTGAAAAAGGTACACCAAATCACAAGGACACAAAGGCAAGTTTTAAATCTGATGTTCGGGAACTTATTATGGTCACACCCCCAGTTAGTAGGTGTACTGCCTTGATTTGCGGTGGTTGATTTTTATGTATATATTAAGTACCACTGAAAAGACGTAGGTAATGATTTGTGCAAAGGGTTCTAAAAACTTTTTGGACAATATTTTTGGAATCGTCTCGTTTAACCAAATCGTATTTCTTTAAGAATCACCTTAAAAGAAACACAAGCTAGAAAACGTTACGATTATTTTGTTGTTTTATATTGTTTTTGGTGTTGTTAACACTTTAGGAAAAGTGTTAATGAACTTTTTGATTTTTATTAACTTTACAAAAAACTGTTTACAAACGGTGGTATATGTGCAAGTATGGGTCTGAAAACTGCTTAGAACACGCTTACAGCCTCCCCGGCAGCGGCGCCAAAATTTGATTGGTCCCGAACCGTCAAGTTATATCACACAAGCTAGCCACTTGTGAATGGCTAACCGTAATAAACTTAAAACTGCTCAGAAACCAAATGCAATGAAGATCAGAGGAATATAGTGGATTCCTGGGTCGTTTAAGTCCCACGGAGGATGAATTGGTGTTTCACACAGACAGATGTCGAATAATCACTAAGGATAGTGATTAGTAAGGATTTTGATGAATAATTATACCTAAAGAAAAGATTTGTAAATTACAGTGGCTTAAATGCAAATTAAAGGAAATTAAAAAGATAAAATATATTAAATAAACGCTATCACTATTTTTACAATGATGTTTTTGTGATTTATAAAATAAAATGACTTAAATAAACTATTTTAACTAAAACGTAAACTTAAATTATCTAAAAACGTGATTTAAAATGAAAACGTAAGTTATTTATAAAAATTACGCGAGTGCGCAAGCAAAAACGTAAAATTTGTGAAATAAAAGTCCTACAAGTGTAAAAACAATTTTATTACGTACTTTATGATAAAAGAAAATTTTAGAAAAAAGATTTATATTTTTTAGACTTTTATATTTTTTATTATGAATTAAATAAGATTTTACACTAATTAAATGTTTAAAAATACTAAAACTATTGAGAAAAATCTGAAACTTTTTTATAAAATACTTTATACTAATACCAAACTAAGAAAAATGAAAAGGATGAAAAAGCTGGTCTAAATAAGCTGGAAATAAGCTATATTATGCGTATAAGCTTAATGGAACAAAATGGGTTATGTATTAAATGTTGCAAGATATAACCGAGACAAGTCCCAAGGGCGAGTGGTAGTGTGTGTGTGTGGTGAGCTGGGTGGCCAGGGTTCGAATCCCAGCACTGACTTTTTGCAAACTATTAATTTTTTTGACTTTTTCTTATTAAAACTTATTAAGAACAATGAAATAAGCACTTTTCACAACTGGAACTTTTTGTAAAAATGACTAATAAGCTCAGTATTAGCTTATTTATCTCAACAATTATGAAAGGAAGAAAATAAGCACAAGATTAAGCAAAGATGTTTAATAAGCTAGAAAATAAGCAAAGGCTAACTGAGAATAAGCTAAATAACTTTTTAACAAACTATTATTACAACTAAATAAGCAATATGACTAGAAATAAGCACTGCATTATATCCAAATAAGCACTAGTCTTCACTGTTTACACAGTGAACTTCTTAGTTTACTAGGCACCTTTTAACTTATTTTTAAGCACTGAATTAAGCTACAAAATGAAAATAAGCAATTGAACTAACTAGTTGACCAACTGAGATTTCTAAAAAACTAAGATTCTCACTGTGATATCCACAAATGAGCTTATAATGAGCTTATGCAAAAGCTTGAAAACACTTGACTAATTATTGGACTGAATGAAATGGACAAGAATAAAAGTAATTAGCAGGCTAATTAAATAAGCTAATAAGTGAAAAATAAAAACTGAAACCTTGAGACAGCTAGGTTAGCTTCTCAAAAAGCCAAAAATTACAAGCTAATTCTCAATAAAGAGCTTTTGACAAGCTTGTGAAGATGGGTTTAAAACTGTGCACAGGGGAGATTCTCAGACAAAGGTCTAAAACAAGCTAGGAAATAAGCACTTTATAAGCTGATTAAGATTGAACTAGTATTTTTCTAATTTAGTTTAGCAGCTATATTTTAATATCCTAGAAGCTTATGAGCTAAATCTTATTATTAAACACACAATAAAATTCCAAAGTTTATTCAAAAACTGCTTTTAGTAAAATTTTGACTTTTTAATTACACTTAAACTTTGACTTTTATGAACTTGTAACTGATTCTATGGACTTAATATGTTATAATAAGCTGTGATAGGATGAAATTAAGCTACTATATCAAGTTATAAGCTTATGTGATGAGATTTGTATTTTATAATCTTAACAGTTAACTATCTAGGTAGTTTTAAAGATGATTTTGACTTTTTACAAAACAAGGACTATATTTTGTGGCTTGACTGAGCTAATTAAGACTAAAGTACCATGTATCAAACAAGAACTAGGGTAGTAACAACCTTAAACATAGTTTAACAAGCAAAACCAAACACCACTTTTAGAAACTGTTTTGAAGCATTTAAGCATTAAAACAGCTTTTCAAACCAAGGGACCTAGTAATTAGCTTATATTAACTGTAATGAAACAATATTAAGACAAAATTAACAAGTTTTAACTACTTGAACTAAGAAATGCAATTTTTAAAGAACATGCTTACAAATTGAATCCAAGCAATAAACAGAGAACCAAGGATTATTATCACTTCCTATAGCTTTCCACAAAGCTCTATACCAAATAGCAATCCAATATCAACACTGCTTCAGTCTTGCTCTTCATTTCCATTGCTTTTTATTTTTAGCTAATTTTTTTAGTATTTTTGGAATTTTTTGAATTAAAGCTCTAAACTGAATTTGAAATGTTTCTAATAGCTTAAACAAGCTACTAGGAGCTTATTTGAGCTTACTTGGTCCAAAACAAAAGATACAAACACATCTAGATTAATATGAGAATTTAAAGTCGAAATTTCACAATCATAAAAACTTGGTAAATTACTGAAATTGAAACTGGAAATAGGTTTGAGATACACTGGAATATGATTACAAAGTATTAAAAAGCTTGATTATACATAGGAAAACTTAGAATAATTAAAACGACATAAGCACAATTAAATTACACTAGATATTTCTTCACATAGCTTCCCACTTGTATTTATTGATCTCATTTGACCTTGTCGACATCTCTGAACAAATCCCACCTCAATCCAGCCATTGATTTAATCCAGATCATCACAATTGCTAAATGGCAATTTTGGCGCCATTTTTTCATTTGAGCAGGTTTATTCAATTAATGGGTCTTGGATGGATGTGGAGGTGGAAAGGAGTTGGTAACAGGTGTTGGGGGTGAGGTGGAAAGGTGAAAACAGGCACTGGTTTTGGATTTCAGGCGCTGAAGAGGAAGATGAACAGTGGTGGAGGTTTTGGCGCGTTGACTGGTATTTGACCGGTGTTTAATTATAGGGGGGTCCAAAATAGAGGGGTCACAGGTGTTAGACAGGGTTCTTTTTGGTTTGGCAGGGTTTTTTTTGCACAAAAGGGGTCTAATTGGTTTATTTAATATCAAGGACCAAAGATGTAATTCTGCCAAAGTTAAAGGACTGATCTTGACAAGTTTCCAAAGTTATCATAAGGACCATTCCTGCCATATATGAATAGAACAAGGACCAATGATGATTATTTTCCATTTTTAAATGTCCAAGGACCATTTTTGTCATTTTTAAAAGTTAAGGGACTAAAGTTGTAATTTTGCAATTTTTGATTTCAAGGACTTGTTTTGACAACTTTATGAATCCCTAAGGACTTAAAATGATATTTTTCTTTATTTTGATATACCAGGGACTGTTTTTGACAACTTTTTAAACTTGGGGGACTAAAACTGCCAATTATGCAAACTTGATACGTTTTTCACCAGATTTTGATATTTTTGCATTTAAAACACATAAAACACTTTTTTGTGATATTTTTATCATTTTGATGCGTTTCTGAGTGTTTTCAGATGTTTTTGCAGTTTAAATAGTACAAAAATGATGAGTATTTAGACACTAATCAGTAAATAAACTAGTTTGGAATAATGTCAACAGGATTAACCATGCCAATAAGTTTATTACTAAACTAGTACCTGTTAATACTGGCAGTACTTATGTTAATTCTGATTGATCAAGGGTGGGTGCTGGTGTTCAAGTTGGTACTAGTAGGAAAAACTTTAATACTGGTAATGTACTTAGATTTAATACTGGTTATGTTAAATCTGGCCAGGCTAAAGTTAATTCTGGATATAGATCTAAACCTACTAGTCCATCACCTAGTCCTAAGTTTAGAAAACCATAGGTAAACCAGTTCAATCAAAGATTTCAATCAAAGACCCATGTCTCAAAATGCATCTCAAATGTTTCAATCTTATCCTGCAAGAGGAAATTAGGGGACTGCTGTTAAGCCCTTGGCAGGTTATACTTGGAGACACACCAAACCAAACTTCAAGTATAATAGTGGACCAGTTTTTGTTAATTCCGACAAATCTAAAGGTTCACAATGCAGACCCAAGCCTCTACAGGTTTGGGTCCCTAAGAGAAACTAATTTCTCTTTTCTATGCAGGAACATCCTTATTTGACCAGTACAAGAATTTTTAACGGTGGATGTTCTAAGCAGATAACTGGTAACAAGGATCACTCGGAGGAGCTTAAGGAAGTCCAAGGAGTTTTTGTTACCTTAGGAGGAGGCATAGGCCAACCTATGCATAGTTATACTTTTTTATGGAAGCATTATGAACAATTGGATGTTTGTGTGATTTGGTGGTTTTTGTGGACACCTTTTGATTTATGTGCTTGATACTATATCTTTGGTGTGCTTGAACAAATTCTATTTGGTTTCTTTATGGATTAATTCTGGTGGTTTTGAGTTAATTCTATATGTTGTCCTGCATATTGTATTTCTCTTGGTTTTAGACAAATTTTTCAGGAAAATGCAATATCTATCAAAGATAGGGGAGGCATGGAGGTTATATTAATGGATGTACTACTATTCAGACTTAAAACTGGTGATGTCATACTTAAGTCTGTTTGATTGCTTTATGTCTGACAGTGCAAAATTATTATTTGTTATCCATATTTTAAAGTCTGGTTGACTGCTCTATTTGAAGGAGAGAAATAAGCCTAAAGGGAGGCTTATTGTCTCAAGGAGGGTTAGTACTATACATCTGGGTAAAATTTTGTATAGTGTGCATTTTTATTTGTTCACTAATATTTGTGCAGATATTGGAGAAGCAATCAGTAATGAAAAAAAAGGGGAAAATCCATTCATTAAAATGCTGCATCCTAAGATGCAGCAGTACAAGAGACAACTTCATTACATCAACAAAAACACAACAAACAAACTCCTACACAAATTAGCCCACAACCCCCTTCCACTTTCCACAGATGACAGGCATGCTCTGCTTCCCTCTTTTCCCAATCACCTCTCAAGCACGATGACTGGGAAGACCAACCACCTGTTCTCTCTTCTGTGGTGCTGGATTGGGGGAAGCTGGCCTTTGTGCAAGAGGGGCTATCACCTAAGCTCTGAAGGCCTCACTGTCATGGTAGGAAGAGACAAAGCTTGGCATGGAGTTCTGATCAGAGCTGGTGTCTTCCACATGTGATGGTGGGGTTGGAAGTTCCTCAGATAAAGTACCCATAGGTGTTAGTGCTGGATTTGTGTTCATGAAGGTTAGTGTGGTGTGCAGGGGAGGAAAGTAGTTTTTCCATCCATCATTGGATGAAGAGCTAGATGATGAGTCAGATGAGATTTCAACAACATCAGGGTTACTCATTGTAGTTGAAGTTTTTGTAGGACTCTCAGAAGTTTAAAGGTGTGTGATGGTTTCAGTTTGTGATTCAAAGGCTCTTTTTATAGGCAAAGTTTACTCAAATATCTTCACCAACAACATTTAATGCGAGTAACTTTTAGTTTGTGAAGGAGTAAATATTGAAGATATTTTTACTGACACGGGTTGACCATAAGAAGATATTTCCCAGGGATTTTCTTTATCAATTTTTAGTTCTGGTGATTAATACTGGTGGATTCAAGGTTAAGTCTGGTGGTTTAATCTGTTACCATATTTTATGGGGTAACGATTACCTTTCTATACTTTGAACTTATTCACTTTCCAAAGATAATTGAAACCCTACTAGTATATATACTCCTCATAACTCTATTTTTTTATACGAGTTATAAAATAGAGTAAGTTGTGATCATCTATATTCCTTGTATCATCATGGTTTCCGCAGAATGGTGTGCTAAGAATGGTGTGCAGATCAGTAATGTCTTGGAGTTGTGTACTAAGTTGTCTTCTAGAATTTCAGTCTTGGAACAAGATCTTGCTTCAAAAAAATAGGTGTTGGGAGCTAAGGTGAATCAATTGGAAGAAGATATCCAGAACTTACAGGCCAGACAGAGATTCTGTGGATAATCTTCATGATTCTTCCAAACAGAAGAAGAAATCAAAGTTTATTACCTTGAAAGGGATGGTTCAAAATCTTGATCCATTAGTTGATTGGGAGATTTATTAGGATCAATTTGGAAAAGCTTGGAAGGTCATCATATACAGTGGAGAGTTTGATGTTCACAATCATCTTAAAGATTAATAACATGTTATAATCGACAAGAGTTGGACACTTTGTGGAGTTTGGTTCAACATAAGCTCAAGATTGCTAACAAGTCTGATGTTAAAGAGCAAGAACTTTATACAGAACTTCAAAGACTGTATACACCTGATTCTACAGATGTATATTGGAATTTTCCATGTCAAGATTCTAGTGTGTCATGGAAATTTTATGATAAGTGTGATGTTCATCATTTGTCCACAAGAAGTGGAGTTGATTTGTTCATGCTGGCAGAAGTAGAATATCCATTGTGTGCTGAAGTGCTTCAGGTAATGTTACTCTCAAAGCTTTAGTATAAAAAAGAATATGTGGCTGCTAAAAAGCTCATCAAAAGAATATGTGATCAGTTGTTGGCCAAAATAGTTGATCAGATTGAAGAAGAAACATTAGTCAAAAGGAGACGTATGAGGTAAAATTGCTTGTTAGTTTAAATAAAAAAAAAGTTTGTTTGGTATTTGATTGTACAATAGATTGCACTACTAGGCTTCGATAATGATCAAAGGTATGAGGGGTGTATGTTCCAGCCAAGACTTGCCTTTCATCTGAGAATAAGAAATATGAAACACTACGTTAAGTGATTACGCAGGGGTATGACCCTGCGAACCACCTCTGGCGTGAGACTAAGTATGAGTTATGGTTGTATAAGTGTGTGTAAGTAAAGAGGTGAGTGTGAAATGAGCATACCATAATCCATTGCCCGTCCAACCTATTTATAGTGAATGAAATAGGGTTGAGACCACTTCTGCATGAATGTCGGAGATCATGGGGGCGTCCCATGATTGTGAGTAACCGCTAGGGCTTAGTGACCCACGTTCTCAGACTTGACGGGGAAGCCAAGAGAGAGAGGGAGATCGTGGGTTTGATCAAGTCAGGAGGTTCCCTTATCCATTGTTCCTTCGTCAGCCATACCCCGAAGGGCTTAGGGCTTCGAATGGCGAATTCCCCTTAGGTAACCTTCGTACTAACGAATGGTTTGACGCCTATGGATATTTTGGAATCCCAACTTGGGCCTTCGTATGGAAGGGCTTCGATATGTCTCGGAAGAGTGTCCTTCGAGCTACTCGGAGGGTACATCATCAAGCCCCCCAGTCTAAAGTGATGTATATGAGCGAGGAGACGTTGCTTTCGACTTCATGCTTCAAAAAAACACCATCCTGCCATGAATTGCGTTAGTTAGAGGATAACAGTGCACCTAACTTAGCGCATTTAATGCTAATTACTCATTACGACTGCCCAATACAAGAATCACATTTCCCCAACTTACCCGAAGACCAAAAGTCATTTTTCTTCAAAATTTAAAAAATTTAAACTGGATAAGAGTTTTTTTTGGGACACGTGTGCGGTGTTTAGGAGATGAAAGAGAGTATAAAAAGGGGGTAGCTGAAACCCTAACTTATTTTACTCTCTCCGTCTATTTCCACACGCAGTAAAACTTCATCGCCATCACTCCGAAACCAAAGGTAATCCTTCTTTCTCACTAATAGCTTTTTTTTTTTTTTTTTTTTTTTTTTTTTTTTTTTTTTTATAGAAATTGGATTCCAAGTTTATTATAAAACAGCAAAAGTGTACATTGTCTGCAAAAGATCTACATGATCACTTAGCCGATTACCCCAATCCACTAGAACACAAAGTGATGTTACTCAAACCTAATCAGGGTATCTTTGATGCTCCTCAAGGTTTCGTAGGGCTGTACACACATGCATTTAGCCATTCGAACCTTAGGATTCCGCTGCACCCATTGATATTAGAGTTTATGCAATACTACAAGGTTCACATCTCTAGGTTTAACCCCTTTGGCTTAGCCAAGCTGACCAGATTCATAGTGATGTGCAAAGCATACGGCTATGAACCAACATTAACGGTTTTAAGAGGATTTATGAACTTGTATCCTGGCGGCAATTGGTTAACTTTAGCAAAAAGGCCTGAAACGGATGTTCCAAACCTGTTTGGGAGGGTATATACAAACATAACAGGTTGGAAAGGTAGTTTTTTCTACTTGCAAGACACCATTGTTCCCCCTAAATATCCAGAGCTGCTGAATAAGGAAAATATGTTTGATGCAAAACGGTATAATGACCCCTTGCCATATGAGGTGCGAAGGGATCCCTGTTATCAGCGTTCGGCCAAATATCTTGTGGATGTGCAAGTGTTCCCTGAAGCCATCTTATACATGGCTAGGATTGCCTAGAGCTGGGAGGGGTCTCCCAAGAAGCCTATGATCATATACCAAGGACAAAGTATCTTTATCTACTTTTATTTAAGTAGGACCAATGTAGCACTAATATATATTTCTTCTTGTTTCTATTTTGCAGAGATGTTGTTCAGAAACTTCATGTTCCAAGATTTGGATGAAGATTTAAGTTTTATGCCAGCGGAGAAGGCCAAAGAGTCTTATGGTGTTGGCTCTCCTTCGACATCTGTGAACAACAATGAGGTGGACACTCCGAAACCTGTTCCTATTGCATCAGCGTCCCTCCAAGCTGCATTGGAGGGTCCGTCCCAACTGGTTGAGAATGTTGCTGACTCGGACGATCCTGCGGATGAGGATGTCACAGTTATAGGGTCAACAGGGATAGCTGACAGATTAAAGAGTAGAAAGGGAACAGCAGCCAAGGCTGTTAAGTCTACCAACAAAAGGAAGAATCCTCTCCCTGCCTCAGGATCAAGAGTTGTGAAGCAAAAGAGTGCTGATGGTAGAAAGTTTGTGAAGTCAGCCTTTGAGTTACCAGATGAATCCATTGAGGTTCATGGTAAGCAGTTTTTCCTTATGAAACATGTGAAGTGATAAGTATCAAAATTAACTTAACCTTTATACATTGCTTTGATCGCAGGCCTTCCAGAGACGAAGGAGCTCCCTAATGCTTTAGCCTGTCATCAGATTGTGAATCATGTTACCCCCCTTCATGGAAGGGTTTGCTGAACAATATGTCCATTGAAAGGGTTTGTGATATGCATGACAATGGTGTAGCGAGGCAAGCAGTATTGGATAATCACTTGAATACCAGGACCAGGGAGTTGCTCATGGCTATGACCAAGGCTAGGTAGGAGATGGATGTGATGTTGGAAAGGGAAAAACATAGGGATCGGGAGTATGCTGAATTGGAGGCTAAGTGTGATGAGATAGAGAAGGACCTGGAGACGATTCCCCTCGTTCAAGACCTCCGTAAAAAAATTAAAGAGTTGACAACCAAAATTGTTAGACTCAAGGTGGAGGAGGGTAAGGTAACCACACTCATTGGTCAAAATGTTGTGCTTGACGCAAAGTGTGCTAGTCTGGAGGGCAAAAAGGCTAGGCTCGGAGAGGTAGAAGTAAAGTTGAGGGAGGAAGTCGATGGCTTGCAGATGAGGTATAAAATGCTGCAAAAGGATCGTGCGGAGGTCGTTTCAAAGGTGGTACCTTACATAGCCATGGAGCTCTACCACAGTGATGAATTGGGAGCTCAGATGTGGAAGGTCATCAACTCAGCCATTTTTCATGGACGGTTGATAACGCTACACGCGTCGTTCGGGGTCAAGGAAACTTCCTTTTCTTCGAGCAAGTTTTATAACACCCTAGGCAGTGAACCTAATCGTTGTAGTGTAGTAATTAGGGTAAGCCACGGGTATTGATATTGTTCTCTAGGGGAATAGGAATGCTAGTAAGGAGTTACTACGCTAAGGTTAAGGTTGAGGAAGATTATTTTTTATCTTTTTATGTTTTATGAAATAGAAAGGTACGAATCTCGGGTATTGGATTTGGGGGGTTGGTGTTTCTACCCATTACTCTACAATTATCTAATTAACTAAACTAAGGTTGTGGGAGTCTATGTCTAATTAATGTGTGCTCGTATGATAGTTTAAAGATGTGTTTACTTAGTTTGTATTACTCCTTAATTATCTCCTATTGATGGTTGAGTTGTCACGTCCTTATTCTTAGTTGCGTTGTGTGTCTAAAATTGTAGGGTATGCGTTTCTCCCTAACTCTTTGAACTTACCAAAGGGTCTCGTCTACAAACCCACAAGGGATGATAAACTCTTACTCTAAGGCACTCTTTGGATGGTTTAGCCTACAACTACTCAGGTAATTATATTCTAAGGTTTACAAAGATGAATCAAGCATTAAGTACACAACGAATGACCTATCGCATTACTAAATCATATATCAACTTAGATAAGAAACAACCAATCAATATTCAATAATTAAGTTTCATACTTCCTAAGCAAACACACAAATAAATTAGCCGGACATGGAAAACATGCAAGCATACACACAAATAATCAAAGACATAATTGAATTAATGAAGTAAAGACTTATCTTGATGTTAGATAGGGTTTAAAACCCTAAAATACTGTACAAGACACCTTAGGTTCGGTTTTAGGTTTTCACTCCAAAAGACTCTCCTAAAACTGAAAAATTCTGATTCTATATATAAGATTACATATGCGACGGCGTCACCTTATGTTTCGTGACGCCGTCGTGTCGCCGTCATTAGGGTTTCGTCTTGGCCACATTAACCTTGTGACGGCGTCACCTTATGTCCGTGACGCCGTCCTCTTCAGCTTCTGACGTCGTCTGGATTGCATCTAGGCCGTCTGAGTAGCGACGGCCTACTCTTTTACAACTGGACGTCGTCGCTTGAAAATACGAGTTTTGGGTTCTGGACCGTCACAACAATTTTGGAACGGCGTCACCATTAGCACCTGACGCCGTCGCCTTCTGTTTTCAGCAACTGTGAGTGTCTCGATTCTGACTTTGGCCATTTTCTTCATATATTCGCGCCTTTTCGTCCAAATAAGTGCCATTCCAGCATTTTGCCTTCAAGAGACCTAAAAAGTGAAAAGGAACGATATTAAGCAATAACGGATACAAAAGTGATCAAATAAGGAATAAAACGACCCCTCAAAATGGTACCTTTTAAAACCTTATCAAATATCCCTACACTTGTTATTTGCTTGTCCTCAAGCGAATGTGCTTTTAGCCAATTAATTTATAAGTTAGGGGTCATGAAGCATTAATTCAAAACGGTCCACAACACATATAAGCCCCGCAAAAGTCATAACAAGCACGGAAATTACATACTAGCACCTCACATGGGGTGTTTGGATACTCACATCTCTCTCGGGTGTATATATGAAATATAACAAATAGGAAATGGAAGATAAACACTCATTAACCGGTCCTAGTACATAGATTACCATAGGCTTGAGAATAGATCAAACCTTCATCGCTTTGGCGTAAGCACCTAGGAAAGACTATCAAAGAGGTCTTTTAAAGGGTTGTAATGTTAGGCTTACGGTAGGGAAACAAGGGTTTGGTGGGATAGGCTATTTAGTGGTGGCAAGTCAAAAATCTCTATGTTACAAGCATACGATGAATGGCGTTGCTAAGCCAAGACTCGACACTCTAAACTCTAGATAACTGAAATAAATAAACATAAATTTAAAGGATAGATGTAGGATGGTAACCCGTTTTTTTTTTTTTTTTTTTTTTTTTTTTTTTTTCATACACTTTTACTCTTCCATCCTCTACGGTAACATCAAAATAATAGGGATTTATAGGCACATCCCTACAGTTGAGTTTTTATTACTCTAACACTAATTTGACCCGATTTGAAAAGATCAAAACACTTGGGGTACATTATTACGCAAACAAAGGGAATTTGAATTTTTAACGTTCCCTTCCCGTCATTTCATAAACTTTAACTTTTCCCATGAATCCCAATCGTCCCAAAACTGTATACAAAGGATATGACTCGACTTAGCAACTTATGCAAGCAACTAGATAATTGAACTAAGGGTTTAGGGTGATAACAACATTTGCACTAAAAGTGAGTGCATAAGGGGTAGACTAAGGCGATTTGGGTGTATATTTGGGGGTGGGGTGTAAACAATGCTCTTCATTGATATTCCGGAAAAACCGAAACATCACGAGAACCGCGAAAAGGATAGGCTCTGAGGGGTTAACTAGGGGTATCGTGTACTAAAGATGAGTACAACGCAAAAGGTGTGGGGGAATTACTCAACCGATATGGAAGAAGTAATTATATTATGGGTATCAAACAAGGGTTATCCTAATGCCTCTTATCATTTAGTTATTCCTAACTACACAAGTGTAGCCTCACATGCGATCTCGGAATGCATCACAAAACAAGTTCTAGAATCTAATATACTACCGGTTCACACTCTAAGCATTGAAGATGAATGCTTTAATTCCTACTAATCTAAGGGCGATCCTCACATTTTGGTGGAATTTGGGTGGTAAAGGGTTTTTTGTGCTAGTCATGCAACTTCCTATCCATGAGACGCTTTTGTTAAGACTAATGGCCCACTCCTATATGTCATAAAAAATTTTAAATTTGGTGCCAAAATTACCCTAACCGATATTTTCTCATGGTTTATTACACAATCACAATTGGACAAAGCAAATAGTCAAGGATAAGCATAGTTTCAAAGTTCCCGTTTTATTTTCCCTCCCTACACTTAAACTGAACATTGTCCCCAATGTTCCCCGAAAGTATCAAAGTTATGATAAAAGAAGGTAATTAAAAACGAAAGAAACTAGTACTCCCCTGATTAGCTCGGTAGGATCCGTGTAAGGTGGTGGTTAAATTCTTTTCAAGAAGAATTATTGCGTGAAAAGCTCCTTCCAATCTTATGTAACTTGTTCTTGACAAACTAAACTTGCACACTTGAAGAAAACAAACGAAACCTTCGCGTAAAATCGGCGGTAATAATATATATAAGACTCGATTTAAACTAGGATATAATGCTTGTGGAATGGATGTTTACAGAATTTCTAAGAAAATTAAGACCTGGAAAATTCCAAAAATTTATAAGTAGCTCAGAAAACGAGAAAAAAGTAATCTGATGTTTTTACTCCTTCCTAACGCCGTCAGGTTGCAATCCTGACGCCGTCAGGTTATCCTGACAAAAACTGGTCTGCGATTTTCTGAAAAAAATTCTGGAAAATTTACATCTTTAGAATCTGGAAAAAATTTCTGCAAAACATCCATTATGACTCGATACAAGCATTTGACTCGAACAAACAAACATAAATATCTTTTAGTTAATTGTTATTCTCATGTTTACGTTTCTTTTGAAAATGTGTGTAATCCTCCCTACACTTATCCCTTATGTAAAATACCTTTATATGCAATTAAGACGGAGTTAAAAACAAAATAAAGCATTTTTACAAATTTAAACATGAGGCTAAACAATTAATAAAAGATATATGACCCTAACAAGCAAACAATTAAACATGGGTTGCCTCCCACGAAGCGCTTTTCTTTATTTAAGAGTCTTGTAGCTAGACTCATAGTCGTGCTCCTACGTACCGATATACGTAAGTCTATCCTCAACAATGTCGTAAGGATCAAACTTATCATTCAAGTTCCTAGTAGTACGTTCGGTTAAATATGCCTTTTCAAACATCTCACCATCGGGATCATAGATTTGTATCCTAATGTGCCACTCTCCATTACCATCACTAGGCGGTCTATTCCAATCCCACTTGTGTTCAGATTTCTCAACTATCCACTTATTCATGACAAGGTTAACGGGCAAGCTTCCTAGGAACTCGGTCATCTTCCTAAATACTAAGGCGTCCTCGAACGGGTTCACTTCTATGTCCCTAGCCATTTCTTTTTCCTGGAAAGTTGCTGCACTAGCAAAGGCTTTATCTAGGTAAAAAGGTCTTTGGGGGCCTATGATGTTCTTATCAATCCAAGGTCCATATCTAGAAGGCTCTCTATCCAACCCTATCTCTTGTGGGATTTCCTCATCCTTATAGTATGTATGCTTTTTAACATCGTAAACGGATCTAGCACTCCCCTCCCCTACCACTATTTTGGACATCTTACAATCGATGATGGCACTAGCGGTAGCTAAAAATCCTCTTCTAACTAGTAATGGGCATGTCGGGTCCTTATTCATGTCTAGCACATGAAAGTCGGCCAAAAGAGTCAACTCTCCTACATGTACTTCCTTGTCCTTTATTATTCCTACCGGACGTGCTATACTACCATCTGCTAGACCTAAGATGGTTTCCGTTGGTTCAATTTTACCTAAGTTAAGGCTTCTATGGAGGGACAACGGAACAAGATTGATGCATGATCCTAAATCGGCTAGAGCATCGAGTGGTTTGGAAGTTCCAAGTCTACACGGAAGAGTAAATAGCCCGGGATCGTCTAGCTTCTTAGGTAAGTTGTTTCGCACAAAGGCGGACCCATGTTTTCCAAGCCTAAGTTCTAACTCATATTTTTCTTTTAAAGCATTATAGTAAGGTGCATGAGCTAAGACTTCAAGAATCGGTTTTTCTTGATGGAGTTCCTTGTACTCCTCCTCTAAACTAGGTTTGGATTCTTGGCTGACGGGTTTCTCAAGAGTAGGCTCTACAAAAGGTGTCGGGCCTTGGTACCTCTTGGATGGCTTGGAACCCTTTTTGATAGCATTTACCGAGTGAACCGTTGGGTGGGAGGGGCATGGATGTGCACTCTCCCATGGTGAACTAGAACATGAAGTCGATGCAATGAAATTCACTTTTGGGTTCTTTATGGTATCACTTGGGAGTGCTCCAACTTCCCGCTCATTGAAGGCTTTTAAGAGGGCATCAAGCTTGGTTGTCATCTCGCTTTGTTTTTGCTTAAAATCGGCTTCAAGCTTATTCAATCAAGTTTCTTGGGATGACAAAAATCTAGATGCAATTTCCTCAAGATTAGTGGGGTTCCCGGTATTAAAAGAATTGACCCTAGTAGGTGAACTAGATGAGCTCTGGGGTGTGCTTGAGTTTTGGTTCCACTTAAGGTTAGGGTGATTTCTCCACGAAGGGTTGTACGAGTTTCCTAAGTTGTTTTGTTCGGGTTTGAAAGTGTACCACTTCTCTCCCGCTCCGTCGGTACGTATGGAGGCGTAGTCTGCAAAAGCTTGTTCGGGGAGCCTTGTGCAATCACGAGTGTCATGGGGACCACTGCATAACTCACAAGGTAGAGTGATTTGATTCACTTGTCGTGAGGACTTAGGATTTTTTTAGGAACTCATGAGGAATCTAACTTGGTCTTCAAGTTCGATCATCCTATGGTCGGGAGGAGGCAAGGAGATTGCCTTAACGGTTTTGGGCAGCTCACGGGGGTCATCCCAACTTTCGTTGTCATAGAGGGCGAGGTCCTCTATTATACCCCATGATTCTTCTGCGGTGAGATCACTAAGTTTTCCACTGGCCGCTTGGTCAATGGATCGCTTAGTGGGGAAGTTGACATGATCATAAAATATTTGGACTTGGAGCCAAAGATCAATGCCGTGATGAGGGACTTTATGAAGTAAGTCCTTGAAACGGGTCCATGCTTCATAGAGAGATTCACCTTGACGTTGTTGGAACATCAAGATGTCATTCCTAAGCTTAGTGGTTCTCCTCGGTGGGAAAAATTGAGCAAGGAAACGAGAGGTAAGATCATCCCAACTTGAGATGGAGCCGGCGGGAAGTCGCTCAAGCCAATTACTAGCTTGGTCCCGTAGAGAGAATTGGAAGAGACGCAGGCGCATGGTCTCCCGAGTAGTAGCATCAAGGTCGATGGAATCGACAATTTTGAGGAAATCCCTCAGATGCTGATTTGGATCTTCGGAACGAAGTCCATGGAATGCGCATCCGTTTTGCACCAACCGGATGGTGTCGGATCGCAGGGCCGTAGTTTGGGCTTGGTCGGGAAGCTCAATGGTGTTCCTATAGCCTAGGTGGCTTGGTCTTGAGTATTCACCAGGAGTACGGGCTCTTGGCGGGTCATTTGGTGATGGGTTGATGAATGGTAGTGGGTTATCACCTTCCATGATGAAAAGTGATGGGGTTACGAACAAAGGTCACGAAGAAGGGGGATAGACTAAGAGAAAGCTAAAAATGAGAAAAAAATTTACTTGATAGGAATCAAGCAAAGAAACCTAAACGAGGTGGACTACTAACTAGCTATTCTATTCCCCGGCAACGGCGCCAAAAACTTAATAACGCTACACGCGTCGTTCGGGGTCAAGGAAACTTCCTTTTCTTCGAGCAAGTTTTATAACACCCTAGGCAGTGAACCTAATCATTGTAGTGTAGTAATTAGGGTAAGCCACGGGTATTGATATCGTTCTCTAGGGGAATAGGAATGCTAGTAAGGAGTTACTACGCTAAGGTTAAGGTTGAGGAAGATTATTTTTTATCTTTTTATGTTTTATGAAATAGAAAGGTACGAATCTCGGGTATTGGATTTGGGGGGTTGGTATTTCTACCGATTACTCTACTATTATCTAATTATCTAAACTAAGGTTGTGGGAGTCTATGTCTAAATAATGTGTGCTCGTATGATAGTTTAAAGATGTGTTTACTTAGTTTGTATTACTCCTTAATTATCTCCTATTGACAGTTGAGTTGTCACGTCCTTATTCTTAGTTGCGTTGTGTGTCTAAAATTGTAGGGTATGCGTTTCTCCCTAACTCTTTGAACTTACCAAAGGGTCTCGTCTACAAACCCACTAGGGATGATAAACTCTTACTCTAAGGCACTCTTTGGATGGTTTAGCCTACAACTACTCAGGTAATTATATTCTAAGGTTCACAAAGATGAATCAAGCATTAAGTACATAACGAATGACCTATCGCATTACTAAATCATATATCAACTAAGATAAGAAACAACCAATCAATATTCAATAATTAAGTTTCATACTTCCTAAGCAAACACACAAATAAATTAGTCGGACATGGAAAACATGCAAGCATACACACAAATAATCAAAGACATAATTGAATTAATGAAGTAAAGACTTATCTTGATGTAAGATAGGGTTTAAAACCCTAAAATACTGTACAAGACACTTTAGGTTCGGTTTTAGGTTTTCACTCCAAAAGACTCTCCTAAAACTGAAAAATTCGGATTCTATATATAAGATTGCATATGCGACGGCGTCACCTTATGTTTCATGACGCCGTCGTGTCGCCGTCATTAGGGTTTCGTCTTGGCCACGTTAACCTTGCGACGGCGTCACCTTATGTCCGTGATGCCGTCCTCTTCAGCTTCTGACGTCGTCTGGATTGCATCTAGGCCGTCTAAGTAGCGACGGCCTACTCTTTTACAACTGGACGTCGTCGCTTGAAAATACGAGTTTTGGGTTCTGGACCGTCACAACAATTTTGGGACGGCGTCGCCATTAGCACCTGACGCCGTCGCCTTCTGTTTTCAGCAACTGTGAGTGTCTCGATTCTGACTTTGGCCATTTTCTTCATATATTCGCGCCTTTTCATCCAAATTAGTGCCATTCTAGCATTTTGCCTTCAAGAGACCTAAAAAGTGAAAAGGAACGATATTAAGCAATAACGGATACAAAAGTGATCAAATAAGGACTAAAACGACCCCTCAAAATGGTACCTTTTAAAACCTTATCAACGGTGCTTAGCGTTGGAGGAGGCTGCCAAAACAGGCAAGCCCGTGGACCTTTCCAAGATTGAATGTTACCGTACCACTTCGAAGGCTAAGTATGATGAGGCAGGAAATGCGTTCGCAACCGGAGAGTACTCCTTCCTTGCTGAGGCTACCAAAGATCCTATGGCACCCCTCGAAGACCTCCTTTCCAAGAAACCTCGAAAGCTGAAGCCTACCACTCTCACCAAGAAGACTATGTCTACCAAGCCTGTCTCAGTGCAACCATCCCCCACTTTATCTCCAAAAAAGCAGGAATGAAGGCTGCCATGTCGGCAGTAATTTCGATTCAAAGGGTGGCATGTACCCTTAAGACAATTTATCTTATTTGACAATGTTTGTCTTGTTCTCCAAACAATTTAAGTGCTTTTGCTGTATGGCCATGGGCCAAAAACAATTTAACATGGGCTTAGGCTCCTTGTGCAGATACAAGGGCACTAGCCCTCATTTTGAATGGTATGGTGTAGGGGAAATACCTCTACACACTTAGCTATTATTTATGTTTGTTTTGTTAACTTTTCGTACGCCATTTTTCCGACGCTTAAGTTTTACAACCTAAGGTTAAACAACCTCATTATGTGTAAATTGCAACACCAAGAATATAATGACCAAATTTGATCATTGACAAAGGGTCGCGACCCACTATATCTCAAATCTTTTAAGTAGTATGACTTTGTATATATTTTTACAAGCGCCAAAAACTACTAGGAGAGTTAATGTGAATATTAAAGTTGGCTTAAATGATAAGGCATGTATTACACCTTGAGCCATTTTATTCGACATTGAAACTCATTAACGACTTGGCTGAACAAATCTTTGTGTTTAAGAAATGAAGCAAGAGATTTATGGGAAATGTCTTATTTATCATTGCATTGGTAGGGAGGAAAACTAAGACAACTACCAATAATGTTTGTTTTCCCTTGAGAAGCTTCTAATTACAAGAAAAAAGTAAAAGTACTTCTTAAACATAGAACTTTCAAAAGTTCGTAACATTCCATGTCCTGTCGATGGGTTCTCCGAGAAGAGTGGCCAGTTTATAGGCTCCGTTGCCGTAGGCCTCAGCTACCATGTAGGGTCCTTCCCAAGTTGGTCCCAGCTTTCCCTGGTACTCTGCTTTACTTGCACTATTGAGGCGTAGCACATATTCTCTAGGCTTGAAAGTGAAAGGTCTGACCCTTTTGTTATAATAGCCTTCGATCTTATGTTTGTGTATTGCTTCTCGGATGGAGGCTATTTCTCGTCTTTCTTCTAGCAGATCAAGGTTTTCCCTGATCCTTTCGTCATTTTAGGAGGCATCATACGTTGCCACATGCTCCGTGTGTACAATTAGTTTCGAAGGGATGACCGCTTCTGTTCCGTATGTTAGGCTGAAGGGGGTTTCCCTATTGCTTGACTTAGGTTGCATCCTGTGAGCCCATAATACTTGAGGGAGCTCATCCACCCATCCATGATGAGTTCGCCCCAGCCTTTTCTCGATCCCTTTGACGATGTCTCTGTTTGTAACCTCCACTTGTCTGTTACCTTGCGGATGGTAGACGGATGTCCAGGACTGCTTTATGTTGAGCCCTTAACAGAAGTCGTAGAAGACTCCTTCGGCAAACTACTTCCCGTTGTCAGATATGATTATATAGGGCACTCCGAATCTGCACACAATGTGCTCCCATACAAAATTCTTGATCTGTCTCCCTGTTATGGAGGCTAAGGGTTTAGCTTCCACCCACTTAGTAGAGTAATCGATTGCTACCAGCAAGAATTTGACTCCTCCGGGCGCTATAGGCATAGGTCCTACGATATCGATGCCCCACTGAGAGAAGGGCCATGCGGATGTCACACTTGTCATTTCTTGCTTCGGCATCTTTGGAACGTTTGAGTGTATCTGACAAGCTTCACATTTGAGAATGATTTCTGCTGCGTCCATGTGCATCGAAGGCCAATAATAGCCCAATTTCATTATCTTCGAGACAACTGAGCGGGGTCCTGCATGGAGACTGCAGGATCCTTTGTGGACTTCAGAGATAATGCTCGTTGCTTGCTTGGGTCCTACACATCTTAACCAAGGTGATAAAAATGACCTTCTATATAGGGTTTCCCCTATTAGCCGGTACTGCGGGGACTTAACCCGAACCTTCCTTGCTAGCTTGGGATCTTCAGGGAGAAGACCACTTATCAAATATTCCCTTATGGGAGTTATCCACGTCTCTCCTTCCTTGTGAATCACATCTGCAACTTCTTTGCTGATGACGTACCCTCCGATCAGGTCGAAGGACCCCCCTTCGGCCTCAGTCGAAATTGCATTACGAAGACCCAAGTCTTTCTTTATAAGTCATTGGTGGCGTAAAACCATTCATCATTGACATGGTTACCAGTTGGGAATTCGCCAGCCGAAGGCCTATGCCCTTCGGTGTCTCCTCTTGAAGAGGCCAAGACAAACAAGAACCTTGACTTGGTCTTCCCCCACGTTCCCACTATGTCCTTAGCTTCCCCGCCAAGTCCGAGATAGTGGGGATGAAGCCCTAGCGGTTACCATAAATCAGGGGACGCCCCCCATGATTTCCTAAACGTGTGCTAACACTCTCCAAGCTATTTTCATCACCTATAAATAGATTGGACGAGTCATTTTAATGGTATGTTCACTCAACACAGTCTTTCACATACATCATATTATCCATAACTCATATCATATACTTATTCACACGCCGGAGGTGGTTCGCAGGGCCCAACCCCTGCGCAATCACTTAACGAGGTGTCTACTATTTCTTATTGCAGATTGACTACAAGTTTGGCGCAAGCATATCACCCCTTATACCCTTCGATCACCATCGAAGGCCTGGTCGTACGAATTATTGTACAATCAGTGGCGCCATCCGTGGGACCCGCTACTATTGGTCTCGTTATTCCAAACTTACACCCAGTCAATCGCCCTCACTAGTTTTACGGCATGACTCAAGGAAGAGAAGATACACCCCCTCCGGGTTTCTCGACCTTGACACCAATCCCAGTCAATGATCCTGGCAACCTTCCCAATATAACCGCATCCACTTTTACCACACGATCTCACCCTGAAATAACTCCCAACAATCATGCTTCAACCTCGGCTAACCCTGAACCGGTGATCAGTCCGGCGTTTGTCGAAGCTAATATCGAAGCTTTAGAATCTTTACTGAGAGCTCGAAGGAGGCAAGACCGGAATGTGGAAATGCGAAGGGAGTTAGAATACTCAAGCGATGAGTACGACGAAGAGTTAGAAATGGAGGCTAGGTCCTTGGCTCCGGGGGCTACTCGCTCAGTGTTAAGGGTAGGGTCTCCGAGCAGTCGAAGGCCTAGCGGAAGGTCGGTTGGTTTCGAAGATGCTCAGGAGCGGGCTCCGACAAGAAGGGAAGGAACGATGGAAGGCTCCAATGGAAGGAGTCGCCGGAGGGAGGCTACGGAGGTTAATTTGCCACCACTCTTGGCGGCTCATCTGGGAAGAACGGAAACGGGGGTTCCACTGCAGCCTTCTCACGCATCTGGCGTAGGAGGTGATCCATCTCAATTAAATAGGGGAGGAAATCTTCCTCCTCATGGTATGTACCCTCCTTTTCAGGCTCAATCTTACCCTCAAGGGGTTTATCCCCCACCTAACGGGCAGGCTAACAACCCCAATTTTACTCAACCATACGGAAGCATGCCCTATGGACAACCTATGGTATACCCTTCGTATCCTGTGGGAAGTCACCCACCTTATATACCTACTGCTTATCCCCAATATGTTAATCAAAACACTGTTGGAATACCTCCTAGTCATAATCCATACAATGCTGCCCCTACATATATGCCACCTTATAACTGCCTCTATTCGGAGCCCATGGGCTCCACAACACCCTTCATAAGGTGGATAGAAGACTACCCTTTGCCTGATGGGTTGAAAATGCTCGCACATATTGGTACTTATGATGGAAAAGGGGACCCGGATAACTTTTTACACTTGTTCGAAGGGGCTATTAGAATGCAGAAGTGGGTAATGCCTGTTGCCTGTCACATGTTTACATACACCCTACGAGACTCTGCTCGTATATGGTGGAACGGGCAAAAACCAGGTAGCATTGTGAATTTGGATGATCTCAAAGCCAAGTTCAGGTCACATTTCAGCCAGCAGAAAAAGTTCACAAGAACGCACCTAACAGTGCACAACATCAAGCAGAAGGAGAACGAGAGCACAAGGGCTTTCATTACCAGATACACTGATGACACCTTGCAGATAATGGGCCTGCACGAAGACCAGCGCATCTCAGGTTTCGTACATGGCCTACGGAACAGAAGCTTGGTTGAATTCCTTTCCACTGATCTTCCTGCAACCTATAAAGGATTAGTGGAAAAGGCTTACACATGGATCGAAGCAAAAGAAGTGTCCACCAACGGGGCTCCGGTCGAAAACAAGGAAAATCAAAACAAGGCCCCGAAGCATCCTTCGTGGGAAGGGTTAAGGAACAAACACAAGAGCAGGGACAGATTTACTCCATACCACAAAAACATCAACCATGGCCTCCTGGCTAATCTGTCCAAATCCCCAAGGGAAATACTCGCTACCAAAAAGGCTGCGAAGGCCTTTGATCCTCCTCCTCGCCTGGCAAACAAAGGGAGGCCCAGAGACACTTCCAAGTTTTGCTATTTCCATGATGATTACGGTCACGACACCAATCACTGCCGAGAGCTCAAAAAGCAGATAGAAGAGGCCGTGAAGTCTGGCCAATTGGGACATTTGGTGAAAGGTATAAAGAGAGGCAAAGAAAAAGCCTCCGACACACAGTTGGAGAAAGATACCATACCTGTCGAAGCACCCATCCTCATGGTTTATAAAAAAGACTCTAGTTCGAAGAGAAAGGAAGCAGAGGAAGCCTTGTGCGGAGTAGGAGATGTCACTTTCCCTTCAATCACAGGAAAAGTTCTTTCAAATGACCCCGTGGTCATCAAAGTCTTGATCTCCAACAGAGAAGTAAACAGAGCCTACCTTGACTGCGGTAGCTCCTGCGAAGTTATCTACGAACGGTGTTTCCTAAAGCTCAAACCTTCAATAAGGTCAAAGAGAGTAGATACAAAGGTACCTTTAGTAGGGTTCTCAGCGGAACACTCATGGCCCTTGGGAGAAGTCCCTCTAGAGGTTACGATTGGAGAAGGGAGGCTAAAAAGAACAGAAACTCTGGTTTTCACGATCGTAAGGTCGGAATCTCCCTACAACCTATTAATAGGGAGAACAGCAATGTAGAAGATGGGCATTGATCCGCGCAAAACAGTCAAGCTAAATTACTCAAGCCTGCCACTTGTGAATGGCAGACCGTAACCAGCTTAAAACTGCTCAAACACGAATGCAATGAAGATCAGGAGAGTATAGTGTTTCCCCAGGTCGTTAAGTCCCAACGAGCTGTGCGAGAATAGTCAGACGTGTAGTGATCGAGAGATTTGAACGGGAAAAGAGAATTGAAGATGATTATAACTAAGGAAAAAGCCCATAAACTACAGGGGCTTAAATGCAAATTAAAGGAAATTTAAAAAGATAAAATCTATTAAATAAACGCTATCACTATATTTAAAATGATGAACGTTTAAAACTTTAAAACTAAAAACTTACGTTTAAATAAAATATACGTAAACGTACAAAATAAAAAGTGAAACTTATACAATATAAATCCTAAAAATATAAAAAATACATTTTTACAATCCTAATGATAAAAGAAAATTTATAGAAAAAGAAAATTATTTTTATAACTATTTAATTAATTATTATTAATTAAAAACTATTTTTAACTATTAAATAATTACCTAAAATGCAAGAAATTAGGAATAAAGCTAGAAAAATAAAATTATGAAATGGAAAAATCTAAAATATCAAACTAGAATTTTCAAAACTATTTTTGTATTTTTCTGATTATTTTTCTATTTTTTATGAATTTTAAACTATTAAAAACTTCTTAAATTATTTAAAAATACAAATTTAACTAAGAAAAATATGAAAAAAATACTTTTTTGGCTTTTTATATTTATCTTAACGTAATAAAAATGAAAACTTATTTTTTAGAAGCTTTTCTTAATTTTTTGTATTAAAAGCTATTTAAAAAGGCTTAAAAACTAATTTAAATTAAGAAAAATAGCTAAACACCTTAGAAAAATCTGAAAATTTCAGGAAAAGTTTAAAATGATATTAGGAAGTTAGGAAAATTGGAAAAACAAGTGCTTGTTTGGAAGAATATGCAACTGATGTGCCAAGTGCTTATAAATAAGCACTTGGATAAGCCAAAACCACACCACAAGGTACCAAACTGAGAAAGGAGCTACTATAAGCTAAAATAACCTAAATGCAACAGATATCAACAAGCTAATACCTCTGGAATAGCAAAATGAACAGATTTGATATGTGAGCTCATAAGCTAAAAACAGATTTAGGTTGTCTACTTTAAGCTAGAATATAAGCACCTAAATAAGCTAGAAACAGGAAAACAGAACTTGGAACTTGGAGAAGACCTGGGTAAGATCATGCAAACCAAAGCTCAGTCCTTGCCAAGCTCAAATGAGCTTATGGCAAGAACTGCAAAATCTGCAAAAGCCCTGTGCAGGCTTGATGCCCTGCACAGGGCAACTGACCTCATATTGAACAGCTGAATTGGGGCTTAAAGAAAATTTAGAAAATTTGGCAAAAATGACCATGATAAAGTAGACCAGAAGCACTTTCTAAAACAACAAGTTTTATAGATAAAGACTCAGAAATGAGTTTAACAAAAATCACTCTAGCTTGGCCAAAACTGAGATCTTTCAATTTTGACTTTTAATGTAGAAATGGAAAAGTTGACTTAGATCAGATTTGAAGCTAATTTATGGGCTTATAATGATGTATTAAGATGAAATGAAACTGAAATAAACTAAACCTATGAAATTAGAACACAAAACAACTTTTTGCTTTTATATAAACTCAACAGTTAAGCTGTTGAGATAAGATTTAAGGAATGTTGACTTGTGAGCTTGCAGGCACTAGTAATTGATTCAAATGAGCATGAAATGACTACAAAAGCTTGAGACAACAGAGACATACCCCTGCAAGACCTTTAGCACAGTTTAAAAGGCAGATCCAAACACACCTTTTGCAACTGTTATGCAATTAAAACTACTACAGACACTGAACTAGCATACAATAAGGATCAAATTAAGTTCATATCACCTAATTATAACTACTTACACAGGTAAAAACTTCCAATGATCACAGATACATAAAATGCAAAAATGGCTTGAAATGGAAATGAGCAAATACTCACATGTGCTCAGCTGATGTGCAGCTTAAAACCAAACTCCAAATCCTACTCTAACCTACCAAATGCAACCCAAATTCACCTCTGCAACAACCATAATCATCACCAAACCATTTCTGACCCAAGAATCATCACCAGTTGACTTTTGTTGACTGAAAGAGTTTTAAAAGTAAAAACTGAATAGAAGCTTTCTTAGTAAATAAGAAGCTAAAGTAAGCTTATAAAAGCTTATTTGGAAGCTTATGTGAGCTTATTACACCTTTTCAACTGATAAACACAGATACATAAATTTGTAAATTTCATAACATAAATTCGAACTTGAAAATTGAAATTGATCACTTAAAAAGTTTAATATCACACTGAGATTACATAATAAAGTGCTTGAAAACTGAATCAAAGACTGGAAACTTAAAAATAATTAAAACGACATTACAAAATTTAAAATTACACTACTTGTCTCCTCCTCTGCTTTTCATCCTTTCTTTTATACCCAAAAGCTCTCCACGTGTCCTTTAGAGCAGATCCCACCTCCTTTTAGAGCCAATGGGAGAGTTTTGGCCAATTTGGCCACTTTTCCAATTTGGCGGGAAAAGTGGTTTTTGACTTCTGGGCCTTCTGAGCTAGCACTAGGGGGGGGGTGGAGGTGTAGGGTTGATGGGAGAGGGGTTGGAAGGGATAAGGGTGCAGGTGAGAGGTGATGGGTGAGTGTGGCAGGTGTTGCAGACACAGGTGGAAGAAGGAGATGAGGTTGGAGGGAAACAGGTGGTTTGTTTGACTTCTGTTGACCAGGGGTTCAAAATGGGTGTGACAGGGGTCCAAAAAGGATGAAATGGCAGGGTCAATTTGGATTTTGACAAGGTTAAGCTTTAGTAATGACAAGGGCTAGTTTTGTAATTCTTCAAACTTGAGGGGCCATTCCTGTAATTTTCCAAACTTGATACAAGGACTAAAACTGACAAACTTCAATAGTAAAAGGACCAGTTTTGACAATTTCAAATTTTCCAGGGACCAAACTTGACAATTTTGAAAGTTCAGGGACCTTTTTTGCCATTTTACAAAAGATTTATTCAAGGACCATTTTTGACAAATTAAAATATTTCAGGGACCTTGAATAACATTTTTCTTTATTTAGATTTACCAGGGACTGTTTTTGACAACTTTTGAAACTTGGGGGACTAAAACTGCCAATTATGCAAATTTGATACGTTTTTCACCAGATTTTGATGTTTTTGCATTTAAAACACATAAAACACTTATTTGTGATATTTTTATCATTTTGATGCATTTCTGAGTGTTTTCAGATGTTTTTGCAGTTTAAATGGTACAAAAATGATGAGTATTTAGACACTCATCAATCCCCCACACTAAGATATTGCTAGTCCCTAGCAATGTTTTGAGAAAAATTAATGGATTTTATCTCTTTACCAAAAGCCATTACTTCTGGAGTAGCCAAATGTTTCAGTTCAAGTAAGAACCTTGGTACACCGATAACCAAGTGATTTTGAGCAAACCACCAGCTTTCAACGGATTTGATTTGTCTTTACCAGAAGCCGTACCCTTCTGGACTAGCCAACTCTTAGATAAATTATCAATATTATCTTTGGTGAGCTGATTACCAATTATGGTTTTTCCACTGCCTTTACCACAAGCCATAAACTTGCGGGCTAGCCAACTCTTCACTTTTAAGGATATGGTGAGCTGAATACCATATAATTTTGGGCAAATTGTAAGCCGTCAACGGATTTAAGATATCTTTACCAAGAGCCGTTTGCTCCTGGATTAGCCAATCCTTATGTGGGTTAGACATGGTGGACTGATTACCATTTGTTGTGTTTAGTACATGGTACTTCCACTAAAAAATTTTTAAATTTTGGCCATTTTGGGGGAAAAAGGGACTAAAAGGGTACATTTACGATCAAAATTCGCCAGAATTTCCCCCCCACACTTAGAAATGAATATTGTCCTCAATATTCAAAGTACCGGCCGTAATGCCGAAACTTAGAACGTAAAAAGATAATATTACTAGCTAAGTGTAGAAACACAACAATTATTCTCTTTTTTTAATATATACAATTTTCATCATTTTTTAGATCTATATACATCATGTGGGGCATTTCCCCCACACTAGGGTGGGACACACGGGTGAAAACCCATGTTAAGCTACTGTTTTTGATTACCGAGTCGCTAGCTTGACTCGACCCCGAATTAATTTGTTCATGGGGAAGTAAGTGGAAGAGACAATCTCCATCGGACTTTCATTCAAGATGTTTGGATAAACATTGAAGTACGTGAAAGTTCCACACCGATGAGATACAGACAGACCCGGCTTACAAATGGTACATGGAAATGCCTGGGTCAAAGATAATGTCTTCATTCCCGAAGGAGTGAAGAACAGGAGAAGCCACGGGATAGGTGAAAAAGAGAAAGAAAGTCATGATAAAGATCTTGACTAACTCATCATCATCAGAAGGGGAATTCATGATAGCATGAATTTCATCTTTTAAGCTCAATTGGTCTAGACATATCCCGGGTGTGTCTAGATCAAAGTAGAAGTTATCATACTCTGGTGGAGATATGATAACAGTGAGTTCATCTGAGAACTCCATGAAGGTGAATGAATCATATTCAGAATTGATATGAGTGGGTTCACTGGTGAACTCCTCCAATGTAAATGATTCATAATCGGGGAGAGAATTATGAGAATGAAAAGTGGTACTGCCACTAATCTTCTCTCCCATATTATCAAAACAAAAGGCTTTCATTTCCGGAATAGAATCATCGGAAAGAATGTCACTATCCTTAATGGGGATAGGAGATGAAATAGGTTTTTCATTGAAAGCCTCGATTTTAGAAATGAGAAGTCTGACATTTAGTAATGTTGCACGAAGTGCTTCATCTTTGATTTCAGTGTCAGTAACTTCATCATTTTCTTCTTCTAAGCTAACAAGCTCAGAAGGTAAATCTTCCACATACACGATGTCTCCACAAGATAACGAATCATTATCATTAGAATCGGAGAACATCTCAACATGATCATTTTGGAAGACAAGAGGAGGAGGGATATCACACACATGATCAGAAGTTCCCTGTGACTCTCTTGGGATTGGGACAAGGTTCTCAACACTATACTTTATGAATTCGTCCGATTCCTTTTCAGGAACAGTGTCAAGATGCTCGTCCCCCATAGTCAGAGAGTGAGTGGGAGCTTCGGTTGTGATAGCAGTTGTTTGAGATGGAATCTCAACTGCTGGGATATCATCTGATGAACTTGATGAATCAAGTATATCATCATCATCACTGTCATCAGGAATAAAACGAAACTGAGAGCTAGATCTGGCTGCTTTTTCTTTTGCAATTGATTCCCTAACAGATTTTTCAAAGGCAATTTGGGAATTTATTTTAGCAGCCTGCTCTTCAGCTAGTAATTCTTCCATGGATTTCTCATGTGATTTTGGAATGACGGGACATTGTGGGAGTGAAGATTTGTCAAAACCGGAAGGTTGACATTGATAATCCTCATGAGGACCCCTACAATATACACAAGAAATACTGGGAACATTATGAAGTGCAGTTTTATTAAACTCCTCAGCTCTTTTCACTAACTCTAGAAGCTCTAGATAAGTGTCTTGTTGGGTTTGTTGAGGAGTTTGAGTTATTTGGTACTGTGGAGGTCGGTCGTGATATGGATAGTCGTAATTGTTACAAGGAAATGGATTCCCTGTTTGACAATCAGAGCTGAAATGGGGACCTCCACAGTTCTCACAACAAGATGATTGTTGTGGCTGGTCATGTGAATAATATGGAATTTGGTCATTTCCAAAGTCCTGAGTGTTACCAGAAAACTGTTCGTAGACAAACGTGTTTCCGGATTGACACTCAAATCCTTGGTGAGGACCTCCACAAAATTCACAGCAGTTATGTTGATTATATGAAGATGAGTCGGGCTGTGGTGGGTAATTGGAAAAGTTTGAGGGGTCGTTAAATGAGTTGTGATTAGGATCATAATCAAATGAATTCCTCGAACCACAAAACAAACAACTCCCGTTACGGATATCATTACCACATTGTACACACGTACACCAACGACAGGGTGAACCATAAAGAGGTTCACCACAACCGACACAAGGAATAAACGATTCTTTTTGAGAATTATGAGAAGGAATCTGATTATTCAAAGAATCAACAAAACCAACATGGTGATCCGAATGACTATCAAGTCTCGAAGAACATTTTGAAAAATCCGGAGGTGGGACAAGTGGTGTGCTCTGAGAGCTAGCAATTTCCACCACTTCCGTTATGGTCTCCGGTTCTGGTTCTTGAGAAACGTAAAGATTAGGCAAGTCATTCATGCGAGTCACCTGTCTGAATTCTGCATGTTTGCTTTTAACCGTAAACCGTGAAAGTTTAGAATCAATTCTAGACGGCTTAGGAGCAATTGAGGGATTAGATCTTTGGATAACCGTAGGTTGGACGTATTTAGCACTCCCATTATCAGAGGAGAGTACCTGGTCCTTTGTCACCCCGGTTTCTCGTTCCATTTCCCTACGCAGAATGAATGGATCTTCACGAACAACACGAATTCTAGACATTTGTGATAAAGTCTGAAGCTTTTCAGCTTCGTCCCAAAATTCGTTCTCGAGAGATTCCATGAGAATAGAAGTTTAGAATCAAATGTATAGAGGGTAAAGGGATAAAGAATCAAAAAGGGTAAGAGGGTAAAGAGGAATATTTTTGGTATTTTTGAAAAACATTTTGCAAAAACAAAGGATGAAAATCTTTTTGGGTTTTTGATTTTTAAAAGATGGTATGAACAAGGAGTGATTATTCAAATCACTAATCTGCTAAACGTAAGACTATTAGCACTGCTCCCCGGCAGCGGCGCCAAAATTTGATCCGCGCAAAACAGTCAAGCTAAATTACTCAAGCCTGCCACTTGTGAATGGCAGACCGTAACCAGCTTAAAACTGCTCAAACACGAATGCAATGAAGATCAGGAGAGTATAGTGTTTCCCCAGGTCGTTAAGTCCCAACGAGCTGTGCGAGAATAGTCAGACGTGTAGTGATCGAGAGATTTGAACGGGAAAAGAGAATTGAAGATGATTATAACTAAGGAAAAAGCCCATAAACTACAGGGGCTTAAATGCAAATTAAAGGAAATTTAAAAAGATAAAATCTATTAAATAAACGCTATCACTATATTTAAAATGATGAACGTTTAAAACTTTAAAACTAAAAACTTACGTTTAAATAAAATATACGTAAACGTACAAAATAAAAAGTGAAACTTATACAATATAAATCCTAAAAATATAAAAAATACATTTTTACAATCCTAATGATAAAATAAAATTTATAGAAAAAGAAAATTATTTTTATAACTATTTAATTAATTATTATTAATTAAAAACTATTTTTAACTATTAAATAATTACCTAAAATGCAAGAAATTAGGAAATAAAGCTCGAAAAATAAAATTATGAAATGGAAAAATCTAAAATATCAAACTAGAATTTTCAAAACTATTTTTGTATTTTTCTGATTATTTTTCTATTTTTTATGAATTTTAAACTATTAAAAACTTCTTAAATTATTTAAAAATACAAATTTAACTAAGAAAAATATGAAAAAAATACTTTTTTGGCTTTTTATATTTATCTTAACTTAATAAAAATGAAAACTTATTTTTTAGAAGCTTTTCTTAATTTTTTGTATTAAAAGCTATTTAAAAAGGCTTAAAAACTAATTTAAATTAAGAAAAATAGCTAAACACCTTAGAAAAATCTGAAAATTTCAGGAAAAGTTTAAAATGATATTAGGAAGTTAGGAAAATTGGAAAAACAAGTGCTTGTTTGGAAGAATATGCAACTGATGTGCCAAGTGCTTATAAATAAGCACTTGGATAAGCCAAAACCACACCACAAGGTACCAAACTGAGAAAGGAGCTACTATAAGCTAAAATAACCTAAATGCAACAGATATCAACAAGCTAATACCTCTGGAATAGCAAAATGAACAGATTTGATATGTGAGCTCATAAGCTAAAAACAGATTTAGGTTGTCTACTTTAAACTAGAATATAAGCACCTAAATAAGCTAGAAACAGGAAAACAGAACTTGGAACTTGGAGAAGACCTGGGTAAGATCATGCAAACCAAAGCTCAGTCCTTGCCAAGCTCAAATGAGCTTATGGCAAGAACTGCAAAATCTGCAAAAGCCCTGTGCAGGCTTGATGCCCTACACAGGGCAACTGACCTCATATTGAACAGCTGAATTGGGGCTTAAAGAAAATTTAGAAAATTTGGCAAAAATGACCATGATAAAGTAGACCAGAAGCACTTTCTAAAACAACAAGTTTTATAGATAAAGACTCAGAAATGAGTTTAACAAAAATCACTCTAGCTTGGCCAAAACTGAGATCTTTCAATTTTGACTTTTAATGTAGAAATGGAAAAGTTGACTTAGATCAGATTTGAAGCTAATTTATGGGCTTATAATGATGTATTAAGATGAAATGAAACTGAAATAAACTAAACCTATGAAATTAGAACACAAAACAACTTTTTGCTTTTATATAAACTCAACAGTTAAGCTGTTGAGATAAGATTTAAGGAATGTTGACTTGTGAGCTTGCAGGCACTAGTAATTGATTCAAATGAGCATGAAATGACTACAAAAGCTTGAGACAACAGAGACATACCCCTGCAAGACCTTTAGCACAGTTTAAAAGGCAGATCCAAACACACCTTTTGCAACTGTTATGCAATTAAAACTACTACAGACACTGAACTAGCATACAATAAGGATCAAATTAAGTTCATATCACCTAATTATAACTACTTACACAGGTAAAAACTTCCAATGATCACAGATACATAAAATGCAAAAATGGCTTGAAATGGAAATGAGCAAATACTCACATGTGCTCAGCTGATGTGCAGCTTAAAACCAAACTCCAAATCCTACTCTAACCTACCAAATGCAACCCAAATTCACCTCTGCAACAACCATAATCATCACCAAACCATTTCTGACCCAAGAATCATCACCAGTTGACTTTTGTTGACTGAAAGAGTTTTAAAAGTAAAAACTGAATAGAAGCTTTCTTAGTAAATAAGAAGCTAAAGTAAGCTTATAAAAGCTTATTTGGAAGCTTATGTGAGCTTATTACACCTTTTCAACTGATAAACACAGATACATAAATTTGTAAATTTCATAACATAAATTCGAACTTGAAAATTGAAATTGATCACTTAAAAAGTTTAATATCACACTGAGATTACATAATAAAGTGCTTGAAAACTGAATCAAAGACTGGAAACTTAAAAATAATTAAAACGACATTACAAAATTTAAAATTACACTACTTGTCTCCTCCTCTGCTTTTCATCCTTTCTTTTATACCCAAAAGCTCTCCACGTGTCCTTTAGAGCAGATCCCACCTCCTTTTAGAGCCAATGGGAGAGTTTTGGCCAATTTGGCCACTTTTCCAATTTGGCGGGAAAAGTGGTTTTTGACTTATGGGCCTTCTGAGCTAGCACTAGGGGGGGGGGGGGGTGGAGGTGTAGGGTTGATGGGAGAGGGGTTGGAAGGGATAAGGGTGCAGGTGAGAGGTGATGGGTGAGTGTGGCAGGTGTTGCAGACACAGGTGGAAGAAGGAGATGAGGTTGGAGGGAAACAGGTGGTTTGTTTGACTTCTGTTGACCAGGGGTTCAAAATGGGTGTGACAGGGGTCCAAAAAGGATGAAATGGCAGGGTCAATTTGGATTTTGACAAGGTTAAGCTTTAGTAATGACAAGGGCTAGTTTTGTAATTCTTCAAACTTGAGGGGCCATTCCTGTAATTTTCCAAACTTGATACAAGGACTAAAACTGACAAACTTCAATAGTAAAAGGACCAGTTTTGACAATTTCAAATTTTCCAGGGACCAAACTTGACAATTTTGAAAGTTCAGGGACCTTTTCTGCCATTTTACAAAAGATTTATTCAAGGACCATTTTTGACAAATTAAAATATTTCAGGGACCTTGAATAACATTTTTCTTTATTTAGATTTACCAGGGACTGTTTTTGACAACTTTTGAAACTTGGGGGACTAAAACTGCCAATTATGCAAATTTGATACGTTTTTCACCAGATTTTGATGTTTTTGCATTTAAAACACATAAAACACTTATTTGTGATATTTTTATCATTTTGATGCATTTCTGAGTGTTTTCAGATGTTTTTGCAGTTTAAATGGTACAAAAATGATGAGCCCTCAGGAAAGCTAGCAGCCCTCAGCAGGTTCTTGTCGAAGGGTGCAGACAGATCTTTGCCGTTCTTCAAAACACTCAAAGGGTGCACGGACAAAAAGACGTTCCAGTGGAGCATAGATGCAGAAGCAGCCTTTCAAAAGCTCAAGGAATTCATGGCTATTCTACCAACACTTACAGCTCCAATCAAAGGCGAAGTGTTGTTCATGTATATTGCAGCCTCTTTCGAAAGCATCAGTGCCGTGTTATTGGCAGAAAGGGAGAAGAAGCAAATCCCCATATACTTTGTTAGTAGAGTACTACAAGGAGCTGAGCTAAATTACCCAGCATTGGAGAAGCTAATTTTGGCTTTAGTTCATGCTGCGAGATGCCTTCGAAGGTACTTTCAAGCTCACCCCATAACCGTACTTACCGACAAGCCAATTAAGCAGATACTTTCAAAGCTGGAGAAATCTGGAAGGATAGCTAAATGGGCTATCGAGTTAGGAGAACATGATATTGAATACAAAGGCAGGAGCTCGGTCAAAGGGCAAATATTGGCAGACTTTTTAGTAGAAACACCCTCTGAAACGAAACATGACAAAAAGGTTGTTGAAAAGGAGCCTGCTACGACAATCGAAGGGTGGAAACTTTATACTGACGGAGCCTCCAGCTCCGATGGTTCTGGTGCAGGTCTCATGCTCGTTGATCCCAAAGGGAAGGAATACACTTATGCACTTCGTTTCAAATTCGATGCTACGAACAATGAAGCGGAGTACGAAGCCTTGTTAGCAGGTCTCCGATTGGCCACAGATATGGAAGTAGAAAACTTAGCTATTTTTGTTGAATCACAACTGGTCGCCAACCAGATAAAAGGCTCCTACGAGGCGAGACAACCTGTGATCAAGCAATATCTGGATAAGGCCAAAGAAATGCCCGAAGGGTTCACATCTTACAACATAGAGCATGTTCGAAGAAACCAAAACAAGAAGGCGGATGCACTTAGCAAACTGGCATCAATGGCATTTGCTCATTTAACAAAGGAAGTTTTGGTCGAAGTATTGGCAGATCGGTCCATCGTTCGAAAGGAGGTGTCTGACGTTATACTGGAGGAAGACTCGAATTGGATGACTCCAATTAGAGAATATCTAATAAGTGGCATACTGCCGGAGGATACAAAGTTGGCTCGAAAGGTGCGCATCAAAGCACCATAGTACAGGATCATGGGAAATTACTTATACAGAAGATCTTTTCTATCCCCTTGGCTCCGTTGTGTAGGGCCAAGGCAAGCTGCCAACATTATCCAAGAAGTGCATGAAGGATCCTGCGGACTTCACGCAGGGCCTCGCTCCGTTGTCTCCAAAGTAATGAGGGTCGGATATTATTGGCCTTCGATGCACAGAGACGCTGTCGACATCATTCAGAAGTGCGAAGCTTGTCAAATTCACTCAAGAGTCCCAAGGCTACCAAAGCAAGATATGACTTCCGTAACATCCGCATGGCCCTTCAGCCAATGGGGGATAGATATCGTAGGCCCTCTACCAGTTGCTCCTGGAGGAGTAAAGTTCTTGGTCGTAGCCATTGATTACTTCACTAAATGGGTTGAAGCGAAGCCTTTAGCATCCATCACAGGAAGACACATGGAAAAGTTCGTGTGGGAACACATTATCTGTAGGTTCGGAGTACCTCACATCCTCATTTCAGATAATGGGAAGCAGTTTGCCGAAGGGGTATTCCCAGTATTTTGCAGAGGCCTGAATGTCAAACAATCATTCACTTCCGTTTACCATCCTCAGGGTAACGGTCAAGTAGAGGTTACCAACAGAGATATCATACAAGGAATAGAACGAAGGCTGGGATACTGTCATCACGGTTGGGTAGATGAACTACCTCAAGTACTCTGGGCACATAGAACGCATACAAAATCATGTCATGGAGAAACGCCTTTCAGCTTGACATATGGCACGGAAGCTGTCATCCCTTCAGAAGTAAGTGTTGAAACAGAAAGGGTCATGAACTTCGAAGCAGCAGATAACGAAGAAACACTCCGTAGTAACTTGGACCTACTTGAAGAACGGAGAGAAATAGCCTCCATTAGAGAGGCTATCCACAAGCAAAAGATTGAAAGGTATTATAATAAGCGAGTTAGGCCTTCGACCTTCAAACCAGGGGAATATGTCCTCCGACTCAATAACGCAAGCAAAGCAGAGTACCAGGGTAAACTGGGACCTACATGGGAAGGACCCTATGTTATTAAGGAAGGGTATGGCAACGTAGCCTACAAGCTAGAAACCTTGGAAGGAGAAGTTATTGATAGAACCTGGAATGGCACTACTCTTCGTAAGTTCTACGTATGAAACTTACAATGTCTAAGGACACATTTTATTTGCTTTCAATCAATGTATTTGCATTCTTCTCACTTGGGGAAAGAAGCATTAATGGTAGGCGTCTAGTATTCATTTCTTAAAATGATGTAATCCTCCCTACCCACTTAATGATAATAACACATTTCCCTCAAATCTCTTGTTTCGTTCAATACAACAAAGATTTGCCCACCAAGTCGCTCTATAAGTTTGAATGTCGAAGGGATGTACAAAGACTAAACAACATGTCTTGCTCATATGCATAACATCCATCTCAACTTCACATTAACTTTCCTATATGGCCTTAAGGTATTTCAAACCTTTCGCTTCCCAAAGGATCAAGACGGAGTGGGTCGCGACCCTCTGTCAGCAGTCAAATTATACGATTGCTAATATTCTTGGTGAAGTAACTACACACAATGAGGCTATGCATCTACCATACGCCTTAGGTTGTAAAAAATATTTTTACGCAAGTAAAAGTAAAAAGAGAAGAATCACACATAGCAAAATTCGAGCCCTAGTGGCTTCGTTGTATATTTATGACTAGTTTTACTAGTCTAAAATAGGCCATAGCCTTAAAACATCCAACATTATAAACTATTGTCTTAGGCCGTAGCCTACTACCAACATGCAATAAGTAAATTGTTTCATCAGGCACGAAGCCTGGAACGGAGCACAGACAATTGTTTTAAACAGGGTACATACCACCCTGGGGATCAAATTACAACCACATGGTTGCCTTCTTTAAACCTTGGAATGAGTGGGGTCAGCTGAGCCTGGAGATGGAACCTGGGGTGACGGAGTCCTCTTGGAGGAAGAAGGAGGCTGGACTTTCCTTGGCTTCTTGGCTAGCAGATCCTCAATCGAGGCTGATGGGTCCTTCGTCATATCTGCAAGGAAAGGGAACTCTAAAGCAGTTAAATGATTACCTGCATCATCATATTTTTTTTCATGGGTTGCCATGTAATACGGAATTTTCTCCAGCACTACTGGTTCCCCAGTCTTCGCCACCTCCTCCAAAGTGGTACACTTGCCATGGAAAATGGCAGCATTCACCACATTCCCAATAGCAATCCCCACATCATCGCTATGGTAAAGTTCCATAGCAATGTAGGGGATCACTTTGGTTACCAGGTCCACCCTGTCCTTATTCAGCATCTTCAGACGGAGGTTTAAGCCATCTACCTTTTCTCGGAGCTTGATCTCTTGGGCCAGCAACTTTGACCTCTCCTGTTCGAGACCTCCACATTTGGATGAAAGAACAGATATCTGCTCTTTGTAACCAACAACCATAGAGCTTTCGTCAGTTAACCTGTTACACTCAGCCTCACTCGTTGCCAATTGACCTTTGAGCTTTTCATTCTCAGCTCTAAGATCTTGAACCAAGGGATTCTTATCAAAATCCTCTAATGCCTCCTCACACTTCTTCTCCAAGTCTGCATACTTTTTATCTCTAACCTTCTCCCCCTTCAGCATAGCATCCATTTCTTCTCGAGCTTTGGTGACAGCGCGGAGCAATTCCCTTGTCCTAGCATTGAGTTGATTGTCAAGCATGCCCTGGCGAACATAGCTTTTATCATGAAGATCACAAAGCCTCTCTATAGACATGTTATTCATCACCTCCTTCCACTTGGAGGGGATCACATGGCTTATAAGTTGGTGGCAAGCTTGGGGAGAAGGAAGCTCCTTCGTATCAGGAAGTCCTATAACAAAAGTAAATTTCATTAATATATGATCTTGGGTATTTAATTTTATTCTACAGGTAAGAATTTTACCATGGAAGTCATCACCGCTGGGCCCTTCGATGGCTGGAAATACCACAGCCTTACCCTGGGCACTTTTCTGCCGGGTAGTTCGAGATGGAGGAGTAGGTAGAAGAAGCTTTCTCTTTGAATCAGATTTCATAGCCTTGGCACTAGCACCTTTCCTGCTTCGAACCCTCTCACCTATGCCGGAGGGTCCTACGATGGCCAACGGTTGATCGGAGACTGGTTCGTCTGAGTCAGCAATATTCTCCACTAGCTGATCTTCCACATCTATGGGTTCCTTTGGTGGTGGAGCAGAAGATACAGGCTCGGCAGGATGGGCTTCCACCTCGTCTTTGTTTATAGAAACCGACGGGGAGCCCACGCCATAGCTTGTTTCTTGGGGATTCTTTGGAAGAAAACTAACCTCTTTGGCACCTCCAGCCACGACAAAGTTCCTGAATGACATCTCTGCAAAACGAAGCAGAATAAGATAAATATCAGCAAGATAAGTTTTTGTTTCTTATATTAATTTAAAAATACATACTTTCTCCATCACAAATTATCTCAGGTACCAACGGAGACCCTTCCCATCTCTCAGCAATGCCAGCCATGAACAGGATTGGCTCAGGGAAGGTCTGGCAGTCAGCTGGATAATGAGCCAAACGCTGATACAGTGGGTTTCTTCTCACAGTATAAGGCAATGGATCAGTGAACCTTTTCTCATCATATTGAAAGTCTGGGTTTAACAATGCAGAGTATCCAGGAGGGATAATGGTAGTCTGAATATAAAAGAACTTGCCTTTCCAGTTCTTTATGTTCGTAAAAGGCCTATCTATCAATATGGGCACATCCCTTTCACCCCTCTTGGCCAAGGTTAACCAATCTCCTCCCGGATATAGATTTAAAAAACCTCTAAGCACAGTCAAGGATGGTTCAAACCCATAGGATTTACACATCATAATGTATGTTGTCAACTTGGCTAGGCCAAAAGGGTTGAACCTAGAAATGTGTACCTCATAATATCGGAGGAATTCTAAAATTAAAGGATGCAGTGGTATCCTAAGATTGGAAGTGGTGAAAGCATGGATATACAAGCCTACATAATTTTCAGGGGCATCGAATATCCCTTGATCTTTACTTGGTAGCATTACTTTGTGTTCTTTTGGAATAGGATAATCAGTGAGGAACGCTTTAAGCTCCTCCCTGGTTAATGTGCAACCTTGTTGTTTTATAACAAATTTTTTGTTGGTTGAGATGACACCTTCTACAAAACACAAAAATATTTGAAATACAGAAGAAGAAGGAGTGTTTTACCTTGTTTGGTCAGAGGCTTGATCGAAAGGAATTTTAGTAGGTGAAAAACTTTGGGCGAGAGTTACTTTGTTAGGGTTATTATTTTTGCAATTTATATACCCTACAAGACGAAAATCTCGGCCCTACACGTGTAATTACTTATCATCTTACCACCGGATTTCAAAACTATTTCAAGTTTTGAAAAGACGTTCTCTTTTACCGAGGAAATGGGGTGGTTAGGATAATTAGTTGCATTAATTACGGTCAATATTAGCGAGACTTTCTATCTTCATTCGTTCTTGTGATGAAGGGGACGTTTCGTTTTTATTTCTGAGTCGTAAGAAATATTTCTCGTTCGTACATATCACTTTCGACTGGGGGGCTTGATGACGTACCCTCCGATCAGGTCGAAGGACCCCCCTTCGACCTCAGTCGAAATTGCATTACGAAGACCCAAGTCTTTCTTTATAAGTCATTAGTGGCGTAAAACCCTTCATCATTGACATGGTTACCAGTTGGGAATTCACCAGCCAAAGGCCTATGCCCTTCGGTGTCTCCTCTTGAAGAGGCCAAGACAAACAAGAACCTTGACTTGGTCTTCCCCCACATTCCCACTATATTCTTAGCTTCCCCGCCAAGTCCGAGATACTGGGGATGAAGCCCTAGCGGTTACCATAAATCAGGGGACGCCCCCATGATCTCCTAAACGTGTGCTAACACTCTCCAAGCTATTTTCATCACCTATAAATAGATTGGACGAGTCATTTTAATGGTATGTTCACTCAACATAGTCTTTCACATACATCATATTATCCATAACTCATATCATATACTTATTCACACGCCGGAGGTGGTTCGCAGGGCCCAACCCCTGCGCAATCACTTAATGAAGTGTCTACTATTTCTTATTGCAGATTGACTACAAGTTTGGTGCAAGCATATCACCCCTTATACCCTTCGATCACCATCGAAGGCCTGGTCGTACGAATTATTGTACAATCATTTGCGAACAATGGATCTTTTAGGAAGGACTTCGACAAGTACTTCTTTAGTGAGATGAGCGAAGGCCATTGAAGCTAGCTTGCTTAGTGCATCTGCCTTCCTGTTCTGATTCCTACGAACATGCTTGATGGTGTAGGAGTCGAAGCTCTTTAGCATCTCCTTTGTTTTTTCCAAGTACTGTTTGATGACGGGCTGCCTTGCTTCATAGGAGCCTGTCACTTGGTTGGCTACCAATTGGGAGTCTACGAAAATAGCGAGAGCATTGACCTCCATATCTTTAGCTAGCCAGAGGCCTGCTAGCAGTGCTTCATACTCCGCTTCATTGTTTGTGGCTTCGAACTCAAAACAAAGAGCATATGTATGCTCCTTCCCATCAGGGCTGACCAGCATTAAGCCTGCTCCCGAACCATCGGAGCTGGATGCTCCATCCGTGTAAAGCTTCCATTCAGCCTGTACTTGAGTGAGGCTGGTTTTGGTCTCTTCTTTTTCTACGTCGGGCTCGGAAGGTGTTTCTACCAAGAAATCCACGAGAATTTGGCCTTTAATAGAGTTTCATCCCTTGAACTCTATTTCGTGCTCTCCCAACTCGATAGCCCATTTGGCCACCGTCCTAGACTTTTCGGGTTTTGACAGGATCTGTTTGAGTGGCTTGTCAGCTAAGACTGTGATTGGATGGGCCTGGAAATAGCGTCGGAGCCTCATTGCTGCGTAGATTAGGGCTAGTATCAACTTCTCCAATGTTTGATAGTTGATCTATGCCCCCTGTAGGACCCTGCTAACAAAGTAAATGGGGATCTGCCGTTTGTCTCGTTCTGAAAATAAGGAATGCGCTAATACTCTCCATTGAGGATGCTAAGTACATGAACAACACTTCACCTTTGATTGGGGCTGTAAGTGTTGGAAGGATTTCGATGAATTCCTTCATCTTCTGGAAGGCAGCTTCAGCATCCTGACTCATTGAAAAGTTTTCTTATCTACGCATCCCTTGAGTGTTTTGAAGAATGGTAGGGACCTGTCAGCCCTCTTCGACAAAAACCGGCTTAAAGCTGCCAGCTTTCCATTTAGGCTCTGCACGTCTTTTAGACACTTAGGGGGCTTGGAGATCCGAAATTGCCTTGACCTTGGAGGGATTAGCTTTTATCCCCTTCTTAGTGATCAAATGCCCTAGGAATTGTCCCTCTTCGACACCGAAAGAGCATTTCTTAGGGTTCAGCTTCATGTTAATCGCTCGAAGTTGGTCAAAGGTTTCCTGTACATCGAGGAGTAGGTCCTCCTCCGTCTTGCTTTTGATAACCATGTCGTCAACGTATGCTTTGAGATTTCTGCCTATTTGTTTGTTGAAGGCTGTCTTTTCTTCGTCCTCCTTTTCCATCTAGATCTGATGATACCCTTTGTAGGCGTCTAAGAAGCATTTTAACCGGAAGCCTGCCAAGGATTCAACCTTCCAGTCAATTTCTGGTAGGGGGTAGCAATGCTTCGGGCATGCTTTGTTGATGTCAGTGAAGTCAACGCACATGCGCCACCCTCCGTCGCTCTTTTTGACCATTACTGGGTTGGCTACCCAGGTTTGGTACTTAACTTCCCTTAGGATGGCTGCTTGTGTGAGTTCGTCCACTTCTTTGCAGGCTGCAACGTTTCTTTTGGGGGCTAGGCTCCTCTTTTTTTGTTTTATCTGCTCAATATGTTTGTACTCATTGAGTTTATGCTCCGTCCCGAAGGATTGTCCGTCGATCAGCAAAGTTCTCGGTACCCCTGTCATGTCAGAATATTTCCAAGCAAAAACATCAAGGTTAGTCCGCAACAGTTCCACGAGCTTCGCCTTGAAATTCGCCAAGAGTTTCTTTCCTACTACTACCGTTTGTTCAGGGTATCTAGGGTTAACTACAACTCACTCCTCCGCATCTGTGCAGCTTAGAATTGCTATCGGAGGCTCCTTCGATTCTTCTTTGATCTTTTTGACACCATATACACCCTTATCCACCCCATAATTAGAATGAACAGTTCCTACTCCGAAGGGGGTTTAGAACTTAATAGCAGCATGTATGGTGGAAACAACAATGCCCATCTTTTGCATAGTTGTTCTCCCTATTAACAAATTATAAGGAGAGTCTGACCTGACTATAACGAAGGTGAGTGTTTTTGTGCGAGATAAGGGGCCTTCGCCTATGGTGATTTCCAACGGTACTTCTCCCAAAGGCCATGAGTGCTCGCCGGAGAACCCTACTAGTGGTGTTTTCGAGTCCACCCTTCGTGAGAGTATGGATGACTTGAGATTGATGACCACGGGGTCAGTTGAAGGTGTCTGCCCCAAGATGTGAGGGAAGGTTATTTCCACTACGTTTCCCAGCTCCCCGTCTGCTTCCTTCCTTTTCAAGGTTGGATCGTGCTTGTGCACCATTTGTATCGGAGCTTCTGTGGGCATAGACTCCTTCTTGTTCCCCTTTTATTCACCCATTTGGGTGTCAGAGAACTTTTCCTTTCCCTTTTTGATGCCTTTAATTAGATGCGCTAACTGTCCGGACCGTACTGCCTCTTCGATCTGCTTCTTTAGTTCTCTGCAGTTGTTCGTGTTGTGTCCATGGTCTTCATGGAAATGGCAATACTTGGACATGTCTCTGGCTTTGCTTCGTGCTGTCATCCGAGGTGGTGGATCGAAGGACCTAGCGGCTTTTTCGGTAGCCAAAATCTCCCTGGGAGATTTGACCAAGTTCGCCAAGAATCCGTGGTTTGAACATTTGTTGTATGGAGTGAAGCGATCTCTGTTCTTCTTCTTGTTCTTGGATCCATCCCATGAGGACCCACGAGAGAATTTGTCAGAAGCTTCCTTTTGCTCTATCGGAGCCCCGTTTGCTGCTACTTCTTTGGATTCAATCCAAGTGTAAGTCTTCTCCATCAGCGCCTTATAAGTGGTGGGAAGATCAGTGGACAGGAATTCCACCAAGCTTCGCGTCCGAAGGCCTTGTACAAAACCTGAAATCCTCTGATCTTCATGCAAACCCAGAATTTGCAAAGTTTCATCGGTGTACCTCATAACGAAGGCCCTCGTACTTTCGTTGTCCCTTTGCTTGATGGTGTGCACGGCTAGATGGGTCTTGGTGTACTTCTTCTGTTGGCTAAAGTGTGATCGGAACTTAGCCTTGAGGTCGTCTAGACTTACAATGCTTCCCAACTTCTGCCCATTCCACCATATTCTAGCGGAGTCTCAGAGCGTATAAGTGAACATGTGGCACGCTACGGGCATGACCCACTTTTGCATCTTGATAGCCCCTTCGAATAAATGGAGGAAGTTATCAGGATCGCCTTTCCCATCGTAGGTGCCTATATGAGTAGGCATCTTTACACCGTCAGGTAGGGGGTAGTCTTCGATCCACTTCACGAAAGGTGTGCAAGCTCCAGAGGCTTCGGCATAGTAAGGGTTGTATGGAGGTGGATAAACAGGTGTAGGATTAAGCGGGTTAGGAAATGGCTGTGTGTAGGTAGGGTAAACAGTAGAAGGTTGGTACGAAGGGTTTACACCCGTCGATTGCGTAGGAACATGTCCATAGGGCATTTGCTAGTAATTCTGGTTTGGGAGTGAACCATTCGGAGGGTAAGTGTTGTAGGTTTGAGCAGGTAAGTAGGGGTTAATTACCGGAGGGGGTAACTGACTCATGCCTGAGTATGAAGGAGGGCCTCCGATACTCGAAACATACGAAGGGGGTATTGGAGCCCCCATCCCCTCTCTTCCTAGATGAGCATCTAGGAGAGGGGGTAGGTTTACTCCTCCGTTCCCTACTAGGTTGCTTCCTCCGTTAGAGTTCTCACTCCTTCTTTCACCATGCATTCTTTCCCTTCTTCCCAGATATCCTCTGGGTCCTTCTTCAAAGCCTACAGTCCTTCCATTTGGCCTTTTGATGGAAGGAGAACCATTGACCCCTGCTAACAGGTTGAGGCCTTTCCTCTATTTCAATCTCTTCATCATACTCCTCGCTGGATTATTCCAACTCTCTTCGCATTTCAGTATTGCGAACCTGCCTTTTGTGAGCCCTAAGTAAAGAATCCAAGGCTTCAAAGTTTTCCTCAACGAAGGCGGGGCTAATATCAGGGATAGGGTTAGCGGATGTTGAGGCGTGATGTACGGGAGTAGTTTCTAAACAAGATCGTGTGGTAAAGGTTGAGGCCGTTATGGGGGAGAGATTATCGGTGTTAGTTGTGTTGAGAGGGACTAGGGTAGAGAAATGTGGTGGAGGTGTATCTTTTCTTCCTGGCTCCATGCCAGAAATGTAGTGTAGTTGGTTAGGGTTTTAGGACTAGGTGATTACGGGACTAATAGTAGTGGTCCCACGGATGGCGCCACTGTTTGTATAATAGATTGAACTACCAGGCTTCGATAATGATCAATGGTATGAGGGGTGTATGTTCCAGCCAAGACTTGCCTTTCACCTGAGAATAAGAAATACGAAACACTACGTTAAGTGATTACGCAGGAGTATGACCCTGCGAATAACCTCCGGCGTGAGAGTAAGTATGAGTTATGGTTGTATAAGTGTGTATAAGTAAAGAGGTGAGTGTGAAATGAGCATACCATAATCCATTGCCCGTCCAACCTATTTATAGTGAATGAAATAGGGTTGAGAGCACTTCTGCATGAATGTCGGAGATCATGGGGGCGTCCCATGATTATGGGTAACCGCTAGGGCTTAGTGACCCACGTTCTCAGACTTGACAGGGAAGCCAAGAGAGAGAGGGAGATCGTAGGTTTGACCAAGTCAGGAGGGTCCCTTATCCATTGTTCCTTCGTCAGCCATACCCTGAAGGGCTTAGGGATTCGAATGGCGAATTCCCCTTAGGTAACCTTCGTACTAACGAATGGTTTGACGCCTATGGATATTTTGGAATCCTAACTTGGGCCTTCTTATGGAAGGGCTTCGATACGTCTCAGAGGAGTGTCCTTCGAGCTACTCGGAGGGTACATCATCAGTATTCAACTCAGCATATCTGTGTGGATAAAGAGTTGAGTAGCCCACAAGATCATGGCTTGTGGTAAAGGCTGTGGAAAACCATATATGGCTAGTCCAAAAGGGTGCAACTTTTGGTAAAGACTTAACAAATCTGTTGATAGCTACTAGTTTGCTAAAATTCAGATGGTTATCAATGCACCATGGTCTTATACACCTAAACATTGGCTACTCCAATAGTAATGGCTAATTAGTAAAGAGACATCAAATCCATTAAATTTTATATGATTTACCTCTCACAGAAGTTAACACATATGGAAGTGATGAGAATAGTATGAAACTTTCATGTTTTAGTGTACAGATAGTCATAGATGCAGGAAAGACCATGGAGTGCTAAGAGTTTGCTGATACGATGCTGCATAGAACTTATAATGAAGAAAATCTTAAGGATGCAGCTTAAAGATAATTCCATGATCCTCAGGAGCTTAAAAGAACTTGAAGTTCACAAGTGAAGATCAAGTTAGGGGAGGATTGTTGGGAATTATATTTTGTAATGTGTTAGGATTTAGAAAATCCGGTAGTTAAAGAGTCGGTCACCTCAAGTATATGTATTCATTAGAATGCTCGTAGTCATAGTCATGTTATAAGTAGTTAGTTAAGTAATACCGTGGAGGACGGACGGGTCTTTACCCACTGTATGCCTGATCCATAGCCCGTAGGAGGCGTGTCTTGTAATAGACTATAAATACCCTCTACCTCCCAAGGTAGAGGGTTGGAGCTTCATAATATCATTTTTATTTGTTTCACTTAGTTCCCAACTCTCTCCCACTTTCTCTCTCTAAAACTCTATATCATACGCCCCTATTCAATATGTGTTGATGTGTTTATGAAATCCAATATGTTACAAATGGTATCAAGAGCCTTGGTTTGATCATTCATCTTTCATGTTCTTGGATTTCTAGTGGTTTTCATAAGGTTTTTTGGTTTGAATGAGTTTAGAGTAGTTTGCATCATTTGGATCATTTCTAGTGTTAAAGTTTGGATTTTGATAGTAATTTTGTGTTTAGAATCATTATAAGTGTTTAGGTTTTGATTTGGAAAGTTTGAATCAGCGTGGTTGGGATGTTTTTGGATTGAAAAGTGGTGTTTTAGAAAGTTTCCTGGAGGCAATTTGTGTCTCGTACCATTTTTCTTCTAAGCGATTTATCCCAAAGTTTAAGCGATTTGTCTCTCGTGAGATTGCTTAATGAAGCGATTTGTCTGTTTTTGTGAAGCTATTTGTGCACTAAGCGACTTGTCTATTGAGACAAAATGACAAAAAGGATGAAGTAGTGGATGTACTTGTGTACTAAGCGATTTGTCTATCTAGAGATTTTTCTGTCTAGCTATTTGTTTATCTAGCGATTTGTCTGTCTAGCAATTTGTCTGTCTAGTGATTTGTCTGTCTAGCAATTTATCTGTTTAGCAATTTGTATGTTTAAGCAATTTGTTTGTTTAAGAGATTTGTCTGTTTACCGATTTGTCTACTTAATCGATTTGGGAATCAAGTGTGCGATTTATCTTTTGAGACTTATTGTTTCTTCTTGTTACGATTTACGGTTTTCTCTTGATTTAGTAAAATCTCGTGAAAGAATCTATTTCCCGGTTTAATCAAAGAGTTGTGAAATCCCATAGAATCTGTAATCATGTCTACAATCACTTCTTCCGTTGCCGATGACGTACAAGCTGCATGATCTGACACTTGTCCTCCCATGCTGGACAGAACCAACTATGACTCTTGGGCTCAAAGAATTAGACTGTATTGCTTAGGAAAATAAAATGGGGTTAATATACTTAAATCAATTGATGAAGGACCTTATCAAGTTGAGACTACCAGAGACATTCTTAAAACTACTGCTGATGGTTCAGTTATATTAGGATTGGATAGACCAAAGACGTATGATGTACTTACTGATAAGGAGAAGAAGAGATACGATGCATATATCAGGGCTTCAAACATCATACTTCAGGGTTTACCTAAGGCCATTTACAAGTTGATCAACCACAACACTGAAGCTAAGGCAGTATGGGACAATGTTAAGATATGCTTCTCTCAGGTTCTGAATTGACTAAAGAAGACATGGAATCTCAGCTGTATGATGACTTTGAGAACTTTAAGATGAATCCAGGGGAAAGTGTTACTGAATATCACGTAAGATTCCACAAGCTAGTGAATGATATGAGGAATATCAAAATGACAATGCCAAATATTCAGCTCAATTCAAAGTTTGTGAACAACATGAATCCTGAATGGCACAAATTTGTCACTGCAGTCAAGCTGAACAAAGGTTTGAGGAACACCAACTATGAGCAATTGTATACTTATTTGCTCCAAAACGAGAAGCATGTTGTGTTTGAACGGATCATCCTTGAAAAGTTCAACAACAATGCTGGAAATGCAAGCTCTTCAAATGATTCAACTGCATTCTACACTAATGTAGGAATAACCACCAAAGCATCTCAAGTCATACCAACTGGTAATGGTAATCACAAACTCATTCCAGATCCAGGATAAAAGCCTCTAGATCAGACACATTCATGGAAAATCTCGTCAATCAACTGTCACTTATGGTTAGGCAAAATCTGAACCTCACTCCACACACCAACAATAACCTCATAATAGCATCCAATCCTGACAATCAAGCTACTGTTAGAGATAGAAAGGTAGTGGTGTAGAATGTGCAAGGAAGACAGAATGAACAAGGAATGACATGAGCAGGTTATGGAAATACAGGAGTAGGTGGAGGTTATGTGGGCAATCCGAATCGAGGTAGGAACATGACTCAAGGTCAAGGGAAGCCAATCAAGTGTTACAACTGTGGTGGTGAAGGACATATATTGCAAGGAACTGCACATCCCCAAAACGTCCACAAAATGCAGAGTACTTCAGGGACAAAATATTACTGGTACAAGCTCAAGATAATGAAGCAACTTTAGATGAAGAGGAATTGATGTTTCTTGCTATGGGAAATGCCAAAACTTACTGATGCAGATGTAGATGAACAGCCAGTGCAGGTATGGGATACAACAATCCAAATGCATTTCAAGTTGCTGACTGTGATGCATTTGACTCTGATGTCGATGATGAACCTACTGCCCAAACCATCTTCATGGCTAGCATCTCACCAATGGTCTCTCCAAAGGCTCCCTCACCACAAAAGGCCAGCCCCTCCAAGGAATCAATCATATCAGAGGTATTAAAACTATACGATGATGTTGATGTGCAAAAGATACACGACAAGGTACAATCAACTGAAATTATTGAATCAGATATTGAAAATATGGGTAATATCAATGTTGTCCCATATGATCAATATGTGAAACAAAATGAAAGTGAAATTGTACCAAGTGATGCATCTTCTGCAGTCAATGATGACTATATTTTTGATGAATACACTGCATGTGCCCCTGGTGATTCTATAACATCTGAACTAAATGCCTATAAGGAACAAGTTGCTATATACGAACAACGTGTTAAGTTTGAATTAACTACCCGTGAGCAGGAGATGGATAACCAGATGCGTACAATTATCAGAAAAAGTAATTTTAGGGAAGAAATGTTAAAACAAGAGTTGGATTCCTTACAAGAAAAGCTTAACAAAACTGTTAAGAAGAAACAAGAACTTCAAGAAAATGTAAAAGTGCTTGAACAGGAATTTAATGCTAAGGAATCAAAACTTTTAAATGAATTTTCCAACCTAAAAACTTTAAAGAACAAACTTGAAAATAAGTTGTACGTACAAGGGAACACCATTCAGACTGCTCACATGATCACTAAGCATAGAGTTCTAAGTGATAAGCATAGGGTTGCACTTATAGATGAACAAAATCCTAAGGCTTGTATTAAAGCTAAAGCAGCTCAAAAGGTAATCTATGATGGAAATGAGATTCTTAAGCCTAGACAAAAATCCACTTGTGCAGAGTGCACTGAGGAAGATAGACAATTAGAAGAAGTCACTAGAAAAAATTTAGATGAAAAACTTAAGAATCCTTTATGCATAAAAGAAAATATCAATTTAAAACACCGAGTTATGCTAAGGAAAACTGGATTACCTTTAATAAGTTTAGACCTCAAACCCAGCTGACCCCTAAACAAGTGTTTTAGAAGAAAGGTATGGATAAGAAAAAAGCTGATGACCTTGTTGAAAAGAATCCCCCTTGTAGGATAGTGCCTCCAGCCACTGTGTATCCTCTAAATACACCAATGCATTTAGTGCCTAGAAATCTTCCCACAAATAGCAAGACCTTTATCAGCCTTTAGGTAGTTTACCAACTATTTTGAGAAAACGTGTAAGAAGAGAATTACACCTAGTGGGATAACTGAAGGGGAAAAGGGTTTTGAACAAACTAAAGAATGCTATTTAACTGAAGTCATGCCTTTCTTTAAACAACTTTAAGGACAGTTTGAGAGTCTTCAAAAATTAATGGACACAAAAATTAAAGAAATGAAATTGATGTTTAACGATATGGAATTTGAGGTCAGTATGAATGAACGTGAGCTTAAGAGTAATGAAATTGAGATAAAGAATCTGCACATCATTAATGAAAATATAATCTCACAATGTTTTGCTCAAGATGTGTTCTATACTGCTACAAATTATTCTATTACTGCATCCTAATTTCATGAATTATCTGTTGCATTAAAAGTCTCCCATGATCGTGTCATTGAGCTTGAAACCACAAATTCAAAATTACATGATAAACTTGAACAGGATGATCATGATAACGTGGTTAAACATCTTTCTAAATTAGAAGTTGAACATCTTGCATTGCAATTAAAATATCAACATCTCAAAGAAAATATTAAAACCTCAAATATCAAGACATCTTCGGATGTTCCTGAGTTTGATGCAGTTTTTGCAATAAACGAACGTGACGAACATATTCGAGCTCACTGTAACACGATTAGAAGGTTGAAAACCCAAATTTTACAATTAAAGGGTGAAAAGAACAATGTGAATGGCTCCCAATTGCCTCCTCCTTTAGATTCTCAGTATTCTCAAAACTTTCATCTTCAAAACATCATTAATGTATCACAACAAGAAAATGAGAGTTTTCTAGAAGAAAATGAAAAGGTTAAACGACACTTCAAAGAGTTATATGATTCAATGAAAGTCACTCGTGACAAGAACAATGAAAAAATAACTTCTTTACAAAAGAAAATTGAGAATCTGAAGAGTCAGGTATAAGGAAAAATGCCGCTTGTCTGTGATTTGAATGTTATGTCAAAGGCATCTGCGGATTCTAAGTATGCTGTGACTGTAAAGTATATTCCTCCTCATTTTAGAAATAACAAACTTGTGTTTCAAGAATATCTTTCGTACCTTAAGGATAGTCTAGAATGTCTCCGTGAGATTGTCGAAGAGGATAGCATAAATAAACCACTTGATAGTGAAGTTAGGTATGCATGCTTATATGCCAAACGATCTCAGGAACTTTTAGAATGTTTAAAAGCAACATGCCCTAAATCCTTTTGTAAGAAAGATAAAGTCGTTATGCCTTGCTCTATGCCTAGTGTTAAGCATGCAACCCATGATATGCCTTGTTATGTGCCGAAAGTCAAGCATGTGAACTTTGATGTGCCTGCAAGTACTTCAGATCCCAACACTTCTAGATCAGGAATGCAAAAAGTAGCAAAACCAACTAATGTTCCCATCATTCCCTCTACAGGAGTAATCAGTGATACAAAAGCAAGCGGGTCAAAGCCTCCAGGCAATACAAAGCAAGATAGGACCTTGCAAGCTAAGAATGATCAATGAAAGAAAGTAGAAGACCACCCTAGGAATAATGAGTTTGTGTTGAATAAGATGAATCGTGTTGATTCTAGTATTAGCTATAAGCGTACTGTAATTAATTCGAATTCTACTACTACGTGCAAAACATGTAGTGAATGCTTGATTTCTGGTATTAATCATGAATGTGTTGTGAATGATTTGAGTGATGCTGTCGAATCTCTGGTAAAAAATGTTAACACTAGAAAACAGGATAAGAAGGTCAGAAAACCAAGGTGGAAGAGGGCTAGAAAACAATGGAAACCAACAGGAAGAAAATTTAGTAATGTAGGCTATCAATGGATACCTACTGGCCATAAATTCAATCTTAATGAGTTGTACCCTAAATTATCTAGATCAATGCCCATTAGAAAATGGATGTCTACTGGTAGAACTATACCTTAAGAAGTGAACATACTTTGAATAGATCTACTATTACTACTAGCCTGGCATCTACCTCTAATGATATCATTGTTTCTACATCTGATGTGGGTGCTCCAATCACATTTACTAACCAAGTGGAACCCATTCTTGCATGGGGATCCAAATTGTCCAGTCATCAATTCTTGTCTGTGTTCAACTATAGGTCGTTTAAATCGTTCTATGGTACCTGTACTCAGGCAGTTCCAAGCATATGACTGGAGATCGCTCGCGGCTCATGAACTTCGTGAGTAAATTTATCGGGACTGTTAGATTCGGAAACGACCATTTTGGGGCAATTATGGGTTATGGAGATTATGTGGTTGGTGATAGTGTAATTTCCTGTGTATATTATATTGAAGGTCTTGGTCACAATTTGTTTCATGTCGATCAGTTATGTGATTCTGATCTATAAGTGGCCTTTAGAAAACATACATGCTTCGTTAGGGAACTAGATGGTGTTGAACTTTTGAAAGGAACTCGTGGAACTAATTTGTACACCATCTTTATCAAAGACATGATGAAGTCCTCTCCAATCTGCTTGTTATCAAATGCTTTGAAAACAAAGTCATGGTTATGGCATCGTCGTCTAAATCACTTGAACTTCGGCACCATAAATGATCTCTCCAAAAAGGACCTAATAAGAGGCTTACCCAGATTAAAGTATGAAAAGGATCATCTTTGTTCAGCATGCCAATTGGGAAAAAGCAAGAAATATGCCCACAAAACCAAACCTGCAAGCTCAGTTATGGAAGTTCTTCATACTCTTCATATGGATTTGTGCGGACTCATGAGAGTGCAAACGATAAATGGGAAGAAATATGTATTAGTCGTTGTTGATGACTACTCTCGATTTACTTAGGTTAAATTTTGGAGGACAAAGGATGAAACTCCAGATGTCATCATCAAACTTATCAAACAGCTGCAGGTTCAACTTAACAAGACTGTTAGAATTATTTGAACGGACAATGGAACTGAGTTTGTTAACAAAGAACCAAGTCAGTTTTATGAAAGCATTGGAATCAGCCATCAAAGAAGTGTTTCTCGTACTCCTCAACAAAACGGTGTAGTTGAAAGACGAAATCGGACCCTTGTGGAAGCCGTAAGAACTATGCTAATTTACTCAAAGGCTCCAATTTTTCTCTGGGCTGAAGCCATTGCCACTGCTTGCTATACCCAAAATCATTCCCTTATACACACCACTCATGGAAAAACTCTATACAAACTTGTCCACAATAGAAAACCTGACCTCTCCTTCCTTCGTGTGTTTGGTGCTTTGTGCTATCCAACGAATGCTGGTCAAGACTTAGGTAAATTAAGAGATAAGGCGGAGATTGGAGTTTTTGTGGGTTATGAACCAAACAGGAAGGGTTACCAAATCTACAACAAAAGAACTCGAGATATCATGGAAACTATTCACGTCACGTTCGATGAGCTGTTTGGGCAAATGGCTATAGGACAATCAAGTTCTGGACCCGCATCTCAACATTCATTAAGCAGTCCCATTAGTTCTTCTCTTGTACAAAACCCCTCACCAGCAGTTCCATATGTACCTCCTTCTGAAGATGATTTGAAGAAATTTATTGATCCTATGTTTGATGAATACTATGAACCTATTGCTAATGATCAGTCTAATCCATCAACAGTGGCAGCCCCTAACCCAGTCAACTTAGATAATCCTTCTGTTTCTGTGTCAATAAGTTAAGAAGCACCTACTGCAGATCACTCATCATCATCATCGAATCCTCAATCATCGAGTGTACATCATGGAAATGTTTCTAGAAACTATGATGGAGATAACCCCTTTGTCACTTCAGAGGATGCACCATTTGAAAACATCTTTGCCCCTGAGCCATCATCTAAACCATCTTCATCAGGGGACCCCAACTCTGCTACATCAGTTCCTCAATCACAGCCACACGAGCATTTTAGAAAATGGACACATGATCATCCATTAGACAACATTATTGGGAATCCTTCTCGTCCGGTATCCACTCATAAACAACTTGCTACTGATGCCTTATGGTGCTTCTTCAATTCCATATTATCAAAGGTCAAACCGAAAGATGTTAAAACCGCAATGTCTGAAGACAGCTGGTTCAATGCAATGCAAGAAAAAATTCACGAGTTTGATCATCTTGATGTTTGGGAATTGGTACCTGCTCCTGACTGTGCTATGATCATTGCTCTCAAGTGGATCTTCAAAGTAAAACTTGATGAGCATGGTGATGTACAGAAAAACAAGGCAAGACTTGTTGCAAAAGGATATCATCAAGAAGAGGGTATCGACTTTGAGGAATCAATTGCTCCAGTTGCACGTATCGAGGCAATCAGAATCTTCTTGGCTAATGCTGCTAGCAAGAACATGGTGGTTTATCAAATGGATGTAAAGACTGCCTTTCTTAATGGAGATTTGAAAGAAATCATTTATGTCAGTCAATCAGAAGGTTTTGTTGATCCAGAACCTCCTACTCATGTCTATCACTTCATCATGGAGCAAGTGGAAAAATGTGTGCTGGAATTATATTTTGTGAGAATTGAATATCAGCTGGCAGACATCTTCACTAAAGCACTTCCTAGAGAATGTTTCGAGTTCATTCTCCCACGTCTTAGACTAAAGAGTCTACAACCTGAGACACTCAAACGTCTTCAAGAGGAAGAAGAGGAGTAAAGGCATTTCTTCATCTGATTCTCTGTACATATATTCTTAAAAACAAAATACAAAATTATAAAACCAACAAAAAGAAAAGAGAAAAATATAAAATTTTCAAAAATCCATAAAAATTAGAAAATCTTGAAAAATTCCAAAAAATACCGTCATTTTGCCATGCTTTTCCTGATTCAATAACATCTACGGACTTTGAGTTGTCACTCAAAGAATGGCACGAGGTCTTTAGATGAAGTTCGAATGTACATAAACCTTTAAAAAAAATGAGATGGAGAAAAATGATGGTTTACTGTCATTTCGGGCAGTAACTTGTTTTAAAAGAAAGAACAAAGCCATGCTTAAATCTAATTTTTGAATCCTCATGCTCTGATTCTAAAACCAAATATTTGTCGCCAAAAGGACAAATGTTTCCTTCACAAATATTTTTCCTTCTAAAAATTCTTTTGAAAAATATTTGTCATCTAATAAAAACAAAATTGCTTTGAAAATAACTCGGACTATATTTTTGAAAATCATCTGGACTTATCATTTGTCAAAATCTCTAACACTCAATCAACAACTTATGTCATTGATTGAGGGGGAGAATGATTTCAATCAAATCAAAATGTCATTTTTCAATCAATTGGCACGTACTCGAGCAAGGTCGAATTTTGGACAATCTAAATGAACAATGTTTTTGATCCATTGGAAGTTGACCTAGGCTAATGTTTTTTTTTCATTAGACACTTAAGCATGTTTAATCATTGGAGTTTAAAGTAACAAAATTTGATCCTTATCAGTTAAAAGTTTTAAAAGCAAGTCACAATTCTCCTCAAAACCTTTTAAAAACAATTTAACTCAACACAGATCACAAATCTCAAAGGATTTGAAAATTGTGATCGACGGAGAATTTGTGATTTATATTTTATTTAAACTGATAATTCGATAAATGGTTTTGAAATTGATTAACAAGATCTCCTCCCTACATATGCCAAATGATTTCAAAGTGATTAAAACGTGTTTGATTTGTCTTAAAGTGCATGTTCCCACTAATATGTGCAAAACTCTTTCTAATATCAATGCACATATTAAGGGGGAGCAACTTTTAGAAAACCACATCCTTTCCCAAAAATATCTTTAACTAAGTATTTGAAATACTAATTTTGATCGGGAAAGTAATGATGATTATTTTAGAAAATGTTGATCAAAGAATTGAATTCCTCATTCTTAAAATGAGATTTCTAAGTCCTCTTGCCTCCATGTGCTAAAGCAATTTCAAACATATGATGCACATGTTGAGGGGGAGCTTTTCTAAAAAATCAAAAACAATTCAGGTACAAAATGCTTTGAACTTGTATCACAAGTACCTGGATTGATCTTCAAATGGTTTTCAATTGGTTTCAATGGCAGAAGAACAATACCAAAAGACCGACCAAATTTACTTTATGCATGGAGATATAACGATGGTTAGGTTAGGTATTCGTTCCCACGATCCCGCCAGAGCTGGAGAAAAGGAGAAAAGTGAGAAATGGGAAGAGTGCGGACTGAGATAGAGCTAGAACTGGAATAAACCCAACAAGGTTCTAGTAATGAAGTCTCGGTAAGCACTGAAGGGGTTGAAGAATAAAAAAGAAATGAATGAGAAAAGGGTGAAAAGAAATAGCCCTCCATTATTTCAACCTTAGGGCAAAAACCGGGTTCAATTCATATGCTATTGGTGGTTACCAAGGTAACACAAGTATTGAAGACAAGACGTCGATGCACTACAACTTCCCAAGCTACTCAAGTTCCTCTTAAAAGGACTTGTTTCATTCTCACGGGGAACCCACATAATCTATCGACTTTCTCTTAGAGAGTGTTGATATTAAAGAAGGAGACCCTCTCCCTAGTCTCTGGCATAGGAACCAAATGTGCACGATTGAGTCTAGAGCCACGAGATCATCAATAAATCTCAATAGGACACAATCAATGAAGACTCACTGTTTCACATAATGTGGAAAGTGAGAATATATCTTAAGATTCCTACGCATTATCCTTGTGGTATTGCCAGAACATCTGAGTCATATGTTCACATATTCACAATGAAGATGGAAAACCTTCTAGAGCCAACATCAAACAAGCTCTTGGTAGGTGGCATATGAGATCTATCCAATAGATCAAACATGTGAAAACTGGACAGAAACGATGGGGCGATTCACACCTTGAATCAACCTTGGTCCAGGAAATAGATTGATGTTTAACTTTGAAAAACCGATCGTTGTGCTCAAAAATTATTTTCTCTAGCACATCGACTATGTATTAATATTTCAAAATAAAAGGTATTTATGATTGATAATTGATTTTCCTTAAAACCTTCATTGTATTGCAAAACACTTTATATTAAGCAATACACGATTGTTTTCAAATCATTGTCTTCAATCAACAAACTTTAACTTGCTGGTTCACTCACTCCGTGTTGTCTTCTTTGAGACGTTCCAGTTTGAGAATAGCTAGAGCAGCTGTGAAACCCTGTCAAGGAGATTCTTAGGAATTATACCTAATCACAAGCACTACTTGTACTGATCAACGGGGAACCGTGGGCCGTGTACCTCAATTCAACGAAAGTGATCAAAGACACTTTCGTGCACTTTATTGATAACTGTTGTATGCAGGTACACTCAACATTTGCAGCTGATCAGAATTGAGAAGTCAATCCATAGCCGCATGCTCACACATCACATTCATATCTAAAGAATTCATGATAAGTGCATAACTTCATCAACGACTCTGATATTTTCACTCCATGCTTCTGCTACGCTGCTGCAAATATCATGAATCAACAAAAGCTTCCGCAACTCTGATGAGAAGATATCATGATCCAGTATGTGAGCATGTCGGTCCCAAAAAGTTACAACTTCACATGATGGCAACACAACAATGGATGAGTCAGAGATTTATGATGGCTGATGATCTCAAAGATGGCTCAAAACTCATCATCACGTGGATCAGTTAAAGACCTCCACTTGAGCTAACAAAACATGCGGAACATGAAGAATCAAAGGCTATGATCTACAGAGCAAAGATCTTAATCAAGAATCCAAGAACAATCTAAATGTAATATTTGTTTGTATTCAATGTAAATTGAGGTGACCTCCCTTAGGGGGAGATTGTTAGGATTTAGAAAATCCGGTAGTTAAAGAGTCGGTCACCTCAAGTATATGTATTCGTTAGAAAGTCGTAGTCGTAGTCATGTTATGTTAATAAATAGTTAGTTAAGTAACACCGTGGAGGACGGACGGGTCTTTTCCCACTGTATGCCTGATCCATAGCCCGTAGGAGGCGTGTCTTGTAAGAAACTATAAGTACCCTCTACCTCCCAAGGTAGAGGGTTGGAGCTTCATAATATCATTTTTCTTTGTTTCACCAAGTTCCCATATCTCTTTCACTTTCTCTCTCTAAAACTCTATATCATACGCCCCTATTCAATATGTGTTGATGTGTTTATGAAATCCAATATGTTACATAATGGTTAAGTCTGGTAGCAGTAATAGTTAAGTCTGGTAGATTAGACTTAAGTCTGTTTTAGTTAAGTCTGCTAGTACTAAAGACGTTAAGTCTGGCAGAACAAAGTAACGATGGTTAAGTATGTTTATGTTCATAACAGAATAGTTGTTAGAGTTATATAGGAATAGATATGAACGAGTAGAGATATCTTAGGAGAAGATATCTTTACCCTTCTACAAGTTTGTTAGATAATTAGGGTTTCCTTGGTGTATAAAAGGAACCCTAAGGATTTAGGTTAAGATATGAGTTGTATGCATTAGCTTTCAAGCAAATTAATAGAAATTACGAAGTTAGTTTATATTGTTCTTCATACTTTGTGTGTTAAAATTCCGCATTAACACATCAAGCTTTTGCTAAAGAGTTCTTCATATAGTAAATTGAATCTATTCAAGTTTACTATTAGTCATTCAAGGCTACTTAGATCTATAAACTTTTGGACCTGCACTATTCCCCTGCAGCGGCGCCAAAAACTTGATAGCAGGGGTTCAGGGTCGAGAAGACTTCCTTTTCTACGAGCAAATTTTTCAACCCTCTAGTCAGTGAACCTAGTCGTTGTAGTGTAGTATGGGGTAAGCCCAGTGGATTGATTCGTTCTCTAGGGGAATAGGAATGCTAGAAAGAGATATATGACGAGAAGGTAATGTTAAGGAAGATTCTTTTTAGTCTTTTTTATATTTTTGAAAGCAAGTAAATATCTCGGGGTATAGGAGTGGGGGTCATTTTTACTACCTTTAATAAAAACTAATTAACTAATTTACTAATTAACTAAGGATAGATTATGCTAATTGAAGTGTGCTCATATGATGATTAAAGTTGTGTTTACTTAGATGTTCTTACTCCCTAGTTATCTCTTATTCTTCGGTTGAATTGTTACATCCTCATCTTAATTGGTGCGTTGTATTCTGGTTGGTCATAGGGGGGGTGCCTAATTCCCTAGTTCTATGAATTATAACTCTCCTTTATACTACCCGGGATCGGCAAGTACTATAGTATCTCCCTCAAATACTCTATTAACCTGGAGCTACAACTCACGCAATAAACACAATGAATGACCTAAGTGCACTCTTAAGCTTTTTTGCAATTTAGGACGTTCAAGCTCGCAACAATTAAAGAAGAAGCCAATTTTCCTTACTCTAGCATCTGCCAGTTAAGAAAAGAGACAACCTAACAATAATTAACAACTAGGTTTCATAGATCTAAGCAAAAACAAGAATAATTTAGCTACTCATGTTAAACAAGCAAGCATACACACATAAAATTAAACATGGGGTAGACATAATGATAATATGGATAAACAAACTTATCTTATGATGTAAAGAAGGGTATGGGACCCTTAGATACTGTCCAAGTCGGACTACGACTGAATTAGGGTTTGCTCTCCAAAGTTCTACCTCCTTTAAAACAGAAAAATTAAATTCTATATATAGATTTACACATGCGACGGCGTCACCTTTTGCTAGTGACGCCATCAGGTCGCCGCTATTAGGGTTTCGTTTGGGCCAAGTCTTTATTGGGACGACGTTAGGTGGTAAGTGTGATGCCATCAGTCTTCATGAAGGACGTCGTCTGAGATTGGATCTTGGGCGTCTGGTGTGGAAATTGAGAGTGACGCCTTCCAGAGTTTAGGCATGATGCCGTCAGGCTTTAGAACCAAAAATTCACCTGAGCCGTCGCATGTAATTTAATCAAATCTTCTATATAGGGACAATTTCGCCCTTTGGTTGGGATGCCGTCAGTTCTGCTAGAGTATCTTTGATCTTGACTTTGCCATTTTCTTTATATTTTCGCTCCTTTTTGTCCAAATATGCTTCATTTCAATATTTTGCTTCAAAAAGACCTAAAATGTGAAAAGGAACGATTTTAAGTAGTAACAGATATAAAATTTGTTGATTTAGGGCTTAAATGACCCCCTTAAAATGTTTGTTTTAAATCCTTATCAATAAGATACAAATTTCTCTCACCTAATAACACACACATCTTTATTATCTCTGACAAGAATGTATATTTACTCTCATGTCGCAGCTTAATCGTGGGGTCCCTCCCCGTGGTAAGACTAACAGTTTACATTCACTTGTGTTGGGATTCAATCTATCACCTGGATTAGTACAAATTTAGCCCACCAGTAGCTTGTTGGTCCAGCCCAACACGCATCCTATACACATATTCTAACCCGTCATACTTTCTGTACTAACAACTTGGTGCCATCCGAGGGACCGGTATATAACTGCATTCTTAAAAATTACTCGCTTTGGGTGCTTGGTCTGAACCTAACCCTGCCCCCGCATCCATCGTACGGAACACGACGGGAAAAGGGAATAACGCATTTCTGGCAGAACTTGAGGACCTGCGTCTGACTCAGCTCTCAGGAAATACTGTGACAAGTATTACCACCAGATCTTGCCAATTATGATAGAGAAAGTTCGTCAAGAAAGGAAGCAAGCAGAGAAAATGAAATCATTGGAAGCAATGAAAACTCGGCTTGACTTCCGAGAATCTTCGCAAAACTCCGAGTCAGGGGTGCCGAACGGAAAGAAAGATCTGAGGAAAAAACTCGAGCCTAAGAGACGCCTAGACACACACGAAGGCTTTGACCAAAGAAGTAATCGATCATGATCACCAAGAAAGAAGAACATGGAACGGGAAACGATATTTAAAAGACTATGGAAAGACATATTCAATAGGTTGGGAGAAAGATAGGGGAGCGTTTCAGTGCACTCCAGAGACTCCAGACGACAAACTCACCGCACGTCCCAAAGAGAGGAGGAAAGCTACCATCATAGCTCTTACTCACAAAAAACAACGGCCACCACTAGAAGGCATGAGGATAATAGGGCATCCTTACAAAGGACAAACGTGCCTTCGGAGAGTGAAGACAGTGGAGGCGGACATTGGAAGTCCAGATCCAAGAAACAAAAGCCAAGCCGTGAGGACGACGACCTAACAAGGTCGTGGGTATACAAGGAGACCGATCCGTTCACTCCACGCATTTGTTACTTTGACATGCCAAAAAGGACCCACAAGCCAAATAATGTGAAGACATATGACAGAAGTGAGGACCTAGAAGATCACCTCAAGATCTTTCAAGCAGCATCAAAGGTGGAGCACTGGGCTATGCCAACCTTGTGACACATGTTTAATTCTACACTCACTGGATCCGCTAGGGTTTGGTTTGATGACCTTCCACCAGAATCTGTGGACAGCTACGACGATCTGAAAGAGGCTTTCCTGGCTGGTTTCCTCCAAAAAAGAAGTGCATCAAGGATCCTATAGAGCTTCATCACATTAAGCAAAGAGAAGGATAATTTATAGAAGTCTTCGTACAAAGATTCAAGGAAGAATTCAGGGACATAAAGGGAGCGCCAGAAGTCATGAAAATCTCAGGATTCATGCATGGAATAACCAATCTGGAACTAATCAAACGATTACACGATAGAGTCCTAAAGTCAATGACCGAAGTAATGAATATACCCACATCCTTTCTACGAGGGGAAGTGGCCGCCGGAAATCAAGAAAGGAAGAAACCATGGATACAAATGCCGAGGAAGCAAAGTGCAGCTGGGCAGCACAAAAATTCCAAAAGAGTTCAGGAACAAATTCAAGGCAAAGGAAAGACAAAACGGCTTCCTTGCTTCTTATAAGCCCTCAAGGCAAGTTCCAGTCCCTAAAAAAGAAAGATTTTCAAATTTGCCCCCAGCGGTCCCAACCGAAGAAAAGAGTAATAGCAAGTTTTGCGAATTCCATGGAAATGCAAGACATAGTACGAACAAATTTCTACATCTAAAAAAGCAAAAAGAGGAAAGAAATAAAGGAAAAATGGTTGAAGAAAAAGCATCTGTAAATATCAAAGATTAAGTGATACAAGAACACAAGGGAGGAACAATAGAAAGACCTCCCGATTTCTTTTCTAACCTTCAAAAGGAAAAATAAAAGCAAAACGTAATAGGAAAGCACCTCACACAACGGATGTGCTGTGGAAACATAATGTGGACTTGCACAGAAATACCACGTGGCCACGGCTATGACATCTCCCGCCAGATTAAATAACGGAAAAATGCAAAACGGTAGATGACGCCTCAGGTAACGGGATCACAACTTCTACATAACAAAATAAAAAAGAAGCATACGCATCAAGAGAACGCAACAGCCGTAGTAAAGACCCGTAACATGATCAAATACCGGATGAAAAAAGAACGTGAATGTTCTCAAATAAGGAAGAATCATCGCTTATCTATTTTTATAAGAGATGTCTTCGGTCTAAAACTTCTTAATTAAGACTCCAAACAAGAGTGCAAGGAATTATCGGTAGGTATAAGAACAAAAGGAGATAGCAGTTAAAAAATGGCCTCAGCACAACACCCCAGCTTCAAATACAGATATTGGGAGTAACTTTGCCACCCTGGCATAACAAACTCAAGTGAGTTTTTATCCGACAAAGGGTAACAAACATCAACAAACAAATGGCATGTTGTATAAAGAACATACGGAAGATGTATACCGGTAAAGAGAATCTGCGAAACAAAAAGCAAAGGGTCGGGACGAAAAAGAAAGTAAGACTTCTAAAGAAAAAATAAGAGCTAAAGGAGAACCGTCACTAATGGAAGTAGTCGAAAATCATGCGTCGACAAAACCCATACTCAAAGTACCCGGTTAAGGAAGCCCGTGAGCAGTTCGGAGAAAGATACGGCACTTGTCGAAGAAATGGCTTACAAGGTTGGATAAACGCTCACCGGGGCAAACAGGAACACACCCACAATCCACAAACTGGTCACAAGGAAATTCCGAATAAACCGTGTCAATTTATGAACACTATAAAAGGAAAGTGGCAAAAGAACACGCGCATGACTCCAAGAGGACAAAGCCTCCATCGAAAACATGTTATCCAGCCACTGCGGAACAACTTAAAGGATAAGCCTTATCCAAATAACCAAACAAAACAAAATTTGGGAAGTACAAAATTATGTTCCTTCCCAAGAAAATTTATGTCAAATCTAACAGAACAAGCAGGCGTTCAGGCTACGAGTCTAGGCACGTGCCTCCTTACTAAACAGTAGGTCAAGATCACTGCTCACGCATGCAGGAATAGTAACACTTCCACTATAAATACACGCAACAAAAAATGGGAAAGGGAGAAGAAAAAAAATCACCAACAAACACCAAAATCTTTGACGAAATAACCACCCAATAAAAACTCAAAAACACCTCGAAAGGAGCTGAAGATATTATTCAGAAGCAAAGCATGGTTGTGCATAAAGCAGCGAAAACATAACCCCTACTCAATAACAAGACATCATCCATCCATGATTAAGTTTAGAAGGCTGGAAACTTACTCAAACCTTCACCCCATGACTAAAAACAAAAAGAAGGTACAAAAATCGAATGGATACTTTTGCGATCCAAAGATGCTCCTAAATGACAACTAATAACAATTTGTCACTCTTAAATGACGACTAATAACCCACTGCCACAATCCTCTACAAACTCCCGTCACTTATACCCTCTTCCATAACATCTTCGAGCGTCTCTTTGAGCAATATGGCGAATTCTACGACAGGAGTCGTATTTACGATTAGAGTCTCATTAGACATTCGGGAAATAGATGGTTCAAGTTCTCCCTTGTTAACCTTAGTAACAACCGGGGGAAGGAGGAACGATGGCAGTTTTGGGTACTGATGCGAGTGGTAGAATGTGGAAAAGGATGGGTCCTTAGAGAAGAGCAAAAACGCATGTTAGGGGCAATCAATTGCATAAAGTAACCCCTAATTAATAAGAAGCTTCCCTTACAACGTAAAAAAACAAAGGATGAAAATGATGCGTTCATTCTTCTCTTGTTGCTTCCTAGCTTGTAAACAAGATGATGGTCTAGCAACTCAAGAATAATTGGTTGGAAAGACTAGGTCAAAGCCAAGAGGACAAGCTTGTAAATGATTGGCTAAAATCAAATACTTAGTGGTTGGAAAGGCTACCCCACTAAGTCTTACCACCACTGAAAAGGGAAGATTCATCTGTAATATTGTCTGAATGGCTCTGTTCATTTGCGGTACCCGCTCCGGTAAAGGAAATCCGCCGCTTCAGCTTAGAAAGAAAAGTGCAAAGAAGAATATAACAGACAAGGAGAGGATTCCAGCCCTTCAAGGAAAAAGTACAATTTTCGCAAGCATAAGCATTCCGCCACGGAAGCCCTTCAAGGAAAATGTACAATTTTGGCAAGCATAAGCATTCCGACACGGAAGCCCTTCAAGATTACAACTTCCGCAAGCATAAGCATTCCGCCACGGAAGCCCTTCAAAAAAAAGTACAACCCTTACAAGTATGATGTTCCATCATCTAAACACTGGGGAAAATATAACTTCAACAGGGTGAGAATAGCTTGAATGATACAAAGAAAATTACATACAAATGGTGAGAATAGCTGCCCATGTATTCTATGTACAACTTATTTGATTTATCTATTTTGTAATGTATTTTGGAAAATGTTAATAAACAAAGAGGTGAAGATTAGCTACCTTCACCATTTTTTTCAATAATTCTACTTTTTTTAGTGCATAAGACGCGCACGTACCCACTTGGGCACGACTCAAAGAATGTTATTTCGAATAACAAAAGTTACACGTTATCCTGCTTAACAGAAAGGTGAATAATCAAAAAATTTGCCAAAGTACATAAGAGGTATTGCAAGCCCAGTACTGGGAGAATAACCCACAAATATTCAACAAAGAATATTAAACATGCATATCAGTATGAACTTACAATAATAGCACTGCATAAATTTAAACAAAAGTGCAAAAAACCGTATCTAAAAAAAGGTTGCACGCAACCATGGTAAACATTTAGGACATGTCCAAGAAAAATAAAACATTGTTCAAAGTTACAAACCGTAACAATAAAAAGATCTAGATGGAAAAAAATTAATTCTACTCCAAGTAGGCCTCAATCACCTCTTTTCAAACAAAGCAAAGGAGGCTTCACCTGCCCCAGGGCACTGATCAGCTCCACCGCTACCCAGAACACTAGCTTCCGCAACCTCATAATCATCAGTAGAGATAAGCTCCGCAGACATAAAGGAAACAACCGCTGTTGACAAGGCAGTAGCAGGGGCGATAGCTGTCTCACCAGTTGAAAAAGTTTCTACACCTATAACGTTTCGAGCAGATAAAGGATCTACTAAAGGGTTTTAGACATCAACAATCGTAGACTGGTGTGTAGCAGGATATCTCTTTAAATCGCTCATCCCTCTTTTGAACAACACCTAAAGAAAGGGATAATGAGGTATCGCCAACAATGTTGTTACTCTTCTCATCATGGATAGGAATTACAAGTTGCTCCAGATCAGGCTGCAACTTAGCTATCCTAGGAGTTTCTGTAAGAGGACCCTCAACACGAAGAAGATCCATGGCATCCGCAATACTAGCATCCTTATGTGACTTAAGAGTAGCAAGTAAATAAAACTCAACATCACTAAGGGCTTGCAAGGCAGAACGGTAATCCACCTCTATGGAAGGGTTATGGACATCAAGGTTCTCAAGCTCCCTCTTCTCCTTCCCATGACAAATACCAGCTGCTAAGCCATCGTGCATACCTTTCTCAATAGCACGGCTAAAAGATGTTGCTAAAGCTGCAGCATACTCTGGAGAGTTCAGACACCTAAAAACAACCAGCCTCACACCATACGTCAATAACCAGCGATGACCAGATATAACGGTTAAGATGCGGGGATAAAATTCTTCATCAAGATGAATGGCCAAGTCCATAAGATCGGCGTTTAACCGATCAATTTTTTCCGCAACCACGTCCATCTGAGCATCTTGGATCTTACAAAACTCTTCCCTCAAGACTTCAAAAGAAGGGACCTGGCTAAGATGCTCAGATCATGAAGCTTCCAGTGTACGTATCTGCAGCAAAAAAGGAAAAAACACAGGAAGTAAGATAAGAAAAACGAGGGGAGGAAATGATCAAAAAATCACAACGCATACCTGACTAGCAAGATTGGTATTCTTTGATTTGACTACTACAACCTCGGCTTTTAAGGTGGCAATTTCATGATCCTTCACACCCATAGACGATCGAAGCACTGCTAACTCTGCTCGAAGAGAGTCCCACTCCCTTTCAAGAGTAGAGTTTAATTCTTTCAAAGAATGTACTTCAGCAGCACGGGGGGCTTTGGAAGCCTCCATAGCAGAAACACGATCCCTAAAGGAACTCACCTCTGCAGCTTCAGCCTTCAACTTTGCAATTTGCTCCTCTCTTTCCTTCAATAAACCATCCTGAAGAATACATTGAGCTGATAAATGCCTTCTTTCCCTTATATTGTGCTTAATGCGCATCCGTACCTCGGCATTCAGGCATACTTGACGAGCAGTCCCAACATTAAACTCCGCAAATAGTTGATCATAGTCCAGATCACGAATAGCAAAAAAAAGGCAGGAGGAGCAACTCATCAACCATTTCATGACATTCGCTGGACTTGTTAAGAAGGGAGCCTTTGGTTACATTCGGATCATGAATGTTAGATGAATGACCAGAGTCTACATCAGCAGCAACACGGATGCCTCCAAACAAAAAATCACTATCAGATAAACTGCTCGCATTAGGGTGCATACCACCAGCAGACTGAGAGGCATCAAGAAACGAAGATGGATCGCCTAATTTTTCTGTGCCCTTCTCAAGTGAAGCAGAAGTAGCAACAAAAGAAATAGTGGTAGCAACGACATCTGTCATAACCGGAACAAGAGATCTGACGTAAATGCATAGCACAAATGGCAAGTCAACCAAAACGTAAAAAGCTAAAACATTATAATAAAGAGAACCCAAAGAAGAAGCAAACCTGACAGGAGAACCATCAAGACGAAGCGGAGAATCAGTAGTAGAATCCAAGGGAGTTCCGGCTTCATGATCAGGGGTGATTGATAATGAAGGAGAAGAAGAAAACTAGGTGGGCAAAGCTTTAAAGCTAACCTCTGGATTAAGGACACTCTTCTCCAATGGCCTTTTAATGGATTCCAAAGACTTACCACCAACAGTAGGTTTACTAGAGTCTACATAGCCACCCCTTAACTTTTTAGGGGGATAGGTGGGCTCCACAGAACCCTTTCTTCGCTTTCGACGAGAACTCACAGAAGCGTCACAAATTAACGTAGACACGATCTCAAGCAACATTTCAGTCATAAAAACATCACCACCAGTAACATAATGAACAGCTTCCACATCACTAGAACCAGCAGAAGTGTTACCTTGGTACAAGTTATTAGTCTCACCAGCAATTCCCATATTTACACTAGCTCCCAACTCAGTACCTGATTGCGAAAGGTCGGAAGGAAGGAGGGGAACAGTCCAATCCGCAGTAAGCTCAAGTAATCTAGGCTCATCCTCTTCTCGCCTCGAGGAACCCACCTTCAACTTCATGAGATCCTTAACTTGGATCAAGGAAAGCAAATCCATACCTACAGAAAAAAAGAATAATAGTTTAAAAACATAAAATCAAACAACAAACTGGGGGACGTGTATATGTCATACCCACCCTGTCCATCATCATCAAGAAACACGGGGTAAGAATCCGCATCTAAAGTATAATTACGACTCAACCCAACCAAACAAAGAAAGGGTTCTGTAAATTTATGAAATGGGGAAGGATTAGCTACAAGGGCTACGAAATGTTCAACAGCAAATTCACTGTCCTTAGGGGGAGCATACTTAGAGAAACTCTTAGCAGTATGCCATGGATAAATAACAGGGCAGGCAACAACATCAACCCAGAAGAAATGGTCATTCCAATTTTTAAGAGAGTCAATAGGCTTGGTGTAACAAACACCAACACTATACGACTGTTTGCTAAAAGACAACCAATTATTATTCTTAGATTGAACATAAAAACACCTAAATAAGCCAATTGTTGGTGTGATACCATGGACACGACAAATAATCTCAAAGTGAGAAACCTTAGCAGCTCCAATGACTGAAAGTTGGGATATATTGATATGATAGAACTCAAGGATGTCGACAAGAAAAATGGACAAAGGCAGACGAAAATTGGCAAACTCAAAAAATCTGGTATACATACCAAATTTTCCAACCGGCGCCTCACGAATGGTTTGGTTGGGACCAGGCAATTCCGGATGAACAATCAACGGAATAGAGAATTTATCACAAAAACGGTTAAGTGTCCCTTGCAAAAGTTTAGATTTAATATGCATAATCGTACTCATAGCGGAAGAAAAAATTATTAGACTCTAACCTGAAAAAACAGAAGAACCTTGGGTAGAAAGGAGCGACGCAAGATAAATAGACCGAAAGTTAAAGAAATTTCAGTAGAGGTGAAGAACAGTAAAGGGAAAAAATGCAATAGTAGAAACTATGTGAAGTATTTATACTCACAGAATATTTACTTCAAAGAAAACCCAAGAAAAGGACACGCGTAGAAAATAATTTGATCAGACGGTCAAAATTGAAAGTAAAAGATAACGATGACAGTAAGACGGATGGCCCAATCGGTCAAATCAGTCAGAAGATGAAAAGCCGAGGAAAGTCCACGTCGCACATTCCACCTACCAAAAGAAGAAGCGTCAAAGGGACGCTTCGAAGGAGCGGAAGAAAAACCGTCTAGTTACCTTAAGTCTAGTAACATTCACCGCACACGACAAACGAACCGCACGCAATGAATAAACTAGACTCGGGGGACTTGATGGCGTATAACATATAACATGTACATCAGGCCTATTGGGCTCAGCTTGTGCTATACGCATTCCGAACCCAGGCCCAACAATAAAACAATCACAAATACCAGATCGTCAGTAAGCCCAATAATAAGATTGGCTATCGTCCGGACCTTAAAGACACCCGCAGAATGCTTAGCAGACCAAACCCATGGCCGCGAAAGGTGTTATGTGTCCGCATTCGCGATTACTACGGAACCTTTCCCGACAAGGGTTCCACTCCGGCCATTAACTTTTATATGCGACATGTTAGAAACCCTAGCATTAGTCTCGCCTATAAAAGGAGTTCTAATCCTCTCATAAGGTACAACTTTCTCTCACATAATAACACACACATCTTTATTATCTCTAACAAGAATGTATACTTACTCTCACACCGGAGCTTAATCGTGGGGTCCGTCCCCACGGTAAGGCTAACGGTTTACTTTCACTTGTGCAAGGATTCAATCTCTCACTTGGATTAGTATAGATTTAGCCCATCAGTAGCTTGTTGGTCCAGCCCAACACGCATCCTATATACATATTCTAACCCGTCACACTTTTTGTACTAACAGTTTTTACGTGCTGTATTCGCTGCGAGCCTCCGTACATAAACACCCCAGGATTCGATGCAGACCCATGTTGTATGTTGTCAGCGAAATGATCACAACACAATGTATTTGGCGGAGCAGAAAACATGACTCGACTATGTGGCGGGTTAAGTTACAAGTAAAACAGCCAAGTTCAATTATAGAGGAAACTTTTGTAAGCCTTTATCAAGTGATTGTTTTGTTTGTGTCTCTTAGCTAAGAAAACAAAACATCTATGTATAAAACAACTGGCAGTTGAAGACATCTTTCCATCAAACTCAAAATTCCTATTTTTCTGCAAGAAAACGTGGTTTAGTTGCATGAGACTCGTGGAGGAATTAGGTAATGGAAAAACTTGCAAAATCAGAAAACCATAGGGACATTTTTTTGCAATTTACTCTAACTTATGAGGGCTAGTATGATAGGCATCAGTGTAATCAATTGTTAGCGGGTCATTTCTCAGCGACCGTGTCCATGGGGATAGGCAAAAGTTTCCACATATCAATCAATTTTAACAGTAGTTTTTCCTTAATATTTTTATTCCGTTTTATGTCGTAAAGTCAAGATTATATAGCCAGCATCACAATCACCTATCTTATCACATATGTGAATTGGTCGACCTAGGAGATAAAGTCTTCATTCATACATCATTAATAATACTACTTGTCCCTTTTTTCTATGCCTGCTAACTTCAGCAGACCGTCGTCTCGCTTCTAAAAGGTTTGATATTTGCATCGCCTTGTTAGTCGTTGGTCGGAACTGTTTGATTTGTTAAAATAAGTTAATAAAAAAAAACTTAATTTAATATTAAAGTGAGATTATGATATACGGTGCTTGATAAGAACAACATGAAGCACATTAAATGCTAGAATTGAAAAAAGTTACAGAGATACATACAAACACACATTTTTGTTGATACGATTTACATTCTTTATGGGAATGGATGCAGTAATAAAATTTATTAAAATGAGAAGAATGAGAAAAAATACTAGCTAGCCGTATATTTTAAAAAAGAAATGAGAAATAATAGGGAAATGCATCTATTTTTGTAGATGCATCTTGAATTTGCGGTTGTAATTTCTTCTCATCTTAATTATTTTTCTCATTTGATGCTCACTCCATTCTTTATATCATAAATAGTCCTATAAAAATGACCTTTAACATGAGTAAACCAAATCTTTTTATTACCTACCGTCTATCTGATTTAATGTTACTCCTTTAACCGATGATAGTGAATGAAGACATGAAGTGGAGTAGATTTCATTTCCTTGAATAAAGAAGCCAGGTTGTTTGGGAGAAGGTAGAGAACCTTCTCCACCCAACATGGCAACAACTGACGTGTGCAAGGTCTATCTTCTGCTCATTGTTGCACACACAATAGCCCAACGTGTACTGTTAACAACACCTCATAAATAGAATAGGAATTACCTAAACATACATCAATTAACTCGAGAGACTTTCCTTCTTTGCAAAGTCTCCATGCCTAAATGAATCCAAATAAAAAACACAAATTAGTTCAAATCAGAAAGGTCGTACATATATATCATATCCTCTATATGTATTTAATGCTCATACTTGATCTCAAATGATACTGAAATTTGCATATTTGTATCTATATATATGTTTTCATCATTGGATGATTATATTCAACACACTTACATGTCCAAGAAGATGATCATGGTGTTTTTCATGAACAAAACCTCTATTTTTCTTCCCGCTCACAATCTCCAACACTAAAACCCCAAAGTTGAATATATCTGACTTTACCGAGAAGAGACCATTCACTGCATACTCTGGAGATATGTATCCTCTGAATAGAACAAAAGACCATGGAAATAAATACACACTATATACAGAAAATGCATTAAACTATACAAACTTTAGGGATTCTTACAAGGTTCCCACTACTCTCTTGGTATTTGCTTCACTTTCATGTTCTTTAAACATTCTGGCCAAACCGAAGTCAGATATCTTTGGACGCATCAGATGATCGAGTAAAATGTTCCCGGCTTTTAAATCCCTATGTACAACCTTAAGCCGGGAATCTTGGTGAAGATAAAGAAGACCTCTAGCAATTCCGTTAATTATGTGGAACCTTTGTGGCCAATCAAGTAATGACTTTCTTATTCCATCTGCATAAATTTTCAACAACTTAGTTTACATTAATATCATTTTTATTTTACAAGATTGAAAAAGCTGATTGAGAGCCCAACCAAATATGAAACTGTCCAGACTTTTGTTAGGCATGTATTCATAAAGTAAGATTGTCTCATCGCCTTCAATGCAGTATCCCAAGAGCTTCACAAGATTACGATGCTGAAGTTTAGCAATACAGATGACTTCATTCTCAAATTCGTCAAGCCCCTGCTGAGAGGACTTTGAGAGCCGCTTCACAGCAATCTCTTGTCCTTCTAGCACACCCTGGAGACTAACATATTGGCTACATGCTTTTTTGGTGAATGTAAATGTATAGAAATATTTTACTGATTGTCACTCCGTTCACCCAAACTTGTTAATTATTCATATTATTTACCTTGTAAACAGGACCAAATCCACCTTCTCCCAGCTTGTTGTCAACCGAAAAGTTATCGGTAGCCCCAGAAACTTTAGATAAGCTATACAAAGGAACATCTATACTTCCCCTCTGGCTGCAACCTTTGTGATCTCTTTCAAGAATATTTACAGTCCTACCTAGAAAATATGACGTGTGGTTGTCAAATGTTCATCATAAGGAAATTATTTACATGATGTATGGCATACATCTAATATATATATAGAAATTCAGATCGATGTCACTTGCCTTCTCTTTTTGCATCTGATCTCTTCTTCCTTTTACTCCAAGTGTAGAGTGTCAATATCAGGCCCAACAAAATCAGTCCAGTTGATATTGACAAACTAGCTTCAATAACTACTCGGTTTTTTCTGTTGAAGCTGGAACGGAGATCTAAGAGATATTACAAAGTTAAAGCAAACAAATTGTATAAACTTGAATAACAGGATGGAACCAAACATCATATGAATAAAAAATTGCATTACTATTAGTTATGTACCGACTTACCTGATAATTCAGAGGCAGCCAGTCTAACATAAAGATCTTGCCCGTTTTGTGGGTACACTCGAACATCAACCAAATCACCAAACCATTGCAAACATCCAACTCCACCTGCAGTGATGTTTGGAATTGCATACGCGGTGCATGAGCAGTTACGCTTACAAGCTACCTCACATTCCTGGAGGTTCATATTGGTATCATAAATGGCATTTTGTGTGTCTGGCAATTTCACGTTTGGAAACTTCAGGAATCCCTCTTCTGGCCCACAATCCAAGGTTCTACTCCGTTGACATCCACTAGTCCCATTATAAGGATTCGGTTCTTGTGGGTTTTTAAGCTCAAAACCTTTCAAGCAGGCACAATTAGGATCTGTAGAAGTACTACATATTCCATATGGGCCACATACTCCATAGTTGTCACAATAATCTGCGGGAAAGTTCAAATAAATCATCCAATTTTGGCTTTGCAAATTCAGCCTAGAATTCTTAACCTTGCCATCAGGAGTTACTATTGTTCTTAACGAGATAATGGGGCTATCAATAGTATACATGTAATACATCTCGTTCTGATTCACAATCATGTCACTTTTGTACCGAACAGTAGGGTCAGGCTTATCGTTTGGGCGGCCAGCAAATGACATACCATTATACGGTTAGCAACCCATAAAACTGTTTGAGGTGATATGTTCTTATACCATATCGCCAGGTATCGATTCTTCGAACTTCCTGGGCTAAAGAAGCCCAACTCATATCTTTCGTTTCCTGAAACAATGGTTTCACCATCTGTGATGTTTTGAAAAACAGTTATGGTGTCTAATGATTTGCAAGATGATAGCATTAGAGAGAAGAAGGTAATATATGGGAGTAACATTATTGAATCTACTGAACTTTCGATTTGCCTGTTTCTCAGAACTTAGTTTTCCCTTTTTATGTGCTTCATTGACTAGTGTTTTAATATAGTTTACCAGGAGGGAAGACCAAAATAGTCTTACTAATCACCTTTCTAAAGTGCGAATAAATTATCATTTCTATTAAAGTATATACCGGGTACATACGTATATATGAATCACGAGAAGAGTCCATGTAGACAACCTAAAATCCATCAATAAATGTTAGCATTATCTAAATAAATTTGGGGAGAATGGGTTGTATATTGATGTGTTTTGGGCTAACCAGCAATTTCAAGTACTATTAACCAAAACTATGGCAAACATAAACTTGTGAAATAATTATTATGTGCAGTTATATGCCCGGATTTCATTCATCATTCACCCGCAGTTGTGTTGTTACGCATTATTTAGTATGATAGACATCAGTGTAATCAGTTGTTAGCTGGTCATTTCTTAGCGACAGTTTTGATGCTATAGTTCCGATGTAAGTCGAAAAGTTTTAACTTAAGAAAGTATACGGTGAACTATAGATGCCGTATACCGTAATCAGAACTAATTTTGGATGAGATTCTACAAAAAGAAAAACAGAACCAGCAGTAAGGAAAATAAAGACCAACCAACTTTATTGAATCATTCAATCTCAACAACAGATCGTGACAAACTGATAATCTAGTTTTTGACAATAAGGACTTCATTTTTCCACCTTAACTAAAGGGTTTGTTCTCTAGTCAAAATATGATCATTTTTTCCAAATGACTAAGCATGTCAAAATTACTGTTTCAGAGCACTTTAGAAACATTTCATTAACATTTTCGCCCATAGAGGAAGTCTTACCTAATAAAGTACTCCAGTATTCATTGTGTGGGGTCAATTGAGTGTCCAAAGTCATTTAACTTCATTATAGTTAAATTAGCTAAGTAAGTGGGTACAACACATTGTTTCAACTAACACGACCGTGTCTATGGAGTTTCTATGTATAGGAAAAAATTTCCCCATATCAATCAATATCAGAGTTAACAGTAGTTTTTCCTTAATATTTTCATTTTGTTTTATGTGGTCAAGCCAACTTTATATTCCCTTGGAGTTAGGGAACATATTAAAGGTAATCACAGCACATACAACACATATCTGAAGTTTTCCACGCGTGTAGTTACATAAATACACATAAAACAGGGACATATACACTGATAGAGACATAAGACCAACAGAAACCAGGGGAAAACTTAATCAGATTCACTTAAAAGCCAGTAGCGTACAATATATATAGTAAAAAAGTAAAACCTAATACCAAATTAGACAAGTACGGGACCAAACTGGTACTAGCTGATCTTATTAAGCTAACAAGAGCTACTTTGCAATATTGATTTGTTGAAGGTGTACTGTAGTATTCGACAACTACAACCTGATTACTAGCACGGATAACTTTGACCAAGAAGATGACAACCAGCAGTTGACCGACAGAAAAGATAAATAATATGCACAAGTAAGTTTTCCTAATCAGTTGTTTGATTAGTTATTGAAAGAATGCGTACATGACCCCTCCCCCCCTCACATCTTTCTGTGGAGATGAGGGGGGAGATAAACCGGTGTCAATAACCCTTCCCCCCTCACCTCCTTTTATAGAGATGTGGGGGAAGAACGACCGACTCTAATACTATACCTATATCGGCTGTGAGAAAAGAATAATACAGACGTGTTGGACATCTCGGCTTGAGATGCAAACCGACCCAACGAAGTGTACGTGTTAACGACACGTACGCGTTATTGATATTCTAGAACTAGATGACTAACGGAGGCTTACTCTTGTAGGCTAAGATAAAGACTAAATACAAGTTTTAAACCCTAAACCTAATCGTTTTTTCTTCAATTCTGCCTAAACAGGGGACGCTAAGCATCGATCTGATCTTGTTCTTCATTAACTTCATTGTTAATTGGTTCCTGATTTGCTTGGTGCTTTGTTTTCTCTCGTTTTAGTTAGTTTTGCTGAATCGTTCTCTAGGGTTTTTATCAAAATCGTTTTTCTGATTTGCTTGTGTATCGTGATCCTAACTTGTTAGGGTTAAGTTGGTTTCTGATTGAATTCATCCAAGAGTGCTTTTAACATGATTAATTCTATCTTGGATCATCGTTCATGGGGGCCGGTTAGTTTTTGGGGGCGTGTGGCTTAAAACCCTAACGTTAGTTAGGGTTTGTTTGGTTTTCTTGGTTTATGCTTGGTGTAGCTGTTTCGTGGGATTGTTTTGGGGGGTTGTGGAGAGATGGACAAAGGTTTTTTGAACAAGGGTAGCTCTTCGGTGAAAGCTACAAAAACAACCATCAACTTGGCCGATCAAGTTGGTGTAAATACGGACACAAATCCGTATCAAAGGGTTGATATTCAGGCGTTGAAAGATAGGTTACAACGTCTCAATGGTGAACGTGATATAGAGGGTGACACTGTTGATCCTATGTTGCGTAAAGATGCTAGGGTTGTTCTTAACCCTAGCACGCATGATGTTCATTCGGATTCTATTTGGGGTAATACTAACCTGGACAATACAAGTTTTAGTGCTACGTTTGTGGGTGGTTTGGATTCGAGTACTAAAACTGCTGATGTGTTGATGTCTGATCCTAACGTGGTAAATACTTCTACTTCAGGAACTTACGAAGTGAGGTCATTTGCTAATGTATTAAATCCGGAACGTGTCTCTAGGAAAGTGAATTTTCGTGCCTTGGTGAATGAGACGCGAATTGAAAATCATGATACGGTGCTTCCAAAGGCTGCTATGGAGGGTGTATTCAACCGTTATGAAAATACACTTGTTGGTTTTTTTGTTGGCAAGAATGTTGCTTTTCATTTGGTTCAGAACTACGTCTCTAATACGTGGGGTAAGTTTGGTTTTAAGAAACTAATGAAGAATGATGATGGTGTTTTCCTCTTCAAATTCGATTCGAAAGAGGGTGTTGAGAGTGTTCTTCAACGGGGACCATGGATTATTCGTAATTCTCCTCTCATTCTCACTAAATGGACTCCTGATGTGCTATTGTCTAAAAGTGAGGTAACTAGAGTTCCCGTTTGGATTAAATTGCATAATGTGCCATTACTAGCATATTCAGAAGACGGATTGAGCTTAATTGCTACTCAGGTGGGTAAGCCGATTATGTTAGATGCTTTTACTAGTTCCATGTGTGTTGATTCATGGGGTCGCATTAGTTTTGCACGTGCTCTTGTGGAATTATCATCTGAATTTGAGCTTAAACATGTGGTGACTATGGCGATCCCTAATAAGGATGATAGTGGTTTTACTACGGCAAGTATAAAGGTGGAATATGAATGGAAGCCGCCACACTGTGTGGAATGTAAAGTGTTTGGGCATGATACTGCTTGTTGTCCTAAGAGTATTAAGGAGCATAATGATGTTCCTCCCAGCTTAAATGTGGACGAACCTGATGATGGTTTTAAGGTGGTGCACAATCGGAAAGCCAAACCTAAAGGTACGAAGATGACTGGAGGTATTAATATGGGTAAGGGTCCTAGATTTGCACCTAGGAAGCAGGTATATGTTGCAAAGAAGAAGACTCCGGCAGCTGCGAGTGGTAATGCTAAAGATACACCGATTACTACGTCTAACTCTTTTGGAACTCTTGAGGTGGAAGATGATTTGGGTAACCCAAGTACTGTGGCTGATTCTTCTACTAATAAGGTCAAGACTGGGAAGTCTTCTGGTGCTACGAAGGAAGCAGGTATTGATGGATCTCGGGGGACGGACTCTTGTATTGGTGAGGCGTCTAAGCCTCCGGAGACTGGGACTTATTCTGCTGCAAAGCTTGTGAGTGATTCAATGGGAACAATGGATGGTGGTTCTACTCCCATAGCTGAGAAAATTGGTAAGCTTGAAAACCTAATTATTGATGGGAAAGCTACTCTTGTGGATGATGATGGTCTTCCTATTCCGTCTACCTCTTCTACTAAGAGAGTTAACCCTTTCTCTAAAGTGGGAGAGATTGAGGTGTCTGATTCTGAAGATGAGGTTGTTGCTAACCCATTTGATGAGTCTGCTAATATTTTTGGTGGGGGCCAAGAATTTGAAGATGAGTTTGATGACTATGAATTCGATGACTATGCAAAACAAGTTCGTGATCTTCCAGGGAATTTGGATTCTTTTAATGCCATGTATGGCACAACGTTTCAAGGTCCTAGGAAGTAGTTTTCTGTTGTGTCATATGTTATCATTTGAGTAGTGGTTTGCTTTCTTGTTTAGAGAATTGGAAGTAACTTGTTATGTAAGCTTTATGCCTATGTAACGGGCTGAGATATGGGATTTCACTCATATCCATTGTACTTAAACGTTTATTTGGTTAATATATTTACCAGGGTGCAGGATTACTCCCCTTTACCAAAAAAAAAAAAAAAAAAAAAAAAAAAGGACTAAATACAACAATTTCCACCTTAGGCTTTATATTAGCCAACACCAACACTCATCAACTCCAAGCAGTGTTGTAACTTGAGTCCAGGTACCACCTTCGTCAAGGCATCCGCAGCATTGTGTTCAGTACCCACCTTCAGAACTTCAACCGTCTTTGCTTCCAAGACATCTCTGATAAAGTGATAACGCACATTGATGTGCTTAGTCCTTTCATGAAAAACATGAGTCCGCGATAAGTGAATCGCGCCCTGATTATCACAATTAACTGCCACATTGTTAAGCTTCACGCCCAACTCTTCCAAGAGTCCCCTTAGCCAAATAGCTTCCTTCACAGCCTCCGTAAGTGTCATATACGCCGCTTTAGTTGTTGACAAAGCCTCCATGTGCTATATCATAGCTTCAAAGCTTCCTACACATCCTTGTATCATAAACCCACATCTACAGATGCTATGTCAGGTCTCGTGCAGACCACTTGATACTCCCGGCTTCCAACCACATAAATACATGACCACTTACCATCATTTTCCACATCACAGTCCCCTGATAGACTACCCTCCAATGACAGTATGGAGTGTCCCTCCAACAAAGTTTGTACCAACTTCTCATTGTGAACCCTGGATTGTGACCCCCTCAGAGTATTACCACTCTAATCCCTGACGATCTCCATACCAAGTATATTTCCCTTTGCTTTATCCAGCAATCCCTTGGTAACCCAGATCTCAGCCTTGCATCCGCAAGAAAAACCATACCATCTATATAGAGATATAGATGTATGAACATACCTAGTGTATACTCCCAATAATAGTCGTTGCTGTCGTCACTGCTTTTCCTGCAACCGTTGCTGAGCACACACATATTTTAGACCGAGTAACCATATCTTATTTCAATCCAGCCTTCCACTTGGAAATTACCTCACAAGCAACTGTATCATTGAAACTCAATGACTCATGTGCGTATATCTTCTCCACTACAGCAACTGCAAAAGTAGCTTCATTACTGTCTTCTCTATACCTGTTTAGTTCCCGTGCTGAGTGTTGCTCCCTATCACGTGCTGAATGATAGTATATCAAATCATGAGTTTGAACTTCATGTGAACCAACTACCTGACCGATATTCCCCTGAGGTTCCACCTCAAAAGTATGATCTCCTAGTGGTTCCACCTCAAACCCAACTCCATGCAACATCTGCACTGAACATGTACCTACACCAGAACCAATGAAAGTTTTCTTGTATTCCCTACTTTCATTGAAAACCATATCTTGTAAAGCACTCCCTTTGAAGTAACGTCATTTAACCTCCAAAGCTGATAACACACCATACCTTCACGGTATCCCACGAATATGCACTTGACCTCAACCGGTTCAAGCATCCCTTGCTTAATACTAGCAAGCCAACCAAATAACCCCAACATATCTATAAGCTTCTTAAATCCGATCGCTGATGATGATGACTTATTCACTAGATATGTAGACTTGGTTGTATCCTCTGCCCAAAAAACCGTGGACAGACCAGACTGAATCAGAAAACAACGTACCTTAACCAAGAGTGTCACGTTCACCTTTTTAACCAACCCATTCTGCTGCTGTAACCCTGCAACACCCAAATGTTTGGCGACCCCACTCTTTATACATTGTTGTGTAGACCTCTGATTTACAAGACACAAGAAAATTACCTTTCTTGATCTTCTTTCCAGTCTGAGATTCTCCTAACTGCTTCCTACCCTTCAATGTCTTCCCGGTCACTGCCTGACCGTCCAGGGTATATACTCAATTAGCCTTCCTTGTTCCTGATAAAACCATCAGTGAACCCTTTATAACCTTGAACTTTCTTAACCCGTGTCGATAACTCACTACAAGAAAAAGGGGCTTTTAGGACACCGGTTAGTGTCCTATAAAATATGTTTATGGGACCTTTAAGCTGATAGGACCAATATAAAAGTGTCCTCTAGGTAGGGGTTGTAATAGATATTTAGGACACTTATAAGAGTCCTAATAAACACCAACATTATAAAACTAATTCTTTAGTCCCATAAAACTGTCTTATAAGACCAAATTAGCGTCCTAATTGATCACATAACAGGATGCTATATAGTGTTCTATTATATGCTTAACCTTCCATTTTATTTTGAGACACATTCAAGAGTCCTAAAAGATACTTTCATATGATGAAAATTTAGTGCATAAACACTTATCTTAGTACCAAAAAATAGGTCCTGATATATATGTGTGCTGTTAGGACCGAATTTGATGTCGTAAAGATAATTCCATCATCTAATAAATAGTACTACCTTTAGTCTAATAAACATGTTCCATTTACCACTATTCAAAACAAAATATGCAAAACAATTAACTGGCCTTAATTTTTGACAAGTATATAAGGATATCACTCAATAACATGAACAAATTTCATTTCCTTTATAATAGCATCCAGAATAAAAGTATTCCAAAATCCAACAACTAAAAAGTATACGCTAATGGTTTTGAGCCACCATGCAGCTATCTACAACAAGAAGAAAACAATGGAAGAACCAAATAAAGTAGAAGCTTATGGTTCTTGAATAACAAATGGTAATCTAACAATAACAACATGAAAAAAACCTAGAAACTGATTAAGGTCTCAATCATCATGCATCATCCCGATCACCACCTACAAATAAACAATCCATATTAAATAAGAAAGTTCAGTGTAAATAAATCTTGATTTATATAAGATATCACAAGTATAAAATGGTTAGCATACCGTAACAAAAGGCCAAGGCCACAGAAGAGTGGCCGCCAATAGCATCTTCGATTGTGACAAATATTCATATTTTTTCACGAAACAGCTTTTTATAGCGACTTGAACATTTTCCTCTCCCAATTTGGTCCAATTTTCTTCACTACGAGCAGAAATAGTAGGGCCAGGGTCTTGTCCATTAACTGTCAAGATGTTCTTGCTGATGCATAGTCTTGTGTAGTTACTTTCTTGAACCTGCAGTAAAACGATAACAAATGCTAATAAGTCGATCCAACTATGGAAAGGACTCTATGTGGAATCATGATTGAATGCAATTACTAGCCTACGAAAAATAAACTCGAACTCTAGATATTAACCCTTGGACGACAGAAAATAAACAACATGAAATGTAGAAAATCAAGACTCCAACACCAGCAACTTGATAGTGAATTGGAACTCAATTAGCAACAAATGACAATAAAAACTTCGGCCTGTTAACATTCGAAACACCAAAAAGTGACTCTCCAAACATTATTAAAACAATTATGAGTTACCCATCTCACCTTACTAACAAACATAGTAATCTCTCCACATCATATAAACTCCATACATATATATTTGGACTTGGCATATAATCAAACACATAACATGGAAGTATGCAACACAAGATATCAATGTAAAACAATACACTAAATTGCTCTTTGGTCAAAATTAAATCCTGATTGTGTGACCCACCAATGAACAACAAGATTGCTAGATTCTATCTTTAATGAACCCTTGTGTTCTATTGATCGTAAATCAAAATTAAGCAAACATGTTATTTTTATCAAATATGAAGTCAACAAGTATGAGTCAAAATAGTAATTAACAACCACAATAAACAACAACGAAGAGAAACAACAGATCGCATAGTTAGGAAAGCATTTGATTACGTGAAGACAAACTGAAACCTTTGCTTCAGTTTGAGAATCGAGTTCTACAGCCCGAACCGTTTCTGACATTTAAATTTAATTAATTTTACCTAACCTTGATGGTGTGGGAAGAACGTGGAGCCTTCAGTTTCGCCCTTCTTATCGCCAAAATCAGAATTGCCGCCTGATTAATTAGTAGATCTAATTTTCTAAATTATTTAGCGGGTTTCTTTACCCCCAAAATATGGTGAGTTACAGAGTATTAGAAGTTACAAAACAAGTCCTCCATGTTGACTATTTAATTAACTTTTCACATTTTTCGAAGGTAGGTACCAACCGAGCTAAATCCTTTTTCGAAGGTAGGTACCAACTGAGCTAAATCCTTTTTAGTATATACTAGCAGGGTATCCGCGCGTTGCAGCGGCGGATACCCTGAAATAAAATTTTTCGATGAATAATGTATTTTTGTTTATTATGTTCTTTTTAACAATAAATTTACGGATATCAAAAATTTCGTATAGTGCCCGTTCTGGCTCTAACCCGTTGGCCCGTGTCTGCTCGGGCTCGAGCCCGTTTGGTCCGCGCCCGTTCGGGCTCAAGCCCATTTCGCCCGTTGCCCGTTCGGGCTTGAATATTTGTATAATGTGCTTTATAATTTGTAGTAGTGAAATTTAATGCGGGAATTGTGTTTAATTTGGTTGTACAATATGTTTGATAATTTGTATTTCTTATGTAAGGGGTGTTTTAATAACTGTATTAATTGTATTTATTGACCAGTTAAATAATTAACTACATTAAATAACATTAATGTGGTGTTTTGTTGTACACTATGCTTTTGTCTTGTACGTCTGAAAATTATGTGCATTAAAGTGTTGTACACTATGTTTCTTTTCTTGTAAGTAGTAGTCATTATAGTCATTAATAACATTGACCACTTTAATAGCATTAATGTTGTAAGTTTGAAAATTACATCATGCTTATTTTGTTGTAAATATGAAAATTGGTTGCAACTATTGTAAATTGTGCTTAAATGGTTGTAATTTTTGGTGAAGGGGTGTTTTTAATAGCATTAATGTTGTTTGATAGAATTTTGGTCTTAAAATGACACCACGGTTTATTTTGTTGTACAATATGCTTACTTTGTTGTAATTCTAAAAATTGGGTGCATTAAAGTGGTGTACATTATGCTTATTGTCTTGTAAGTCTTAAAATTAAGAGTGAGGTGCCTTCGTGCATTATATGTAGTATAGATATAGATATAGATATGCAAAAATAGTCTATGGTGTAAACAAGCCATGCTTGAGCTTGGTTAGACACGAGCTCAGTTGGAAATTTCAAGAAGATTGATCTTGGCTCATCTTGAGTAACTCAAGTTTGACTCGGGCTCGACTTTTATTTTGTAAAGTGAAAATATGATACTACCTCCGTCCCATATTGAATGTCAAGTTTGACTTTTTTAAGTCTTTATTTCTCAACTGTGACTTTAAATATTGTTGTTTGTGTTATAAAATACTTGATGCAAAATATATGAATGGATTGGGGTTCTAATGTATTTTCATATATATATTTGTCTTCTCTAGCTTGGACACTTATATTGGATCCAAATACATTCAGTTTCAAGAGATGCTTATTTGTACTTGATGTATTATGATATAGAATCACAAAATATTCATGGCTTCCGTCTCCGTGCAACCTCCAGCATTTGCCACCACCAAAAAAACATATGCTTTCTTCTCATATTCATCAAAATAGTTAATAGGAGTAGCCACTCGAGTTAAATTCTATTGGTTTTGCTTTATATCACTAATTTTTTCTACTATTGAAACTAATGTCACAATGGATGAGGTAGAGTAACGGCGGGGAAGGTGAGGAGGGACAACTTAAAATGGTGGTTGCTGGTGGGTGCTAGTAACAGGTGTACACCCGAGAGTTTTAACAAGCAATAGGGGTTTTATATATATATATATATATATATATATATATATATATATATATATATTAAATATTATATAACACAAATAAAAATATTTAAAGTCAAAGTTAAAAAAGAAAGATTTTAAAAGTCAAAACTGGACATTTAATATGGAATGGAGGGAGTATGATAAAAGTATGGTTGATCAATGTTTGGATATAATCTTTAGGCTAATCGAGCTTGTTTAATATTTACGATTGTAAATATGTGCAACATATATAGATATATTAGATAATCATATAGGACCGCCATATCAATCTTTGAGTATGAAGTTTGAGGTGGAGCTCGGGTCCGTCTCTAAGGGTCAAGTCATTTTATTTTTTATCAAGTCTTTCAAGTAATCCACACGCAACTCTACTAGTATACACACCCCTTTGTTCAAACATCCTCAAGGAAGTCACAAGTAAAACATTGTGGTTTAGGATT
>BPTQ01000005.1:357217655-357441787 GCA_019973895.1 Chrysanthemum seticuspe | reverse complement strand
ATTATAACAATAGTGGGATTTTTGGGAATCAAGTTAATAGATCAACGAACGTATTCAACGATTCAGCTCAGTATAGGAAACATATGTCAAAACCCTGCTAACCCTGAGTACCCTTTTCAATTTCAAATACTTTACTGCCCTTCCTTTGCAATTTAAGTTTAAGGGAAATAAACGCATTATTACATGAGGTTCACAAAACTAGAAAAGTTAAGCTCAGTTTAATCACAATCTCATTATTTTTGATTTCAAATCCCTACACGGATATTTAGGGATAATAAAACTACAATGGCATCTCCTACCATTTCATTTTCACATACTTTTTTTTTCTTTTTGTTTTTAGCTTTTTTTATCTTTTTCTCTTTTTCTTTTTTTTATCTCACAACTTTTTTTTTTTTTTTTTGTATGCCCGATGGTAGGATGTAGATAGAAATTTAAATACAAACAAACAAAGTCAATAGATATCAAATCTTTTTTTTTTTTTTTTTTCAACACTCTATTTTTTTTCTTTTTCTCTTTTTCTATTTTTTTCGATTTTTGTTTTTCTTTTTTTTTCATACACTTTTACTTTACCATCCTCTACGGTAACATCAAAATAATAGGGATTTATAGGCACATCCCTAAACTTTAGTTTTTATTACTCTAACACTAATTTGACTCGAATTGAAAAGATCAAAACACTTGGAGTACATTATTACGCAAATAAAGGGAATTTGAATTTAACGTTTCCTTCCCGTCATTTCATAAACTTTAACTTTTCCCATGAGTCCCAATCGTCCCAAAACTGTATACAAAGGATATGACTCGACTTAGCAACTTATGCAAGCAACTAGATAATTGAACTAAGGGTTTTTAGGGTGATAACAATATTACACTAAAAGTGAGTGCATACAAGGTAGGCTAAGGCGATTTGGGTGTACAATTGGGGGTGGGGTGTAAACAATGCTCTTCATTGATATTCCGGAAAACCGAAACATCACGAGAACCGCAAAAAAGATAGGCTCTGAGGGGTTAACTAGGGGTATCGTGTACTAAAGACGAGTACAACGCAAGGGTGTGGGGGAATTACTCAACCGAGGTGGAAGAAGTAATTATATTACAGGTATCAAACAAGGGTTATCCTAGTGCCTCTTATCATTTAGTTATTCCTAACTACACAAGTGTAGTCTTACTAGCGATCTCGGGATGCATCACAAAACAAGTTCTAGAATCTATTATACTACCGGTTCATACTCTAAGCATTAAAGATGAATGCTTTAATTCCTACTAATCTAAGGACGATCCTCACATTTTGGGTGGAATTTAAGTGGTAAAGGGTTTTTGTGTTAGTCATATAATTTCCTATCCGTGAGACGCTTTTGCTAAGACTAATGGCCCACTCCTATATGTCATGAAAAATTTTAAATTTGGTGCCAAAATTACCCTAACCGACATTTTCTCATGGTTTATTACACAAATACAATTGGACAAAGCAAATAATCAAGGATAAGCATAGTTTCAAAGTTCCCGTTTTATTTTCCCTCCCTACACTTAAACTGAACATTGTCCCCAATGTTCCCCGAAAGTATCAAAGTTATGATAATAGAAGGTAATTAAAAACAAAAGAAAATAATACTCCCTGATTAGATCGGTAAGATCCGTGTGTGAAGTATTGGTTAAATCCTTTCCAAGAAGAATGTATGCGTGAAAAGCTCCTTCCAACCTTATGTATCTTCTTCATGATAAATAAAACCTGCACACTTGAAGAAAACAAACGAAACCTTCGCGTAAAATCGGCGGTAATAATATATATAAGACTCTACTAAACTAGGATATAATGCTTGTAGAATGGATGTTTACAGAATTTTTGGAAAATTAAGACCTGGAAAATTCCAAAATTTATAAGTAGCTCAGAAAACGAGAAAAAAGTAATATGTTGTTTTTACTCCTTCCTGACGCCGTCAGGTTGCGATCCTGACGCCGTCAGGTTATCTTGACAAAAACTGGTCTGCGATTTTCTGAAAAAAAAATCTAGAAAATTTACATCTTTAAAATCTTGAAAAATTTTCTGTAAAACATTCATTATGACTCGATACAGGCATTTGACTCGAACAAACACACATGTATATCTTTTAATTAATTGTTATTCTCATGTTTACGTTTCTTTTGAAAACGTGTGTAATCCTCCCTACACTTATCCTTTATGTAAAATACCTTTATATGTGATTAAGACGAGGTTAAAAACAAAATAAAGCATTTTTACAAATTTAAACATGTGAATAGACAATCAATAAAAGATATATGACACAAACAACAAGATAATCCAATCACACAGGTTATAGAGGAACCATGCCACATGCAAATTCACATACACATCGAATCGTTCAAAGTTCAACAAAAGTTAAGATATCCTAAATTATTACATGCCCAAATAAAAATTGTTCCAACAACCAACCATACTTAGCCATAAACAATCCATGAACAAATACATGAGTCACTGGGGAGGGGGTCCATAACGATAGTCATAACCAGGGGGAAGATGGCCCAAATACCCATAGGGTGGATAATCCTCCTCCCGCCCTGGGAACGGATCGATCTGGAGATGTGGGTCAAGCTGATCCAGCATGGATAGATGATGCATCTTCCTGACAGTATGGTCATAGGTCCAGCTAGCTCTCTGGTCCTGCTGTGCCATCCATGTGTCCATGCGGCCCATCCATGCTCCCTGGTAGGCCTGCCAATCCCCACTGGACATCTGTCGGTAGGCGTCAGCGAAGCCTCCTGCTTCACCCCCTGCTGGTGTGCTGGTATCTGTGGCTCCTCATCATCGTCGTCATTACCACTCTGAATGTTGGGCTGAGCATGGAACCACGCGTAACCTATACCATAGTCCATGAGGACATCCATAGCTTTTAGAGACTTAGCTTTGACGACCCTTGGTGCTGCCACAGCATTAAGGTACGCGGCTACCTCCCCTGCCAATACGCCCAAGGATCGGGCTAACCGGGTGATAAGCATGCCTCCATATACCCTATCCTCCAACCTTATTCCACTAGCAGCCCTCAAGTAGTCAGCCAACCAGAATGGGATGTTGCAGTGCACACCCTCAGCCAATATGCAGTAAAGATAGAATAGGTCAGGCAAGGTGACACGATGACCCGTAGCATGGCGCCCTGTGATAGAGAAGGTGAGGCAGCGGTGCACGAGCCTAACCCTCGGATCCCAGATCTGTGAGGCGAGGGTACTCCCAGTAGCGTACTCCCCATCAGCTATCGTGTTCCAGAACTGAATACCCAACATGTCGTCCCTATGGGTAACCCCAGCTACCAATTGAGCCCTAAAAACATCACTCTCAGTATTCCCAGATGCATATAATCCCAACCTCCATCCAAAATCAAGTATCGACATAGCCCTCCATTCCCCTCCTAACCTAAATCGGATCCCCTGAAAATCAATGTTATCCCGACATGAATTAATATCCACCAGATAAGATGCGTGAAATTCACGCACCAACTCGCCATACACGGGCTCTCGTATCTTAAACAGCCTCTCCCACTGGGGATCAGTGAACTTGTCCCTCCTAAAACTGTTTGAAAACTCCCTAGCCAAATCATTCTCCTCGAGAAATGCCCAGTCCAAAACAGCCCCTGAATCAATAGTGTGATGAACTAAATCATTGTAACGGGCTTGACATCCTTCGTCGACAAGTACCCCCCCCCCCCCCCACCCAACGATCGTGTCAACAATGTTTTCCTGGGGGCTAGAAGACTGTCCCCTAGTTCTCTTTACCCTTCTGCTCATCTGAAACAGGAAATCAAATAGGTGGAGAACAAATGAGTAACATTCGCGATGCTAAAGATGACACCAGTAGGTGCTGACGGCGTCGCAACATACACCTGACGCCGTCAGCTCGACCAAATTTTGAATCCGACATTTGCGAGGGAAAAGTCCAAGTTTTTTACCATAACCCTTGACCCAAACACCCTTGTTGCAGCAACAATGGTATAATGGCTAGGTGGTTTTGATTCCTAAGCCGTCAAGGCTTCTCGCAAGGTTAACCCCATATGATAACACTATTATTCGCCTAATCTTAAGCCTAGTTAACAAGATTCATAGGCGATATTTAGCATAAATCAAATTGGTTGGGGTTTTCAGATTGAAAAAGAGGGGAAAACAAAATTGAGCATGAATTAGGACAATTGAATAGACAAAGATCAATGTATATCACTTACCTTGTAGAGATTGACGTGGCAAAATAGTGAATTTGATGTGGAGAAATCGTGTTGGTGTGGTGTGGGGCGGATAACAAATGTGTAGGGTAAAGAATGAAAGAGATGGGTGATGTATTTATCCGTCTGATCTGGCTTGGCGACGGCGTCACTCGTTATGTGTGACGGCGTCATGCCCAAATTTTCGTAAAAGAAAATAGTTTTGTTAATCCGCCCGGATCAAAAATCTGATTACTATCTTTGATAAAAATTTTGGTTTTTATTTTATAACCTATTTTGCCAATACACCCGTAATCTTCACGATGGTAAGTAATGCATATGTCAAATTGTCTTTCAATTGTAATCCTAGAAATTCTGAAGTATCGGGTGTGAGGGTTCTTTGATCTTGGTTTAAAACCGAAAGAACTTTTCCTAATATTGGGAAAATTGGGGAGTGACATGTGCACCATTCCAACAAATATGTTCCTGGGGAACAAGCGGGGAGTGTTGATACAGGAATTAAGACAAGGATGTGATTCCTTGGGGAGTTTTGTCCTGCTTACTGGAGTTGGAGAGGGTCTGGGTGTCATCCCAATGTTTTCCGGTATCGCATATACCTTTTTCTACCTTTTTAGGTATATTGTTCCTTGCGATTTCTTCACGGATTTTCAGCATGAAGTTGTCAGCTAGACCCAAGAAAGTGTCATGAGTCTTTCGTATCTGAGCTTCGAGGCGTCTTATTTCGTTTTCTTGCTTGTGGACAAATGTCAACATTATGTCCTCGAATTCATCTTGCCTGGACTTTCTTGGGAGCAGAAATTCATTGACCGTTTTCACATGCTTATCAGCATGGGCGGTTATTTCCATTAACGCATTCACTTGGGCCTCCATACTCATAATTGCTTGTGCTTGGGACGTTGACCCGTTCTCTTGGACAACTGGAATTTCCCAACCTTCCTCTTCATATTGAGCTAGGTCCTCAATAACCTCCCAGCATGCTTCAGCATTAAGGTTACTTAGCCTTCCACCGGCGGCATAGTCAATGATTCGTTGGAGGGAGAGACTGACATGATCATAGAAGAGTTGGACTTGTAGCCAAAGATCAATACCGTGATGAGGGACTTTATGGAGTAAGTCCTTGAATCGAGTCCATGCTTCGTAGAAAGATTCACCTTGACGTTGTTGGAACATCAAGATATCATTCCTAAGCTTAGTGGTTCTCCCCGGTGGGAAAAATTGAGCAAGGAAGCAAGAGGTGAGATCATCCCAACTTGAGATGGAGCCGGCGGGAAGTCGCTCAAGCCAATTACTAGCTTGGTCCCGTAGAGAGAATTGGAAGAGACGCAGACGCGTGGTCTCCCAAGTAGTAGCATCAAGGTTGATGGAATCGACAATTTTAAGGAAATCCTTAAGATGCTGATTAGGATCTTCGGAACGAAGTCCATGGAATGCACATCCATTTTGCACCAACCGGATAGTGTCGGATCGCAGGGCCGTAGTTTGGGCTTGGTCGGGAAGCTCAATGGTGTTCCTATAACCTTGGTGGCTAGGTCTCGAGTATTCACCAAAAGTACGGCCTCTTGGCGGGTCATTTGGTGGTAGGTTGATGAATGGTGGTTGGTTATCACCTTCCATGATGAAAAGTGATGGGGTTTTACGAACAAAGGTTACGAAGAAGGGAGATAGACTACGAGGAAGCTAAAAATGAGAAAAAGTTTACTTGATAGGAATCAAGTAAAGAAACCTAAACGAGGTGGACTACTAACAAGCTATTCTATTCCTCGGCAGCGGCGCCAAAAACTTGATAACGCTACACGCATCGTTCAGGGTCAAAGGAACTTCCTTTTCGTCGAGCAAGTTTTTCAACACCCTAGGCAGTGAACCTAATCGTTGTAGTGTAGTATTAGGGTAAGCCACGGGAATTGATATTGTTCTCTAGGGGAATAGGAATGCTAGTGAGGAGTTACACGCTAAGGTTGGGGTTGAGGAAGATTATTTTTTTATCTTTTTTATGTTTTTTTTTTAGGAAATGGAAAAGTACGAATCTCGGGGTTTGGATTTGGGGGGTTGGTATTTCTACCGATTACTCTACTATCTAATTATCTAATTAACTAAGGTGAGGGTAGTCTATGTCTAATTATTGTATGCTCGTATGATGATTTAAAGATGTATTTACTTAGGTTTTATTACTCCTTAATTATCTCCTATTGATGGTTGAATTATCACGTCCTTATTCTTAATCGCGTTGTGTGTCTAAGGTCGTAGGGTATGCGTTTATCCCTAAATCTTTGAAACTACCAAAGGGTATCATCTACAAAATCTCTAGGATTTATAAACTCTAACTCTAAGGTACTCTTTGGATGGTTTAGCCTACAACTACTCTAGGTGTTATAGTCTAAGGTTCACAAAGATTAATCAAGCATTAACTACACAACGAATGACCTATCGTATTACTAGATCATTAACAATTAAGATAAGTGACAACCAATCAATATTCAATAGTTAAGTTTCATATTCCCTAAGCAAACACACAAGTAAATTAGCCGGACATGGAGAACATGCAAGCATACACACAAATAATTGAAGACATAATTGAATTAATGAAGTAAAACACTTATCTTGGTGTAAGATAGGGTTTAGAACCCTAAAATACTGTACAAGACAGCCTTGGTTCGGTTTAGGTTTTTACTCCGAAAGACTACACACTGAAAACTGAAAAATTCGGATTCTATATATAAGATTACATTCGTGACGGCGTCACCTTATGATTTGTGACGCCGTCGGGTTGCCGTCATTATGGTTTCGTCTTGGCCACGTTAGTCTTGCGACGGCTTCACCTTATGCTTGTAACGCCGTCCTCTTCAGCCTCTGACGCCGTCTGGATCAAATCTAGGCCGTCTGAGTTGCGATGTCCTACTCTTTTAAAGCCTGACACCGTCACTTAAAAATAAGCAATTTGGCTACTGTATCATCACAACATGTGCTCTGACGGCGTCGTAGATAACACCTGACGCCGTCCCCTTGTGTTTCAGCAGCTTGAGTGTCTTGATTCTTGAATTTGGCCATTTTCTTCGTATATCCGCGGCTTTTTCGTCCAAATAAGTGCCATTCCAGCAATTTGCCTTCAAGAGACCTAAAAAGTGAAAAGGAACGATATTAAGTAATAACGGATACGAAAGTGATCAAATAAGGGCTTAAACGACCCCTCAAGAAGGTACATTTTAAAACCTTATCAATTGTAGAGGTTTGGTGATGAGAATGGAGTGGTAAATGATAGAGCTCTAGGCACCAATGGTGATGGTTTAGTGGAAATGGAATTGTTTGGTTTAGGTGGTATGGTGGTGCTTGGCATAGGTAGTTTTGTGGGAACTATCATTTTAGGGATTGGTTTAATTGGAGCAGAAATCCTACCATTTGTGGATTTAACCGGAGATGATTCGGTTGAGGAGATTTCGTGTACAACACGAGCAATTTTCTTAGGTGGTCCTTTGGTGGATGAGTTACCACTTGGAGCTTTTCTCGTGATGAGATGATTCAAAGAGGTTTGTAAAGATTTCTAAGTGCTGAAAATGAGGATGAAGATGATGACTTTAAGAGTCCTAACAATGTGGTTTATAAAGCAAGGGATTTGGCAAGTGCATTCAAGACTTAAGCCACTAATATTCATTGGAATGTGATGATTAACATGCACAAGAGTCAACTTCAGAGTTGTACTGATCTAGGAACTCATTTAAGATGAGATGGAGTGTTTGAGTTAGCAAGATGAGCTTGAAATGATTGTTTTAGCTAGAGTTGACATGAGTCTGTCATACGAATCCCACGGTTCCCTCCAATGAGGGATGCGCCTAGGCTAATCCTAGGGATCCGTCTCTCAGCAGCTAAGAAAGGATAGCAATGATGTTTTGTAAGGTCTAATGCCTATTTCTTCTTGAGTGTTTCAGTCCATCTAAATGTCTTAAATGAAGAGGTGCTTAAAATACTTAAGGGTAATGAGTAATGTAGCTAATGATTGCCTTTTATGGAAGAGATTGGAACTTTTTAAGAGTACCAATGGGTAACCAAAGATGACACTAAAGATTTGAGAGTGTCAAATGGAGCTAAATGATCCTAGAGATCAGATAGTAACTTAGGATAATGTCTTGGAGGATATCCTAACAGCTTAAGATGGAAAACTAGAATTTGATCAATTTCGACCAATTTTGAGGTAAGGATGATTAGTTTTGAGAGATTTCCAAAGCTAGATGTTTTAACATGTGAGAGATTATGTATGAGTATAAGAGCGGAAGAGTAATGAGTTTTGGTGAGACGATAGATCTACGGGTGTTTTGAGTGTGATCTAAATGAGTTATGTGTGAGTACGAAAAATCTACTTATCTTGATAAGGACTCAATTTGCCTTAAGGCACTATGTCTAGCTTAGTGTGAAGTGTTCTTAGGACATGTTTGAAATATTGTAAAACCTGAAAATCTAAAACATAGATAAAGACTAAAATACCCTCGAAATCGAAAATTATAAAATACGTAAAATACGTTTATAATCATTTAACGAAAATTAAAACCTAACTTACGAATAATTAGAATTTAACTAAAATATGTACGTGATCGATTTTGTACGACGAAAGCTTTAAACGTCTCGCGTAAAAGTTTGGGCCTCGCCATTTGTTTGATTTTTGGATCCGATGGACTCGTTTCTTTTTGCCAAGCCGAGAGTCCAAGAAGCCCATAGGGGCGTTTGTTTTGTTCGTGTGGATCAAGAGCCGAAGGCCATTGGGCCATGGGTTTGTGTGCTCGGTTGGACCAAGCCGAAACCAACCCCCCTCCTCAAGCCCTAACCGAAAATGCTACCACTATAAATATAACACATAAACTCAAAAGTGAAATCCTAGTTTTTGGTTGCCTCTCTTTTCTTTTTGTTCCATTCGGCCGAATACCTACACCTTGGTGTCGAGACTTTGCTTCATCAAAGCTAAGGTATAACACGTTTCTCGTCTTATTTTGATAACACCTAACGTATCATGTGTTGTAGCTTGTTTGTTTTAGTCGACTTGTGTTTCTTCTCTTTTGTGTCGAGCCGTGTGAAACCAACAAAGGCAAACCATAATGTATTGAACCTTGTAATATTAAGAGAACGTGTTATGTAATACGTAATAAGTATTATTGAACCGGATCATAGTTAAGTCGAGCTATATAAGAACCGAACCACATGCATGTGAACCGAACCATGTATATGTTTCGGCCAAGGTATAAAAACATGATAACTTGAATATGTAAAGTACTTAGGTGAGCTAGGGCTTGCGTAAAGTGTTGTAGCCGAAACCCTAGGTTTGAACCGAACCATATAAGAGTTTTGAAAGTGTGTTTAATAAGTAAAGGTCATGTAAACCTAAACCCTAGTTTGATGTGTGAACCGAATAATGCAAGCCGAACCATAAATGGTTTATGAACCGTGTCTCATATGCGTGCGTTTTATAAGTCAAGTGAGTTTGTGGGTATGTAAACGTAGTATGTGGTCGTATCTAGTCTAAACTATTGTGCATGTGTGTGTAGATGTGTAATTAATCCGAGTAATAAGTAACTTGTGTGTCACATAAAATCATAAACGTGCATGGGAATAAAAGTTGACGTATAATATGTATATAAGTAACGTATGGTTAAGACATGAAGGTGTTGGTTAAGTAGCGAATCATTAAAAGACGTAACATGTAAAGTAAATGCATATATATGTGATATTAAAAGAAGGAGAAAACCCTAGAACATAATGAGAGTCGATTAGGGTTTGAAGCTAAGAGTGTTAAATTGTTATTTCATGTGTGAGTTATGACGTTTAAACTATTTTCACATTTAACCCTAAACTTTAATAAATGACATAATGAACCCTAATCTACAATATTAATTATAAAACACTTAAGTCTCATTTAATCATAAAACCCTAAAGTATGAAGATCACTGAATACACTAAGTATAAACACCAAATATTAAAAGATCATTTCGACGATTATGGAATCATAAATAACATGGACGACCGTTAATGTGTATAGGTTCTGAGAAGAAGGAGTAATCCTTTGCTTTCCGTATTTCTGCTTTTCGATCATTTGCTTTGGAATAAGGTACAGATATTCTGACCTTTTCAGTAAAGGTTCCTTTTAACGTTTTCTTTCGTTAACTTTTATATTAGGGTTTCCTAAGCCTTTGCTATGAACCTCATTCTGTTTTGTTTGAGCTGTTGCTTATCTGAACTCTGATTTTTGAATTTTGAAACATCTGATTTTGAACTATATTATATGAAAACTCTGATTTTGGAAATATGAATGATCTTCTGATAAAATATGATCTGTGTCAGTTATGACATTCTGATTTGACCTAAGATAGTTTGACACCCGAGCCAAATATTTCACTAGTCATGGGGGTTCCATGTCCGTATCAATGATGCACCTCTGATATGACTCTAGGGCAGTAGAGTGATGTTCTGCCACGTCTCTGGATGGTGGAGCATATTTTGTATATGTAGGAAGGGGCGTATGGATGCATCCTAGATCTGTTATCTGTTATATGTTATCTGATGATTGATGTTGCGTGCATGCACGTCCTTCATAACTCTGGTAGGTCTCCTCCACAAATGTTGCCTTACGAGAAATGTTGCCATATGAGAATATGATTATGATCTGATATTTGTTTCTGGGCTCGTGGTAGTTAACTATAAAATTTATTTGAAAATTCTGATTTATACTTTGAAAATGATTATGATTTTGCTATCTTTCATTTACTATATTTCATATTCGATATCGTTTAGTATTCGCTTTGCTTTCATATCTGTTCACTGGGCTTTTGAAGCTCAGCCGCATGTTCTTTTCTTCCGCGGCAGGTATCTAAGCATTGGAAGCTGGGTTTTGCTTTGGGATGAATGCATGAGTAGACTTACCTTAGAGATATTTAGCTTTGATCTTATGATGCCATTTAAGACTTATTATTTCAGATATTTTGTTGGAGTTATTTTTTCCGCTGGGACCTATGTATTGAAGTCGTTTTGACTTGAATTATTTCCGCATTTATGTTAAGACTTCTTTTGGATATTTGTGTTTGCTTTGATATGACATCATTATTTGTGATTCCTTTACCCTTGTCGGGTTGGGGCGTTACAATTTATGGTATCAGAGCCAGGTTTACGACTTGTAGTCAGGACCTGTGACATAAGAACCCTAGGTTTTGAGACCCTTAGAGCTTAGGCTTTGACCTGTGAGGATTGGGTAAACTTTAGGTTTCCTTCTGCGAACTTCCATTTCGTATCTCACCTTTGTTCATTTTGTTAATCGTTTGAATATCGTTCAGATGGTTCGAACTCGTACTACCGGTAGCGCGGATGGAGACGATGATGCTACTAACATTGATGTTGCGATTGCTAATGCTCTCAACACTCTTTTCCCTGGTCTTACTACACCTGAGATGATGGAACAGGTGATCAACAACATTCGTAATCAGACTGGTGCTTCGGGTAGTGGTGGAGGAAATCAACCCACAGGCATTCACACTTGGCTCGAGCATTTCGGTAAGCTCAAGCCTCTTTCTTTTAGCACTGCTGCTACTCCCACTGAGGCCGAGGACTGGATCATTCATATTGAGAAGCTGTTTGAAGTATTGGGTTGTGGAGACGAGTTTAAGACTCGTTTGGCTGCATTTAAGTTGGAAGGTGATGCTTTGAATTGGTGGAAGGCACTCAAACAGGCACGAGGAGGAGATGCTTTTGCTGTTAATTGTACTTGGACTGAGTTTCGGACTATCCTCTATAACCGTTACTTCCTTGATGCTGAACAGCAAAGGTATGAGAGGGATTATCAAGGAATCTACCAGTTTGATCATGAGAACTCCAATGAGTACATTAGTATATTTATGAGGCTGGTAAGTTTTGTGGGAACGAATGCTGGAGATGGTAGGCGCCAAGCTAAACACTTCAAGTGGGGATTGAAGAAGTGGGTGTTGGACCGACTGCTAAACACTGAGTATGAGGATGTGTCGGCCTGCAATGACGCAGCTTGTAACATTGAGATCTTTCATGAGGGTTCGGGTTCCAACAAGCGTAATCGCGATGGTGATCGGATTCAAGGTAGGACTCAAAGTAATGATTATAAGGGAAATTCTGGAAGGAGTTATGATTCGAGGGGACAAGTGGATAAGAGTTATGATCAGCGGGGTCAGTCAGGAAGGAATGTGGACTCTAGGCGCCCTGAGGCGAGGAGTCAGGATAGCAGAGCTGCTGGTAAGAATGGAAATGATCGTCAGAATCAAGGTAACAATAACCAGCATTACAACAAGGATCAGTCGGCTCGAGGATCAAATCAGGGTATTGCTTCAGGATCTTCTGGTCAGCAAAGGACAGCTGAAGTTTTGCCTCCCCCACCTATCTGTACTACTTGTGGAAAGACTCATCCGGGATCGTGTTTTAAGGCCACTGGTGGATGTTTCTCTTGTGGTTCCACTACTCACAAGATCAAGGATTGCCCTAAGAGGAACCCGGTGATTCCTGGAAACTACATCAAGCCGCCACCTACTACTGGACGTGTTCATGCTACTACTCGGAATCAGGCGGAGCACGCTTCAGGTACCATTACGGGCACTCTTTTCATTGATGATTTTTCTGTCTTCGTTTTATTTGACACCGGTGCCACACACTCCATTATATCTGTCATATTTGCTAAGAAACTTAATATGAAGCCCAAACCTCTAACGAATCACTTATCGATATCTACGCCTATGAAAAACCACATGATCATTGATCATAAAGACGTTAAGTGTCCTCTTCGTTTTGATGATCGTATTCGCTCTGCAAATCTGTATCCTCTCGATATGGTCGACTTTGATATCATTCTAGGCATGGATTGGTTGGCTTATCATAGAGCTTCCATCGACTGCTATGCTAGAACTGTGATATTTGGAGACATAAAACATCCTGAATTTGTTTATTATGGTTCTCAACCTCTCAAATCTGTTAAGCTCATTTCTGCTATGAAGGCACCGACCATGATTGCTCATGGATGCCAAGGTTTTCTGGCATCTGTTAAGGACACATCTTTGGAGAGTCCTGACATTAAAAACCGTTCTGTTGTTTGTGAATTCACCGACGTTTTTCCCGATGAACTTCCTGGTCTTCCCCCAGCTAGAGAAGTTGAGTTTAGCATTGAGTTAATTCCTGGTGCTGAACCGATTTCGAAAGCTCCGTATCGTATGGCACCTGTAGAACTGAAGGAGTTGAAGGAACAGCTGCAAGAGATGATAGAAATTGGATTTATTCGACCCAATGTTTCTCCATGGGGTGCACCTGTTTTATTTGTGAAGAAGAAGGATTGAAGCATGCGTCTATGTATCGACTACCGTGAACTCAACCGTATTACTATTCGAAACCGTTATCCTCTTCCGCGTATAGATGATTTGTTTGATCAACTGCAAGGAGCTAAGTTCTTTTCTAAGATTGATCTGAGATCTGGTTATCATCAGCTACGTGTGAGGGAGCAAGATGTTCCTAAGACCGCGTTTCGTACCAGATATGGTCATTATGAATTTCTCGTTATGCCTTTTGGTTTGACAAATGCGCCTGCGGTATTTATGGACCTAATGAATCGTGTTTTCCATGAGTTTCTCGACAATTTTGTTATTGTTTTCATCGACGACATTTTAGTTTACTCCAAGTCTGAAGAAGAGCATGAACAACATCTCCGGATAGTTTTGGAGATTTTGAGGAAGAAGAAGTTGTACGCCAAATTTTCGAAGTGTGAATTTTGGTTAAGACAAGTCGCGTTCCTTGGTCATATTGTATCTGCAGATGGTATCACCATGGATCCGTCTAAGGTTGAGGCTATCACTAAATGGCCAAGACCTACGACAGTGACTGAGGTTAGGAGTTTTCTAGGACTTGCTGGTTACTACCGACGTTTTGTAGAAGGTTTCTCTCGATTAGCTTTGCCCCTAACCCAACTGATGAGAAAAGGTGAAAAGTTCGTATGGACGGATGAACAAGAAAAGAGTTTTGAGGAGTTGAAACGGAGATTGGTGTCCGCTCCTATTTTGACTCTTCCATCTGGTTCTGGAGGATTTCAAATTTATAGTGATGCATCTAAGAAAGGACTAGGCTGTGTTTTGATGCAGCATGGAAAGGTGATAGCTTACGCTTCAAGGCAACTAAAACCTTATGAGGAGAATTACCCAACTCATGACCTTGAGTTAGCTGCTGTGGTGTTCGCGTTGAAGATCTGGAGACATTACTTGTATGGAGAGACGTGTGACATTTTCACTGACCATAAGAGTCTCAAGTATATTTTCACTCAGAAAGAACTTAACATGAGACAAAGAAGATGGTTAGAACTTCTTAAGGATTATGACACCAACATTCAGTACCATCCAGGTAAGGCTAATGTAGTTGCTGACGCACTTAGCCGGAAATCAGGTATTCTTGCAAGTATTGAGATTGAACCTAGGATTCTTCGTGACTTAGAGAGTTTGAATGTTGAGCTATGCGTACGAGGTTTTGATGGATACTGGGCTAGTATGAAGGTGGAGTCGAACCTTATACTGCAAATTAAGGAAGCTCAGAAAGATGATGGCGAGCTGTGGGCCGTGGCGCAAAATGTTGAAGAAGGTAAGCAAACGGAGTTTAAGGTTGATAATGACGGTATTGTATGGTATGAAGATAGGTTTTGTGTTCCCAATGATCAGGTACTTCGTGAGAAAGTTATGACTGAAGCTCATAGTTCTCCTTTCACTATCCATCCTGGTTCTACCAAGATGTATAGGGATTTGAAACAGTACTTCTGGTGGAATGGCATGAAGCAAGATGTGGCGACGTTTGTGTCGAAGTGTATGATTTGTCAGCAGTTTAAGATTGAACATCAAAGGGCTAGTGGACTGTTACAACCATTGGATATCCCGACATGGAAGTGGGATAAGATATCTATGGATTTTGTGACTGGACTACCTCTTACTCGGAAGAAGCATGATGCGATTTGGGTAGTTGTTGATCGATTAACCAAATCTGCTCATTTCTTACCAATCCGAAAGGATTATGGTATTGTGATAAGGTTTTAAAAGGTACCATTTTGAGGGGTCGTTTAAGTCCTTATTTGATCACTTTTGTATCTGTTATTGCTTAATATCGTTCCTTTTCACTTTTTAGGTCTCGTGAAGGCAAAATGCTGGAATGGCACTTATTTGGACGGAAAGGCGCGAATATATGAAGAAAATGGCCAAAGTCGAAATCGAGACACTCACAGTTGCTGAAAGTATAAGGCGACGGCGTCAGGTGCTATTTCCGACGCCGTCGGAGAATTATTGTGACGGGACAGAACTCAAAACTCGTATTTTCAAGAGACGGCGTCTAGTGGTGAAAGAGTAGGCCGTCGCTACTCAGACGGCCTAGATGCGATCCAGACGACGTCAAAATCTGAAGAGGACGGCGTCACGGACATAAGGTGACGCCGTCGCAAGGTTAACGTGGCCAAGACGAAACCCTAATGGCGGCGACACGACGGCGTCACTAAACATAAGGTGACGCCGTCGCAATTGTAATCTTATATATAGAATCCGAATTTTTCAGTCTTTGTGTGGAGAGTCTTTGGAGTAAAAACCTAAAACCGAACCTAAGGTGTCTTGTACGGTATTTTAGGGTTTTTAACCCTATCTTACACCAAGATAAGTCTTTGCTTCATTAATTCAATTATGTCTTTGATTATTTGTGTGTATGCTTGCATGTTCTCCATGTCCGGCTAATTTATTTGTGTGTTTGCTTAGGAAGTATGAAACTTAATTATTGAATATTGATTGGTTGTTTCTTATCTTAGTTGATTTATGATCTAGTAATGCGATAGGTCATCCGTTGTGTACTTAATGCTTGATTCATCTTTGTGAACCCTAGAGTATAATTACCTGAGTGATTGTAGTCTAAACCATCCGAAGAGCGCCTTAGAGTAGGAGTCTATAATCTCTAAGTGGATTTGTAGACAAGACCCTTTGGTAAGTTCAAAGAGTTAGGGAGAAACGCATACCCTACAACTTTAGACACACAACGCAACTAGGAATAAGACGTGACACTCAACCATCAATAGGAGATAATTAAGGAGTAATACAAACTAAGTAAACACATCTTTAAACTATCATACGAGCACACATTAATTAGACATAGACTCCCACAACCTTAGTTTAGATAATTAGATAATAGTAGAGTAATCGGTAGAAATACCAACCCCCCAAATCCAATACCCGAGATTCGTACCTTTCTATTTTCATAAAATATAAAAAGATAAAAAATAATCTTCCTCAACCTTAACCTTAGCGTAGTAACTCCCTACTAGCATTCCTATTCCCCTAGAGAACGATATCAATACCCGTGGCTTACCATAATTACTACACTACAACGATTAGGTTCACTGCCTAGGGTGTTATAAAACTTGCTCGAAGAAAAGGAAGTTCCTTTGACCCCGAACGAAGCGTGTAGCGTTATCAAGTTTTTGGCGCCGCTGCCGGGGAATAGAATAGCTAGTTAGTAGTCCACCTCGTTTAGGTTTCTTTGCTTGATTCCTATCAAGTAAATTTTTCTTATTTTTTTAGTTTTCTCTTAGTCTATCCCCCTTCTTCGTAACCTTTGTTCGTAACCCCATCACTTTTCATCATGGAAGGTGATAACCCACTACCCTTCATCAACCCACCACCAAATGACCCGCCAAGAGCCCGTACTCTTGGTGAATACTCGAGACCAAGCCACCTAGGCTATAGGAACACCATTGAGCTTCCCGACCAAGCCCAAACTACGGCCCTGCGATCCGACACCATCCGGTTGGTGCAAAACGGATGTGCATTCCATGGACTTCGTTCCGAAGATCCAAATCAGCATCTGAGGGATTTCCTCAAAATCGTCGATTCCATCGACCTTGATGCTACTACTCGGGAGACCACGCGCCTGCGTCTCTTCCAATTCTCTCTACGGGACCAAGCTAGTAATTGGCTTGAGCGACTTCCCGCCGGCTCCATCTCAAGTTGGGATGATCTTACTTCTCGCTTCCTTGCTCAATTTTTCCCACCGGGGAGAACCACTAAGCTTAGGAATGACATCTTGATGTTCCAACAACGTCAAGGTGAATCTCTCTACGAAGCATGGACCCGATTCAAGGACTTACTTCATAAAGTCCCTCATCACGGCATTGATCTTTGGCTCCAAGTCCAAATCTTTTATGATCATGTCAACTTTCCCACTAAGCGATCCATTGACCAAGCGGCCGGTGGAAAACTTAGTGATCTCACCGCAGAAGAATCATGGGAAATAATAGAGGACCTCGCCCTCTATGACAACGAAAGTTGGGATGACCCCCGTGAGCTGCCCAAAACCGTCAAGGCAATCTCCTTGCCTCCTCCCGACCATAGGATGATCGAACTTGAAGATCAAGTTAAATTCCTCATGAGTTCCTACGAAAATCCTAAATCTTCACACCATGTGAACAAAGCTTCTTCCTCGTGCGAGCCGTTTTGTGATCCTCATAACACGCGCACTAGCACCCGATCCTCCGAACACGCTTCTGTTGACTACGCATCCTCGCGTATTAATGGAACGGGAGGAAGATTCCCTACAACACCCGGACCTAGGAATTTCAATGAAACCCGTGAAGCATGGAAAAACAAGCCCGACTTTTATTGGGGACAAACCAAAGAATTCACTTCTAATGATTTCTCATGGCCCCCACCTAACGGTCCTAACCAACAAAACATCGAAGGAATGTTGCAAAACTTAGTTGCATCCCAAGAAACCCAAATGGCTAAGCTCTCGGACCGCTTTAATAATCAACAAGCCGAGATGGATAGGAAAATAGACAACCTTTTGAAAGCCATAGCTAGTGATAAGAAGGTTAGTGCTATCTCAACTCCCGAGCCTTCAGGCATAGAGATTAAGGATCCAAGCAAGCTAAAGTATGTCCAATTCGTCAATACCATCGCCTTAGTTGAACCTGATGAAACAAATGACGAAGAGGACTATACACTAGTGGATGAGGAAATACCCGAGGAAGTAGATGAAGTAGACATTTCGACAAATGACGAAGAGGACTATTTCGACAAATTTCCTACGGAAGAAGAACTATCTCGCCACCCTCACTTAGTGCGTGACCTCCGCCACATGTATGTTAGGAAAAGTCCTCGAGTTAAGTTTGGGAACCCGTGGAATCTTAACATACCATGTGTCATAGGACACCTTTTTGTGGCAAAATCTTACATTGATCGCAAGTCCCCAATCAACATAATGACTAGCACCTACTACAATTGGATATTGAAGAAGCCTATTCCAACTAGGCAAGACCCCAATGATCCTAATGTTAGTTGCAATTTTCTTGGTAGAGTTAAGGGATTGCCCGTTTATGTAGGTAGTTTCACGTTTCCTACGGATTTCATAATTGTGGATGATATTAGCACTGCCATAGACCCTAGCTTGTCCCATGTTATTCTAGGAAAACCTTTCATAGAAAGCACCGGGATGACCTATGACCCCTCATTAGGAGTAGTGCGATTCAAGAATAAGACCGATGACATAGCTTACCAAATGCCGTTTAAGATTGAGAAGTTTTCATCACTCTCTAATGATGAAAAGGAACTTAAACTATCGGTCTATTATAGGAATGATGAGGATAGGGAGAAAGGTGTTGATTATGTTATGGCTAAGATTTTCGGATTCTACAAGGATTGCTTGAGCCTAGGACCGGAATACAGGACCGAATGGGGAGAGGATGAACTCTTAGAGAAGCGCATTTTAGGGCACTTCTACAACATGGAATCCCCCATTAGAGGCCATGAAAAGGGCGGTAATGAGAAAACGTAGGAGCACGACTACGAGTCTAGCTACAAGACTCTTTAATAAAGAAAAGCGCTTCGTGGGAGGCAACCCATGCTTAATTGTTTGCTTGTTAGTGTCATATATCTTTTATTAATTGTTTATCCTCATGTTTAAATTTGTAAAAATGCTTTATTTTGTTTTTAACTTCATCTTAATTACACATAAAGGTATTTTACATAAGGGATAAGTGTAGGGAGGATTACACACGTTTTCAAAAGAAACGTAAACATGAGAATAACAATTAATTAAAAGATATATATGTTTGTTTGTTCGAGTCAAATGCTTGTATCGAGTCATAATGGATGTTTTGCAGAAATTTTTCCAGATTCTAAAGATGTAAATTTTCCAGCATTTTTTTCAGAAAATCGCAGACCAGTTTTTGTCAGGATAACCTGACGGCGTCAGGATTGCAACCTGACGGCGTCAGGAAGGAGTAAAAACATCAGATTACTTTTTCTCGTTTTCTGAGTTACTTATAAATTTTTAGAATTTTCCAGGTCTTAATTTTCTTAGAAATTCTGTAAACATCCATTACACAAGCATTATATCCTAGTTTAAATCGAGTCTTATATATATTATTACCGCCGATTTTACGCGAAGGTTTCGTTTGTTTTCTTCAAGTGTGCAGGTTTAATTTATCAAAAGAAGTTACATAAGATTGGAAGGAGCTTTTCACGCATAAATTCTTTTTGGAAAGGATTTAACCACTACTTCACACACGGATCCTACCGAGCTAATCAGGGGAGTATTAGTTTCTTTCGTTTTTAATTACCTTCTTTTATCATAACTTTGATACTTTCGGGGAACATTGGGGACAATGTTCAGTTTAAGTGTAGGGAGGGAAAATAAAATGGGAACTTTGAAACTATGCTTATCCTTGATTATTTGCTTTGTCCAATTGCATCTGTGTAATAAACCATGAGAAAATGTCGGTTAGGGTAATTTTGGCACCAAATTTAAAATTTTTCATGACATATAGGAGTGGGCCATTAGTCTTAACAAAAGCGTCTCATGGATAGGAAGTTGCATGACTAGCACAAAAACCCTTTACCACCCAAATTCCACCCAAAATGTGAGGATCGCCCTTAGATTAGTAGGAATTAAAGCATTCATCTTTAATGCTTAGAGTGTGAACCGGTAGTATAATAGATTCTAGAACTTGTTTTGTGATGCATTCCGAGATCGCAAGTGAGGCTACACTTGTGTAGTTAGGAATAACTAAATGATAAGAGGCATTAGGATAAACCCTTGTTTGATACCTGTAATATAATTACTTCTTCCATATCGGTTGAGTAATTCCCCCACACCCTTTGCGTTGTACTCATCTTTAGTACACGATACCCCTAGTTAACCCCTCAGAGCCTATCCTTTTCGCGGTTCTCGTGATATTTCGGTTTTTCCGGAATATCAATGAAGAGCATTGTTTACACCCCACCCCCAAATATACACCCAAATCGCCTTAGCCTACCCCTTATGCACTCACTTTTAGTGCAAATGTTTGTTATCACCCTAAACCCTTAGTTCAATTATCTAGTTGCTTGCATAAGTTGCTAAGTCGAGTCATATCCTTTGTATACAGTTTTGGGATGATTGGGATTCATGGGAAAAGTTAAAGTTTATGAAATGACGGGAAGGGAACGTTAAATTCAAATTCTCTTTGTTTGCGTAATAATGTACCCCAAGTGTTTTGATCTTTTCAATTCGGGTCAAATTAGTGTTAGAGTAATAAAAAACTCAAGTGTAGGGATATGCTTATAAATCCCTAGTATTTTGATGTTATCTTAGAGGATGGTAGAGTAAAAGTGTATGAAAAAAAAAAAAAAAAAAAAAAAAAAAAAAAAAAAAAAAAAAAAAAAATCGAAAAAAAATAGAAAAAAGAGAAAAGAAAAAAAATATAGAGTAAAAAAAAATTACGGGCTACCATCCTACATCTATCTTTAAATTTATGTTTGTTTATTTCAGTTATCTAAAGTTTAGAGTGTCGAGTCTTGGCTTAGCAACGCCATTCTTCATATGCATTTAACATAGAGATTTTTGACTTACCACCACTAAATAGCCTATCCCACCAAACCCTTATTTCCTTACCGTAAGCCTAACGTTACAACCCTTTAAAAGACCTCTTTGATAGTCTTTCCTAGGTGCTTACGCCAAAGCGATGGAGGTTTGATCTATTCTCAAGCCTATGGTAATTTATGTACTAGGACCGGTTAATGAGTGTTTATCTTCCATTTCCTATATTGTTATATTTCATTTATACACCTGAAAGAGATGTGAGTATCCAAACACCCCATGTGAGGTGCTAGTATATAATTTCCGTGCTTGTTATGACTTTTGCGGAGCTTATATGTGTTGTGGACCGTTTTGAATTAATGCTTCATGACCCCTAACTTATAAATTAATTGGCTAAAAGCACATTTACTTGAGGACAAGCAAATAACAAGTGTAGGGATATTTGATAAGGTTTTAAAAGGTACCATTTTGAGGGGTCGTTTAAGTCCTTATTTGATCATTTTTGTATCCGTTATTGCTTAATATCGTTCCTTTTCACTTTTTAGGTCTCGTGAAGGCAAAATGCTGGAATGGCACTTATTTGGACGGAAAGGCGCGAATATATGAAGAAAATGGCCAAAGTCGAAATCGAGACACTCACAGTTGCTGAAAGTATAAGGCGACGGCGTCAGGTGCTATTTGCGACGCCGTCGGAGAATTATTGTGACGGGACAGAACTCAAAACTCGTATTTTCAAGAGACGGCGTCTAGTGGTGAAAGAGTAGGCCGTCGCTATTCAGACGGCCTAGATGTGATCCAGACGACGTCAGAAGCTGAAGAGGACGGCGTCACGAACATAAGGTGACGCCGTCGCAAGGTTAACGTGGCCAAGACGAAACCCTAATGGCGGCGACACGACGGCGTCACTAAACATAAGGTGACGCCGTCGCAATTGTAATCTTATATATAGAATCCGAATTTTTCAGTCTTTGTGTGGAGAGTCTTTGGAGTAAAAACCTAAAATCGAACCTAAGGTGTCTTGTACAGTATTTTAGGGTTTTTAACCCTATCTTACACCAAGATAAGTCTTTGCTTCATTAATTCAATTATGTCTTTGATTATTTGTGTGTATGCTTGCATGTTCTCCATGTCCGGCTAATTTATTTGTGTGTTTGCTTAGGAAGTATGAAACTTAATTATTGAATATTGATTGGTTGTTTCTTATCTTAGTTGATTTATGATCTAGTAATGCGATAGGTCATCCGTTGTGTACTTAATGCTTGATTCATCTTTGTGAACCCTAGAGTATAATTACCTGAGTGATTGTAGTCTAAACCATCCGAAGAGCGCCTTAGAGTAGGAGTCTATAATCTCTAAGTGGATTTGTAGACAAGACCCTTTGGTAAGTTCAAAGAGTTAGGGAGAAACGCATACCCTACAACTTTAGACACACAATGCAACTAGGAATAAGACGTGACACTCAACCATCAATAGGAGATAATTAAGGAGTAATACAAACTAAGTAAACACATCTTTAAACTATCATACGAGCACACATTAATTAGACATAGACTCCCACAACCTTAGTTTAGATAATTAGATAATAGTAGAGTAATCGGTAGAAATACCAACCCCCCAAATCCAATACCCGAGATTCGTACCTTTCTATTTTCATAAAATATAAAAAGATAAAAAATAATCTTCCTCAACCTTAACCTTAGCGTAGTAACTCCCTACTAGCATTCCTATTCCCCTAGAGAACGATATCAATACCCGTGGCTTACCCTAATTACTACACTACAACGATTAGGTTCACTGCCTAGGGTGTTATAAAACTTGCTCGAAGAAAAGGAAGTTCCTTTGACCCCGAACGACGCGTGTAGCGTTATCATATTGGTAGATTGGCAGAGATTTTTCAGTAAGAGATAGTTAGACTTCATGGTACTCCGGCATCTATTGTGTCCGATAGGGATCCGCGTTTCACTTCTCGTTTCTGGAAAGGTTTGCAAAAAGCTTGGGGTACTCGACTTAATTTTAGTACGGCATTTCATCCTCAAACAGATGGTCAGTCAGAGAGGACTATTCAGACCTTAGAGGACATGCTAAGGGCTTGTGCTTTAGAATGGACTGGCAGCTGGGATGAATATTTGTGTTTAGTAGAGTTTGCATACAACAACAGTTGGCATGCTAGCATTAAGGCAGCACCGTTTGAACTTATTTATGGGAGGAAATGTAGAGCACCTACTTGTTGGGATGAAGTAGGTGAACGCTTAATTGAAGGTCCGGAAATGATTGAGATCACTAATGAGAAAGTAGCTGTGGCTAGAGAAAAGTTGAAGGAGGCTAGGTCTCGTCAGAAAAGTTATGCCGACAAGCATCGTCGTGATTTAGAATTTCGGGTTGGAGATCGTGTATTTCTGAAAGTCTCACCGTTTAGAGGTGTGAAACGTTTTGGAATCAAGGGCAAGCTCAGTCCTCGATTCATCGGTCCGTTTGAAATTTTGGAGCGTATAGGAGAAGTTTCGTATCGATTAGCACTTCCGCCTCAGTTATCGCATGTTCATGATGTTTTCCATGTATCTCTCCTAAGGGGATACAATTATCATCCGTTACACGTTGCTTCTTATCCGTTTGATCAAATTCAATCCGATATGTCTTTATCTGAAGAACCGGAAGCTATTTTAGAAAGACAAGAAAGAGTCATGAGAAACAAAGTCATTCCGTTCGTTAAGATTCTTTGGAAAAATCACCCGGAGCGTGAGGCTACTTGGGAAACCGAAGAGTCGATGCGAGCTAGTTATCCTCATTTCTTTGAATAGTTTGGTATGTTCTCATTTCGTTTTCGTTTCGTTTCATTTCAATTTTCGAGGACGAAAATTCTTCTTTTAGAGGGGAAGAATTGTAAAACCTGAAAATCTAAAACATAGATAAAGACTAAAATACCCTTGAAATCGAAAATTATAAAATACGTAAAATACGTTTATAATCATTTAACGAAAATTAAAACCTAACTTACGAATAATTAGAATTTAACTAAAATATGTATGTGATCGATTTTGTACGACGAAAGATTTAAACGTCTCGCGTAAAAGTTTGGGCCTCGCCATTTGTTTGATTTTTGGATCCGATGGACTCGTTTCTTTTTGCCAAGCCGAGAGTCCAAGAAGCCCATAGGGGCGTTTGTTTTGTTCGTGTGGATCAAGAGCCGAAGGCCATTGGGCCGTGGGTTTGTGTGCTCGGTTGGACCAAGCTGAAACCAACCCCCCTCCTCAAGCCCTAACCGAAAATGCTACCACTATAAATATAACACATAAACTCAAAAGTGAAACCCTAGTTTTTGGTTGCCTCTCTTTTCTTTTTGTTCCATTCGGCCGAATACCTACACCTTGGTGTCGAGACTTTGCTTCATCAAAGCTAAGGTATAACACGTTTCTTGTCTTATTTTGATAACACCTAACGTATCATGTGTTGTAGCTTGTTTGTTTTAGTCGACTTGTGTTTCTTCTCTTTTGTGTCGAGCCGTGTGAAACCAACAAAGGCAAACCATAATGTATTGAACCTTGTAATATTAAGAGAACGTGTTATGTAATACGTAATAAGTATTATTGAACCGGATCATAGTTAAGTCGAGCTATATAAGAACCGAACCACATGCATGTGAACCGAACCATGTATATGTTTCGGCCAAGGTATAAAAACATGATAACTTGAATATGTAAAGTACTTAGGTGAGCTAGGGCTTGCGTAAAGTGTTGTAGCCGAAACCCTAGGTTTGAACCGAACCATATAAGAGTTTTGAAAGTGTGTTTAATAAGTAAAGGTCATGTAAACCTAAACCCTAGTTTGATGTGTGAACCGAATAATGCAAGCCGAACCATAAATGGTTTATGAACCGTGTCTCATATGCGTGCGTTTTATAAGTCAAGTGAGTTTGTGGATATGTAAACGTAGTATGTGGTCGTATCTAGTCTAAACTATTGTGCATGTGTGTGTAGATGTGTAATTAATCCGAGTAATAAGTAACTTGTGTGTCACATAAAATCATAAACGTGCATGGGAATAAAAGTTGACGTATAATATGTATATAAGTAACGTATGGTTAAGACATGAAGGTGTTGGTTAAGTAGCGAATCATTAAAAGACGTAACATGTAAAGTAAATGCATATATATGTGATATTAAAAGAAGGAGAAAACCCTAGAACATAATGAGAGTCGATTAGGGTTTGAAGCTAAGAGTGTTAAATTGTTATTTCATGTGTGAGTTATGACGTTTAAACTATTTTCACATTTAACCCTAAACTTTAATAAATGACATAATGAACCCTAATCTACAATATTAATTATAAAACACTTAAGTCTCATTTAATCATAAAACCCTAAAGTATGAAGATCACTGAATACACTAAGTATAAACACCAAATATTAAAAGATCATTTCGACGATTATGGAATCATAAATAACATGGACGACCGTTAATGTGTATAGGTTCTGAGAAGAAGGAGTAATCCTTTGCTTTCCGTATTTCTGCTTTTCGATCATTTGCTTTGGAATAAGGTACAGATATTCTGACCTTTTCAGTAAAGGTTCCTTTTAACGTTTTCTTTCGTTAGCTTTTATATTAGGGTTTCCTAAGCCTTTGCTATGAACCCCATTCTGTTTTGTTTGAGCTGTTGCTTATCTGAACTCTGATTTCTGAATTTTGAAACATCTGATTTTGAACTATATGATATGAAAAATCTAATTTTGGAAATATGAATGATCTTCTGATAAAATATGATCTGTGTCAGTTATGACATTCTGATTTGACCTAAGATAGTTTGACACCCGAGCCAAATATTTCACTAGTCATGGGGGTTCCATGTCCGTATCAGTGATGCACCTCTGATATGACTCTAGGGCAGTAGAGTGATGTTCTGCCACGTCTCTGGATGGTGGAGCATATTTTGTATATGTAGGAAGGGGCGTATGGATGCATCCTAGATATGTTATCTGTTATATGTTATCTGATGATTGATGCTGCGTGCATGCACGTCCTTCATAACTATGGTAGGTCTCCCCTACAAATGTTGCCTTACGAGAAATGTTGCCATATGAGAATATGATTATGATCTGATATTTGTTTCTGGGCTCGTGGTAGTTAACTATAAACTTTATTTGAAAATTCTGATTTATACTTTGAAAATGATTATGATTTTGCTATCTTTCATTTACTATATTTCATATTCGATATCGTTTAGTATTCGCTTTGCTTTCATATCTGTTCACTGGGCTTTTGAAGCTCAGCCGCATTTTCTTTTCTTCCGCGGCAGGTATCTAAGCATTGGAAGCTGGGTTTTGCTTTGGGATGAGTGCATTAGTGGACTTACCTTAGAGATATTTAGCTTTGATCTTATGATGCCATTTAAGACTTATTATTTCAGATATTTTGTTGGAGTTATTTTTTTCCGCTGGGACCTATGTATTGAAGTCGTTTTAACTTGAATTATTTCCGCATTTATGTTAAGACTTCTTTTGGATATTTGTGTTTGCTTTGATATGACACCGTTATTTGTGATTCCTTTACCCTTGTCGGGTTGGGGCGTTACAAATACAATGATTGCAATTGCATTTTCTGTTTTTCGGATCCCACGGTTCCCTAAGAGTAGGGATCCATCTAGCATAAACTTCGGGATTCGTCTATATACTAAGCAGAACCTTTACTAAAGGTATGCAATGATTTTAACAATGCATTATATTTCAAGGTTAGTTTAAGAGGTTCTAACACTAAGATATCAAATGTAAGATGTTTTATTTCATGAAAGAAATTGGATTACATTGATAAAGCATGAATACTAAGGATTGACCCTACTTAGAAAGAAGACTAAGTTCCTTGAGCGTTTTCGCTACATGGGTCATCAAATGGTTGGTGAGTGTTTGCCGATTCAGGAATGAAGAAAGTCTTCATGAGAGATGTGTTTAGAGGTTCCATCATCTTGTTCACAAGTACGTACAACGGACTTTGAAATTGAGGGTGGAAGTACATGATGTGATAAAGGCGTGTCAAGAACATTCCATAAGGGATTAGTTTGTTCTTTGAGCCTTGAAGATTTACAATTTTCCTTGCGAAGAAATAGGCGAGATTGTATGGTTGTTGTGTTAGCAAACAATACATTATGTGAGCACAACAAGCGGGAAGGATTTCTCGATTTCCCCTAAGACTCCAAACATTTTCCAGTAGGATGAGTGCGAGAGCCTTGTACTCTTCTCGGATATCCTTTGTATAGATAAAGTTTAGATCGGAGTAATAGGGTCGAGGTTTGCATATTGTGCGAGTCAAGTCTTGCGGGGAAGGTATGTGTGAACAATATGGACTATTTTCTTCACGAAAGTTGAAGAGAGAATCAAGAGACCGATCTTCGGTGAAGGCACATTGTCCATGATTTGGAATTCAGAGAATCTGAGCAAATTGCCCAAGGGCTCAAACAAACTTTTGGTTTTTGATCCAAAACCAAAGAGATAGAGAACGATCCTCGTTACGAACAAGTTCGACTTGACGGAAGAATTCCAATACAAACCTTGGACATATTTTCTCGTTAATTTTGAAAAGACATTCCAATCCTATGGTTCGGAAGGAGGTATTGATACCTTCTTCGTATTGTAGAGGAGTGTCGACAATACGTCCTTCGTGGAAGTGAAGGGTTTCGAGATTATTGAACCCACGGACATTTATGCCAGGTGTGTTGGGCTCAAGGGAGATGTTAGGAGTGTAGACGCTAGTGAGTAAAAAATCAAACTCATATTCATGCGACATAGCGAAACCTATAGGAAAGAGAAGTTAATAGGATGTGACGTATTACGGGTTAAACAATGATTACCTAAAGTTTTTACAAGATGTTTATTAACAATGACTTTTAACTCACTTAATGTTTGACATTCTAGTAGAACATTTCTTTTAGGAAGAAAGTGGTTTTTATTTTGCATGGAAAATCTGTTATCCAGAAAGACGGTTCCCTTCTATCAGGGATCCGGCTAGTATACCTACAGGGATCCGTGGATCTGTAGTAACAGAAGCAGATTTTTGATAAAAACATAGTTTTCTAGTTTTATACCAAGATATGTGTATTAGCCGACATTTTCTTTTAGCATGCATTAATGGTTTCTAATGTATCACGAAAAGATACGAAAGATATAAATAAAAAATGTGAGAAAACACATTAAGATAATAAACTAGATAAACTAGTAATATTTTATTTCAATGCTAAGAATGATACAAAGGATTGGGTATATAACCCCAATGTAGATTAATAACACAAAAGTATATGTCTCCATATGAGAACTTCATCATAGGAAACACAAGAGCGATGAGTGTTAAGGCGATGAGCACGAGGGCGATGTAAACCATGTTGATGATGAACCTTCTTGGTCTTGGTTTGAGATGAGATGAGATGAAGATGAAGATGAAATTTTGAATGGGAGGTAATTTTTGAAAGTGGAAGATTTGAAAAAGTGGGGATTTGATAGAGTGGACGGCGGAGGGTTTATTTATGGGGAAGGAGGAATTTTTGAGATTTGAGTTTTGTTTTATTATTAGAAAGATATGATTTTTGGATTAATTGAAATAAAACGCAAGTTTTATATACCACGACTTTAGATGAAAAAGTAACACGTATGTGAGAAAAGGCTTCCTAATGAAGCTACATGTATTATGCACAAAAGCTAATCATATAAATACCTATGTAAGCATACTTATTTATCAAGCTAATGTCATTTAGATATAAGTAGAAAGTCATACCTCTAATGCACTTAGGAATGTCTTTACAAATGACACAACAAATGTTAGAAGACAATTCCTGCTCCTTTGTGCTTAAGATACCTTCTTAGGGAAGGTATTCATGTTACCAAGTGATTCCTATGACTTGGTAGGTATGAGCTTTAACTAAGCAACATGACAAAGAGGATTAGTGCAATTAAATGAAGAATAAATAATTTGTTTTTATGAAAAACTTCTTTGTAGTTTTCAATTAACCATGGATCGTATCAAGTTTTTAAAATACATTATACTTTAAGAAACTTGGTAACGAAGCTCTGATGCCAATTGTGGAAAACTAGAAGGGGGGTTGAATAGTTTTACCAATTAAAACTTGTTTTAAACTATATAAATCGACTTATGTCAATCTATTTGGATGTGTTGTTGGATGTTGATAAACAAACATATAGCAATATAAATATGTAATTAAAAAAAAGTAAGAAGCACAAAACCACAACGCGAGTATTTATAGTGGTTCGGCTACAAGGACACCTTCCTTGCCCTACTCCACTCCCCGAGTCACCTACTCGAGAGTTCATAATCACTACACAACACCGACTCCTTATGGTGGAGAAACCTTCACAACGTCGCCTACACTTTATCCGGTACAAGGCTAGATGTCGGGTCCTTTTCACCAAGGAGAACCAATCCTATCACAACGTCACCTACCCTTTATCCGGTACTAGGCTAGATACCGAGTTCCATTACAATAGAGGAACTACTACCCAACACTACACCAATCACCTAACCCCAAAGGAGATCTACTCCTTATAATATCAACAAGGATAACAATATCCTTTGACCCAATACTAATCTATCTTGTACATCGAATCACACCATATCGAATGTACATTTTAGGCACCTTTCACTAATGCCTTTAACTAGATCCTCAAGACACCCTTCACTAATGTCTTGTGACTTGACTTCTAGGCACCCTTCACTAATGCCTACAATACGGACGATTGACACCCTTCTCTAATGTCTTCGTCTTGACACTTGAGACATATTTCACTAATGTCTTCAGCACTACACTTCTTAGTAGAAAGAAAAGAACCATCAACAAGAGGACTTCAGTAGTCTTGATGATGAGGAAGCATGGCAACTCATGGACTTGAGCTTGCTTGACTTCAAAGGTGGTGATCTTGCCTTTAAGAGGAACCTAGAAGATCACACACAAAAACAAATATACATACATAGATCACTTGGATCTGGGATTATAGAGTTTTTAACTCAGTGAGAAAGTATGTGATAAAGGGGTGAGAAACAATGAAGAAATTGCTCACTATTTATATAGAGAAAATGTCTACTGTTCCAAGGATCCCACGGATCCCTCCCTTAAGGGATCCGTCTAGTGTAAACCTAGGGATCCGTTGGACGCTCCTCTTTGCCCATGGGTATTTTGGTTATGGGTCATGGGTCATGGGTTATGGATTGATCAATGGGTCTTTCATTTAGATACAATGTATATAATAGATGCAATGCATCTAGTCAAATGGGTATGGGTCAATATCATGGGTTATGGATATGCTCCATGGGTTGTAGTTTTTACCCATTTATAATACATGCTAGTTATGTATATATTTTCCTAATATGTAAACACTAGTTGTTGTACATATGTACAATTAAATCATAAAATCACTTATACTTGTTTTAGTGTTTTATGTGAAAACGTAAGTGTGTTAGAAAACTATTGGCTCAAACCATTTACGTATTTTATTTGTTTTGTTAAAATGATTTTACGTTTGTTATCGACAAAACATTGAAAGATCGTAAAATATAAATAAACGTTTTTACAGCTTATTTGTATTAACATAATTTAATAACTAAACTATCCATTATACCCTTATCCACCCTTATCACCAATATCACAATATTTTGTTCCATTCTGTGAGATTCTTACAACATCATAATATTTATTCCATCTAGACCTAATATTTTCTAAAAATCTAATGAACCAATAATAGCTATTCATTTTTTAATTAAAACAAAAAAAATAAATTTTCATCTTTTCTTAAAAATTAAATATCTCGCAAACTGTTAATCGTTACGCAAAACGAATCATACCATCGCGATAAGAATTAAATCATCTTCCTATCGATGGGCACTTCGATATACTTTCAACAAACTTTTTTTCAATTTTTTTCAGTTACATCTGTAAAAATCACATGTGATTTATGATCACATATGATTCGTGATATAAATTACATATGATTTTTTCAGACGTAACTGAAAATAAAAAAAAAAAAAAAAAAAAAAAAAAAAAAAAAAAGTTAAAACTATATCAAAATACCCGTCTACTGAAAGATAAAATAAATACTCGTCGCGATAATGTATTTTTTTCATTTAACGATTTCCGTTTGCAAGATATTTTTTTTAAATGTGAAAAGTGTGTTTTTTTTTAATAAAGAAAAAATGAGTGGCTATTAGCTTATATGATTTCGGCTTATTTTGAGACTTATAAGTTTATATAAGTTTATCATATCATAATAAACTTACATCAGCTCACAAGTCTTAAAATAAGCCAAAAAGTTGAGACTTATAAAATATAAAACGAAACATAAATATGCTCGCCACATATAATCTTAAACAAACACCTCTTAAATAAAACAAACAACTGATGCAACCCATTAAACCAAAGTAGTGCCTTTTATCAAAAGCTGAATTATTTTCATCTAACTAGTAACATAAATCCAACCGACAATGATTTGGTAATAGGAAATCAAATTATTAATTTTTTGTTGTTGTAGCAATAGGGTATAATACACATTTCATGTTCAAATTATATTTATCATGTATTTTTGAGTTTGAAAAAGACATATTTGACATTTTTAAATTTAAGAAAAATATATGCATAATTATACCTTTTAGTTAGATATATATTCAATTAAAATTTTTTTAAATGATATATATGTAACTAGCTTCATAGCCCGCCCGGATGGGCGGGCTAGCTTCATTATATTGTTGATAAGAATATAGAATGTGTAACAAAGGATATCGTAAATTTATAAAAATGTGGAATGATATGTAGTGAGCAAACATGGCGTTGAATAACAAAACACAAAATCAAATCATTTGCATCACAAAAAAGTTAAATATTCATAACATACCACATAATAAAAAACTTAAATATTTAAAGATATATATCTTAGCCGGTTAGATGTCAAAATACCAGTTATACCTGGATGGGCGGGCTAGCTTCATTATATTTGTTGATAAGAATATAAAATGTGTAACAAAGGAAATCATAAATTTATAAGAATGTGGAATGATATGTACAGAGCAAGCATGCCATTGAATAAAAAATACAAAATCAAATCATTTGCATCACAAAAAAGTCAATTATTCATAATTAAAAACCTAAATATTTAAAGACATATATCTTAGCCGGTTAGATGTCAAAATACCAGTTATACCCTGATGGGCGGGCTAGCTTCATTATATTTGTTGATAAGAATATAAAATGTGTAACAAAGTAATTCGTAAATTTATAAGAATGTGGAATGATAAGTACTGAGCAAATATGTCGTTGAATAAAAAAAACACAAAATCAAATCATTTGCATCACAAAAAAGTCAAGTATTCATAACATACCACAAAATTAAAAACTTAAATATTTAAAGACATATATCTTAGCTGGTTAGATGTCAAACTACCGGTTATAGTCTACAATATATAAGGCTCTAATTAAACCAAATAGGTCAAACATGATGTTTGTGAATATGATAATGAGCATGTAAGATTGTCACTCTAACATACCTTCTTTGATGTTGTGAATACATTTTTGTATACAGCGTTGGTCGTTGATTTTGCGTAATTTTCATCCTTATCAAAAAAAAGAATCTTCAATCTCTTTGTGCTCTTCACTTTTGAGACAACCACATATAGTTGTCAGTGTAAGAAAACTATCCATGTTGACACAATCTAACTTTCGACAAAGTTTGCCCTTAACTTTTATTAATTGTCATTGCAAAACAGATTGAAACATGAAATTGCCTAAGATTGAGTTTGAAAGGCATCTTATTGGAAAAAAAAAATAAGAGAAAATAAATCAATAATAAACATACTAACATATTTTAATAAACATACTAACTGGTATTTTCACCAAGATTATTCATGTTCAATCGAAAAAGGGTTACGTGTTTGATGTCATTTACTTACATTAGGATGAAAGCAACGACTCTGGAATTTCATCGTCAGAAGATTAAACGGGTAATTATTTTTAAAGGAAAGCTTGGGCTGCCCAAAATGCTCATGTCAAATATGAAACTGTTATAGTAGGTAAATTAAGCAACAGATTTGGAATTCCATTTTTTGTCGAAGAATTGACTTGGCATTTATCTTCCATTCATCATTCATAACTTTCTATTATATAGTAGAAAATTAAGACTAATAGTCATCGACTCACCCACAAAGTTCCATAGAGAATTAAAAGCATAATGGCATCATGAACTATCTTCACAAATTTGGTTACTTCGTACCTTCCACCAAAAATATGAAAATATTACTACCAAAACCCATGAATGAAACAAAAGAACAACAAATAGTTAGTCATGATTCGGACATGTGAAGCAAGTGAATGGTTTGTTCAGTTTTGTCAACACCAAAATTTTGTAGTATCTAATATCCAAGTGATTCAAACTTTTTATCATTTCTTGAGTAGATAACTTAATGATATGCTTTAGTAATCAAACTTTTTATCACTCACAATTTATTGTATCTCCCTTTTGGCAGGATTATCTGAAAGAAATAACTTTAAGTTTTATGAATAAATATATGGATCACATGTAGATTGGAAGTGTAAAAATATAAATATGTAGAGTTTAATGACCATCTCAATTGAAGCATATCTAGTAAATGAATTAATAAGTCGAATAGGATATCAGACACAATGTTTAGATTTTATAGCATTTGTATGGATTTTCACATGCAAGATAACTTTTCAGGGCAAAAGCTTATTCATCCGACTTTTTTTATAAGAGAATACACCATATCTATAGGATGCTTGGATAGGAACTATTAAAAAATTACGTGATACCTTTTCATCATCATTTGATTTCAAGTGTACTAAAGAAGTTTAGCCAAATCATCATAAGCATTAATCCATTTATCTATCTATCATTACAATTTTACTGTCCAGATTTCTAAGCATAGAAATCAAGATAATCAGTTCCAAACACATGAATCCGAACACTCGCTAACGTAATATTAGTCCATTTAAAATACATAATATTAATAGTATCTTACCAAGTTACCATCAATGAACACCCATTCGCTACCGTAGTTCAAAACAACATCTCCTTGCTTACAGGTAGAAGACATTTTTGGAACCTTCATATTTAAAACAAACAAACCAAAATTAATAAAACATCACTTGGCACATAATCTTTCTCACAAAAAAAAAAAAAAAAAAAAAAAAAAAAAAAAAAAAAAAAAAAAAAAAAAATCTTTTGATCACTTGGCACCATTTTTATTGTTTATGCTAGAATAAATGGATACTCCATCAACACTCATAATCAGAAAATTAAGTAGTAATATAAAGAGTGGCGAGAAAATTGTCATATGTAAGTCTAACTCAGACTCAGGACATATGATATGAAAAGAACAATACCCTGCTAAGTTCCTGCTCGAGATCAGCTGCAGCCATGTGTCCTGGTGATCTGCTCAGGGTATCAACACAGATAGTTCAAGCTCATGGGTATCATCACAAGTACTGAAATCAATAATCAAAATTTGTAAATGGATAGAAAATGTATTCTATAATTCATCAAAAGTAACCCAATTCGGATTAAATTCAAACAAAAACTAAAAATAAAAATTACCAATGGGTAGCCTAAGTTTTTTGTGAGGCTTCCTTCATAAGTTTCGGAATATGAATTTGACTTTATTAACATGTTTCCTAAATTACATGGAATTTTGAAAAGTTTGTTCCTAAAAAAACTGAATATTGACGTTTCAAAATAAATTCCATAAATATCTTGATGAAATCGAACCGTTTATTTTAATTTTTTACGAGTTGGCTTTATTTATCAGTTAGTGGATGCAATTTTGTATCACAAGTTGTAGCATGCTCTATTGGTTGAGGTGCTCGTTTGTGTTCTACCAGCCCAGGGTTCGAACTTTGCAAATGACAATTTTTTTCTTATTTAATCGGGAATGATGCCATGTCATTATTTCCATGTCATTATTTCCATGTCATCATTATAGTGCTTGGTCAGCATTAATGATGTGTCTACTTAGTCTCATATATATATATAGATTCCTCATGTTTTTAATATTAGGGATATTTTTATACATCCCCATATCCCAACCAATATTTACATATATCCCCAACCACAAGTTTTTAATGCATGATGTACAATGCTCTTAAAGCAAGGTTTGGGGAAATATGTAAATATTGGTTGAGATATGGGGATGTATGTAAATGCCCCAATATTAATCTTATATTTAACTTATATGTAAATGTTATCTATTAAAAGATAGCCAAATTTTTTGAGACAAATATAAATAGTAATGTAAATAACAGAAATAAAGGTTATTTATTTCAGAGTTAGTGGATCATTCAATTTGTTAGAAATTAAGGTTAAAGTTTGAAGATAATCTTAGATATTTGACTGAATCACGTATAAACTATTTTTCAAATAAAGTATTTTGACACTTATTACTTAAGTTACACAAAATCTTTATTGGGATTAGATAATCAAAGGACGCTGTTTCTAGGCACAAAAGACATAGCAAAACAAAGAAAATTATATGTTTTTCGTGAATGTCAAATGAGACCAAAACATAAGTTTATTAACTAGATGGCAGTTTGAAACGGTTGGATCCCAACAGTCATGATTGTTGGCAAACATTTGCGTCGGTTGGTTTTGATGGGAAAAACGGGTAACTCATTTGGAGCATCAATATCGTTTGGGAACAAGGGGTGCTGCCTCTTGACCCCGCAAAAGACACTTCCCCAAAACTCCAGTGAGGGGTGGCTTCCTCTTGACCTCTGCCCGGCTGCCAGCTCACTTGAGTGCGGGACCCAACAAGGGGCTTGCCTTTTGACTCATGGGTCTTTGTCATGGTGAAAAATATATTAACTCAAACAAGTGTGTATTTCACACTTCTCTTACTCGTATCTAAAATTAACATGAAATTACATTGAACTTTTATAAATCACAATTAACTAAAATAATTGATAACACTGAAATCACCGACACAATTATAATAAAAAACAATAACAAAGGTAAACAATTTCCTTGACAAAACCTACAAAATCCAACATACATAATCCACATTTTATATTGGAAGCTTTACCGCATTTACATGGCAATTACGTACAATCTTAAACAAAGGATATGCATTAATTTAATGTAATCAATGAATTAATAATTCAATTAATGAAATGACAACTCGAAATATGAAAATGACATGTAAATATTGTTTTCCAAGTTACTTTGACACCTGTCTTTCCAGATCATCACATCACAAATCAAACTCTCATGCTAGCTTGTTTTTTATGTGCTATCGTTGTATAACAATTCAATTATGGTCTTGTCTTAACCATATCATTGTTGTACATCCAAATATGATTGAGCATGGTTCGAAAATTGGACCGGACTGATCAAAATTAAAGTGGACAGAAAACCGATTTGATCACAACACCGAATCGAGGCTTGGACCGGAATGTTTGGTTCATGTCTGGGTCGGTCCAGTTCGTCAGTTCGATCTGATCTAATAAAGCATAATGTCTGCTTGTGCGTAAGAACGAACATGATGTATCGTACTGAACCAAATACCGAAAATGATTAAAAAGGTAGACCGAGAACCGGACCGAAATCCATTAGGTCCAGTCCTGTCGGGCCGATTCGGTATGGTTTCTCAATTCGGTTTAAACATAAATGTTTTCTCTTGTACTTGATATTAAAGATACTTAGAAGGGTAGAGATAAAAAAGTGGAGCTGAGGATAGACACCCCGCAATCTATCATAGGATATATTTTATAGCGTAACTTGTCTAAAATGTATTTTTTTTTTTTTCGTAATTTTTTTTAGAGTTAATTGCATTTTTGGTCCCTGTGGTATGGCCAAATTGCAGATTTGGTCCCTAAAACTTTAAAAGTGCACCAGAGGTCCCTATTTTCAAGTTTTCGTTGCACGTTTGGTCCCTGGCCAAAGTCAAATGTCTAAAATACCCTTGTCTTCTTCTTTCCTATTTTCTTTTCAGTCCATCTCTTTAGTTTCTTACATAAATGGTCCTTGTGTCTTGCCAAGTTTTACAGGGACCAAAAATGCAATTAACTCATTTAATTATTTATTTAACTATTAATATTACATAAATGGACCAACAGTGTAATTTTCAAAAAAAATCGAAAATTTAAAAAAAAAAATTAAAAAAAAAAATTTGAAAAATTTATTCGAAAAAAATTTTGAATATTTTTTTTTTGGAAAAAACTATTCGAAAAAATTTCTAAAAAATTTTTTAAAAAATTTATTCAAATAAATTTCGAAAAACAAATTTTTTGAAATTTTTTTTTCCGATTTTTTTTTTTCGAAAAAAATTTTAAGAAAAGTTTTTTCGAATAAAATTTCAAAAAAAAAATTATTCGAAATCTTTTTTTTTTTTTTTAAATATTCAGAAAAGTTTTTTTGAAAAAAATTTCAAAAAAATTATTTTTGAAAAAATTATTTTTGAAAAAATTATTTGAATTTTTTTTTTTTTGAAAAATTTATTCGAAAATTTTCGAAAAAAATATTTTTGAAATTTTTTTTTGAATAATTTTTTTTCGAAATTTTTTTTAGAAATTTTTAGAAAAATTGGTTAACTTATATTAGCCATTAGATCAAAACCGGATGAAAACATATAAAAACAGACAAAAACGCATAAAAACGTTATTAAAACGGATGAAAACGCATAAAAACGTTTTACGTTTTCATCCGTTTTAATAACGTTTTTATGCGTTTTTGTTTGTTTTTATATGTTTTCATCCGGTTTTGATCTAATGGCTAATATAAGTTAACCAATTTTTCCAAAAAGTTCTAAAAAAAATTTCGAATAAATTTTTCAAAATTTTTTTTTCGAAATTTTTCAAAATTTTTCAAATTTTTTTTTTCTAATGGCTAAAAATTTCTAAAAAAAATTTTCGAATAATTTTTTTTTGGAATTTTATTCGAAAAAACTTTTCTGAAAATTTTTTTCAAAAAAAAATTCGGTAAAAAAATTCAAAAAATTTATTTTTCGAAATTTTTTTTTGAATAAGTTTTTCAAAAAAAATTTTAGAAATTTTTTCGAGTAGATTTTTTCGAAAAAAAAAATATATATTCAAAATTTTTTTCGAATAAATTTTTCAAAATTTTTTTTTAATTTTTTTTTTAAATTTTCGAATTTTTTTGAAAATTACACTGTTTCTCCATTTATGTAATATTAATAGTTAAATAAATATTAATAGTTAAATAAATAATTAAAAGATTTAATTGCATTTTTGGTCCCTGTAAAACTTGGCAAGACACAAGGACCATTTATATAAGAAACTAAAGAGATGGACTGAAAAGAAAATAGGAAAGAAGAAGACAAGGGTATTTTAGACATTTGACTTTGGCCAGGGACCAAACGTGCAACGAAAACTTGAAAATAAGGACCTCTGGTGCACTTTTAAAGTTTTAGGAACCAAATCTGCAATTTGGCCATACCACAGGGACCAAAAATGCAATTAACTCTTTTTTTTATTCATAACAAGATTGGTAACACAGTTTTTAAAAATTATCAAAATTTATCATTTCAATATAACTTTATAGCTTCGCTTTTGATTTACTTGTATTAAAAATAGAAGGTCAATTAACATTTGGGCACAAGCTAGGTTGCTTAGTCATCTAGGTTACACGTTGTATAATATTACACGTGAATAAGCTTTTATTACAATCAATCATATAGTATTTAGTGTCCATTAATTTCCCAATCATTTAACAATGAAGTCGTTTTCATTTTCATTTATAAAGTTGTTTTCCAATAATCACATGTTAAATCAATGCCACATACTCAAATTTGAATATCAAATTTCTTAGTAATGGCGAACACAAACAGGATTATGTTAGACGATTGAATTATTGGCCCAAACCTGATTATCCTATAAGTTTACAATCGGGTCTCGGCCAATAATCCAATCGTCTAACAAATTAATGGTTAATGAAATTATAAAAGCATATTCGTTTTTATAAGATTATTTGATAATTAATACGTTAGCGCATTTGTTATTAAGACGTGAAATTTATCTGTAATTATGTATTTTTAATTTGAAAAACGTACAAAACGAGTAAAGAGCTACAAAATACGAACACGGAACGACCGATAAATGCTAATTGTCAATGACTTACAATATTATATCAAAGATTCAAGTTGAAATTCGTTTTCTTAGCATTTATAATAATGGTTTATGATAATCAAATCAATTATTAAGAAATTTCAATGATTGAAACATGTTGACATTACTAGCTAACGAAACGTGTTAAGTCAAAACCTAAATAACTTTATTATATTAATGAACAACTCATAAAAATATCAAAAATATTTCCGGCCACGACTTAATATGAAACTTAAAATCTAGTTACATCGAGTAATTATTTATTTGAATGTAAACGTAAACAAATTTTATTTGAGTTTTAAGCTCAATAAAGCAGATTTAACTGCTAAAAGGATTAATCAACTAGAAACAAGTTGAGCGTGTAATTGACTTGTAAATTATCATTTTTCTGAAAAACAGACTATTTAAACACTAAATAACGCATAGTAAGGTTGTTATTCGAATTAATTTGACGCACATAGTGGTTATTGATTTTCGAAACTTGTTACAATGAATATGAGTACGTTACATACTTACATGTAACTAACCCTAATAAAATTTTGAGTTATTTGGGTTATCTGGATATGTGTTATGCATATTTTGGGTTCACCGAATAAGCACTATTATAAAGAAAAATGAATGACAAAAGTGGAAACACAAAAACACAACTAAAATATCACTTATTTTGATTAACCCGAAACTCAAATAAGCTAAGCTTGCAACCCAAAACCCGATCCTATTAACTATCCAAGTTAAGCGAGTTGACTCGATTAACCAGTTTAAAATACATACACCCATATAGTTTGACTCTAATAAGCTTGTTTTGATTCAATTCAACTCAGAATTTATGGGTTTATATTTTTTTAACAACCCTGCCCTTAAGTAGCTAATGTTGTATACTCTATTCAAAATTAAACAAAAAATTTTTTGCGTGATTTATCACCCACATATCACTGAACTAAAGTTGAATACCTATATCATAGAGGAGTATGTGATTTTTTAATCACTAACCAACAATCATTTGAATAAACGTCTTCAATTCGACATACAATGCATTTAATCACTAGCCTATAAATCTGAACTGTTTATTGCTTTTGACAATTAAGAGTATTTGTTATTTTCCACTCACTTAAATGCGTTCAAAGGTTTAAACCTCTTACACAACAAGAGTTGAAAGAGAATCTTACAACCTCTTAATGATTATAAACTAGTTTTTTTGTGTTTTAATCATTAAGACGTTTGAAAAACAAACAATATTATTTAATTCGGATTCAGAGTCTTCACCACAAATTCAGATTAATTACGAATCAGATTCGGACTCAGAGCCTCTTAACAAACAAACAACACATAAGTCTACTTTGGCATACAACATGTTACACATTGAGTATGTTTCTATCACTATAGTATTTATTTATTTTTATAAAAAAACAAAGACAAGATTGAGTAAAATTCGGTATTTTCAATTATGTAATAATATTGTTTGGCAAGTTATGTCACTTGTAGTTCCAAGTCATCACTTAAATAATCAAACAAACCTCATGCACCATGAATATAGTCTACCATTTAATAACCAAAATAATAAGTGGCATTACACGTCTTCATATTTCTAGTTCCAAGTCATAGGTATTTTTGTCCGACTGTCGTCCAATGATACATAACTTCTTGGATTTACTTACAATTCAATCATTGGTATTTTTGTCCAATAATTATAACATAATGTCTTTTTCATCTAAATCAAAACCATTTATTTAGAATTAAAAAATAAACAAGCTTGTAATTTTTATTTTTTTAGAATGAATGATGTTTTTGATAGATTTCAATATCTGTTTGGGATTTACATCAAGGTGGTAGGTAAGCAGGCAACAAGTTGCGCCGCCACTCATTTCTAAATAGCAAACCCTATTCTACTGAAAACATAATCGTGACCCCTCGGGGCCGATATATTGCTGCGAACAATCTTACGAACCCGATCCAAGAAGCACACAGCTTAAGGGGCTAAGGAACCAAAAGTGTCAAAAGCAAAAGGAACAAACACGTGTTGATTCTCGGAGCAAGCTTTATTATGTTTGTCCACTTTCTTTATCTCAGCCTTCATAACAGCTTGCCCAACCGTAAACTCATTACCCCGAAGATCCACGAGGGGGGACACACCAGTGAGGTCCACACAAGCATGTTTCCCCCCTGCCCATCCAAAAACCAAAACATCAGTGGGCCGCAGGAAGGACCTCCCCTCATCTTGTAATTTGGAAGAAGAAAATGCTTACTTACGAAAATCAACATTATGAAACAAAATTTCATCGATATTCTCTGATATCACGAAATCCTTTAGTTCCGTCCCTAAGTGCAAGTAAAGGTGAATATAATGGATTTTAAGTAACCTACATTGAAATGACGAAACCAAGTTAAGCTTTAGTAATAAAAATGCCTTTAAAAAAATGATTTGTCACAATAGTAACGGGGCAAGCAGCACCGGAATACAAAAATTATTGAACTGTAATAATACAGTTTTATTAAAAAAAATGAGTTTACTTTTCATCTATTAGTGAAATAACTAAACCGTGATTAAAAAAAAAAAAAAAAAAAAAAAAAAAAAAAAAAAAAAAAAAAAAAACATGTGCAATTAAGAGAAACCAAAACAAAAAGTTTCTCATATCATGAAATCCTTTAGTTGTGTCCCTAAGTGCAAGTACATGTGGAAATGTGAAATATGGTGGATTTTAAGTAACCACAAAACTAAGATAAGCTTTAGTGATAAAAATGCCTTTAAATTTTTGAGTTTTAAGATCGAAATACAAAATAATGAGACAATATGTATGAAAATCTTGTCTACCATTAGAGCACTCACTATAGGATATCGATAACATGTCATTTATCCCAACTATAAACCAATAACATGTTATTACCATACCGTTTTATGTGACGTTGGTGTGCCAAAGGTCCCCAAGTCATTTGAATGACTCGAGCCTTTTTTTTTTTTTTTTTTTTTTTTTTTTTTTTTGAGTGAGTAAGTATTTTTAGTGAGGTATTTTATGGGATCAATAGCATGTTAGTGATGTGTTATAAGGAAAGGTGTTTTAGTTATTTATGTGTTATTGGGGAGGTGATAAGATGGCGCTAAAATGACTTACTAATAACGTGTTATCCGTTTTTTCGTGCTTTTTGATCACCTTGTGCTCTTATTCATCATATTTGGCATATAGTTTCCAAGAAAATAATGCTTCTTTTACGTCTTTTAGATGAGAAAAAGACAATTTGAGAATCTTTTTTATATACTTTAAATAGCTGGAGAAATATTGTTCTTTGTCTTCTTCATTTTTGCATATTGATTTAGAAGAAATATTTTTTATAATAAGAGAATCCGACTTTTTGCAAAACGGATGTTTCAATTAACTAATAAAAAGACCCGGTTACAAAATCAAGCTCTTTCATTGAAAAATCAAAATTGAAAAAATAGAGTCAACATTGAAGTAATTTTGTTTTTTTGAGTAAAACCAGTGAAAAAACATATGTGTCAAAACTGAGAAGAAAGAAAAAACTTTCAAAAAATGGGTATGAAACTTTAAAATCGAGTGATTAAACTTTTTCGCAAGAAAAATACACACTCCCTCTAATAACAAAAAACCGGCATCCACTTCCATCACATCTTTTCCAAACAATTCACTCACACCACCCTCTCTTCCTATCCTAGTCGACACTCCATCTTTGCTCGCCTTCTGCCACCAACATAATAACCATATGCCAGCAATGATCTTTTAGAGAAAGATTTATTACTTTGACAACTGATTGATTTTAAGACTACCATGAATGGTCACACCTAGGGGTGTAAACGAGACGAGACAGCTCGCGAGCTATTCGAGATCGACTTGCAAATTACTCAAAATCGACTCGATATAAACGAGTCGAGCTCGAGCTCGAGCTACTCGAGTACACTTTCGAGCCGAGTTTGAGCTCGAATATGCCCAGCACGTGAGGCTCGCGAGCCATTATCTAGCTTCAATGATATTACACTTTTACCCTTTTATATATATATAGTTACGTAAAATCGAGTCGAGTCGAGCTTGATATGCCCATTTTTCATCGAGTTCGAGCTTTAAAAGTGGCAATAAGCGAGGTCGAGTCGAGTTTCGAGCTCGAGTTTGAGATGACGAGCCGAGCTCGAGCTTGAAATCCAAAGCTCGAACGAGCTCAAGTCGAGTTTCGAGCTCGAGTTATACTAATCGAGTCGAGTTCGAGCTTGGCAGTACTCGACTCGACTCGGATTGTTTACCCCCTAGTCACACCCCTCGCTTTTCATATCAGAGCCACCTCATCTTTCTCTCCTCAGTTACCTCCTCTCACTCACTCTCACCTTTCACCCACAATAATCTCCACCACTTACCTGTTAATATGATACTCACTTTATATAAGTATACCTCACAAAATACCCGGTACACACTCACAAAATCAAATAATCAAACAATAAAGATAGTTGGAGGGCCTACTTTTTGCACAATGTCTAAATGCTGAGCAACTCACCGTTCGTCCTTTTTTTTTGCTCATCCATCATGCGTGAGCCACTCCCTCACAATTGGGTGACACGTGACTTTTGCACCTCACTGGCTCTAGGGTTGAGCGTCGGTGCAAAACCGAACGAACCGACCCGAACCGACAAAACCGAAAACCGAAAACTATAAAAAACCTAAACCGAAACCGAACCGAATATGGTCGGTTCGGTTCGGTTTAGTGTCGGGTCCGTCGGTTCGGTCCGGTATACGTGTGTTTGTGCATGTTTTTGTCGGTTTTGGGTCGGACCGGACCGAACCGAACCGAAACCGAAAATTGTAAAAAATCGAAACCGAACCGAAGGGTTGTCGGGTCGGTTCGGTTTTTGTCGGTTTTGTCCGTCCGGTTCGGTTTTAAACCTTCCATGCTCAGCCCTAACTGGCTCTCACGAGTCACCATTGTGACTAGCCTAAGATATTATTAAATCATCTAAATGTTTAGCAACATGGTTAAGGTTTTAATAAGTACCATTATGACTAGCCTAAGATATTATTAAATCATCTAAATCTTTAGCAACATGGTTAAGGTTTTAATAAGTAGCCACTAAATTACTAAGTCGAACCAGGTTTGATGATAAAAGGTATAATTTGGCTAAGCATGATACTTGCTTTGAATCCCTTTGATACTTTGGTCTAAGCACGATACTTGTTAATGATGATTATATTAAGAAAATCTTTGTCTACCATTATTCATCATATTTGGCATATCGTATCCAAGAAGATAATGCACATCTTTTACGTCTTTTAAATGAGAAAAGACAAACACGAGGGTTGGAGAATCATTTTTTATTACTTTAAATAGTTAGAGCAATATTATTATTTGTCTTCTTCTTCGTCTTTGCATATTGATTTGAAAGAAATAATCAAATAAAATACAAAAAACGAGACAAAAGAAGGGCTAATAATACCGTATCCAACAAGTACTACGACAATAACGATAAAAAAATAAAAACTAAAAAGATTGCTTTGATTAAAATGCTCCATATATTGGGCTGGGCCCATAAGGTTCAATTATAAAGAGATTCAAAAAAAAAAAAAAAAAAAATGATTTTATTCAATCTTCTCCAAAAGATGAAGAATGATAGGATCACCCTGGTTCCATGCATCCTAAGGATGCCAACCGGACCCTCCCTCAAGGACCCGGCCCCAGGCAATGAGCATCTGTCCCAGTGACTGTACTTATCAAGAGGTTGGGCTTTGAACCCTGACCATTTTCTCCAATAGGCCCCTCGTTGACCAGTTAATCTGAGCATTTGCGGTGAGGGATGGTACCAATTGAAAGCTTTTAGGCCAATGGAGAGATTCGAACCCCGGTCTATTGACACAAGGTTGGAAGCTCTTACCATTGGATTAAAGGCCCATTGGTTTATTCAATCTTGATTTGATTGCAAATGAGGACGGAATTACGGGATCCTGCGGTGTCAGATGACCCCGATAAAATTTATTTCATAGTGTAGATTTTGTAAAAAACCATTGAATTCTCAAAAATGTATTCGGTCTTAATGTATTGTGTTTCTTGTTATTGCTTAGTTAGTATGTTAATAAGTGAAAAGTGAACTTAGCATTTACTAAACTTAATCATTTTAACCGAAAATTACTATAGTTAAAAGAAATTGTGCACCCGGTCACTTTTAACCTCGGTTTCGTCCCTGATTGCAAACCTACTTGCATTTCTTAAATCTAAATATTCATGTATGCTCAAGGAATAAACATAAGCTAATAGTTAACATTTACAAAGTTTTGACAAACATAGAGTTGGCATGCACCCAACACATATGCAATACAACTTGTCCCTTTTTTCCTCCTCATAATATGGCAATAATGTGAACCTTATTAGAGAATATTTGCAACTATCAAGTTGACTTTTATACGAAAAAACAACGAAGTCGGGGATGATTATGGGGTGCGACATTACCTGTAATACATATGGCCGCGACAATTGATTGTAAAGCTTTTTACCGGCCACTGACTGATCTTACGGTTAATAAGTGAAATATAAATCGCGTAACAACATAACTAAAAGCTTTCAAGTAAAAATCAAGAACCCGATACTCTATTTACGCTTCAGTAAAATATCTATCCGGTGTTTTTACAATTTTACATGTCAATTAAATAAAGTTTTGATTGAAACATGTTTTCAAGTTGCCTATAAGACTATAAACATATTTTCACAAGAGCATGTAACTTTGTACCAACAACCAACTAAATACACCAAAGTAAACTCATTTGTTTTCTGTTTCTATAACATATGAATAAAACTCACAATTTCAAGTCAATAAACTTATGACAAGTTGCAAAAGATTTCAAATTTAATTTCTAGTAAGTGCAAACAACTATAAATTGGCAACGCCAACCTCTTAAAAAAGAAATGTTTTACCCAGTTTGAGTCAGTGTCAGTGTTGCAAAAAAAGACATACAAATCCGATTAATCGCCCCCTAGACGCTAATTAGCCACCAACCTATTTGATTTTTGTAAATCGGTCAAACAATTGATCAATCGTAGTCAAGGACGATCAATGGTGGTCAAACTTGCAGGAAACATGCAAACTAGAAATACCCAAAGCTCGTCTTAAGCTTTTTTTAATCACTTATAGTCGCTATTTATATATATTACAGATATTTTCCTTGTCGGAAATACCCAAAACTCGTCGAAAATACCCAAAACTTGCTGGAAATGCCAATTCGATTAATCCCGCCTAGACCAATTACAAGCTACAAAAAGATCGACTGACCAATTAACAATTCACGATTTTTGCAACCTGAGTCCAGTAGATTAATTGCAAAAAAAAAAAAAAAAAAAAAAAATATATTGATTTCTCAAGTTTCATAATACCAACAAGTCAACAAAAATAGTAAATCCAAAAAAGCCCAAGCCCTAGCCCATGTTGTTAAACACAGGCCCAAAAAACAAGCCCACAAAATCTAAAACCCCAAAACGTTAAACCCCAGAACAACATTACTTTGGTTTCATTTGAAAGCCCTAACCTTAAACCCTGTTTTGTTTTGTGTGTTTGAGCAGCAGCTATGGTTTGGTTTCAGTGTGAAGACTGTGGAGACAATCTCAAGAAACCAAAGCTTGCTAATCACTTTAGATCTTGCTCAGCTACCAAGGTCCTTTTTTTTTTTTTTTTTTTTTTTTTTTTTTTTTTAAATATGGGTTCTTTTTCCTTTTTTTTGTATGTTAACATATAAGTTTATTGTTATACATGGTCTTTTTTTTTTTTTTTTTTTTTTTTGGGTATGTTAACATATGTGTTTGTTTATTGTTGGTGTAGTTATCATGTATAGACTGTGGACAAATGTTTGGGCAGCAGAGTGTTCAGTCTCACACTCAGTGTATCACCGAAACGGTATGGTCTTGCTTTCGACACCTTTGTTTTATAGAATTTTTTATTTTTTGAATGTTTAGGGGTGTTTGGAATAGGTTGTTTATAAAGCTAAGTGTTTATAGCTTATTAGAAACATATGCATATGAGGGTATAGACTTATATAAGCTATAGTATCAAGTTGATAAGCTCTTAGGATTAGCTTTACTTTTGGGCTTATTTGAACTGATAAGCTTGTATGACAAAAGAGTGAGCTTTTAGATTAGAGAAATGATACATGGACCTAAACTTAGGCCTAAACTTAGACCTAAAACCAAGTGTCATCATCCAGATGGCTACAGACAGGGACCCACATATTTTATAACCCATCAGGATGATGCCAAGTGGTTTTAGGTCTAAGTTTAGGTCCATGTATCATTTCTCTTTAGATTATCAATCATATATGCTTATAAGCCAAATTTAGATAAGTTTAAATGGAGTAACTCACAAGCTTAGTTTTGTCCGCCTATAAACTTATCAACCTCATTAGCTTATAAGACTAATGAAAGTGAGGTCATAAGCTCACTTTTTTGGCTTATAAGCTTATCTACTTGAACTCATAGCTTATTAAAGCTCATAATCTCAACTTGATAAGCTCATAAAGCGGAAAAAGTAAGCTTAAAACCCATAAGCCTGGAAAATAAGCTAATGAAAACTCCCTAGAAATGAGCTTATCAAGCTTTTAATATGCTCATAAGACCATCAAATAATATAAGACGAACACACCTAATAAGCAATGTAAGACACCAATAGATTGATTGATTGAGCTATAACTTTCTAGAGTGGTGAAATAGGACGTGTTGCTTAAGCTTACATGTGAGTTGGCGTTTCACATGTGTGGTAACTGAGTGTTAACTTCACTTGTGCTCGACTAGTCATTTGGAAAGTGTCATCTGCCGTACTCGTAGGCTAAAAAATGATTATTTTAGTTTAATTTTTAGTGCCAATAGATTTTAGGATATGACATGTGTGATCATGTTTCCAAACCTTCAGACCTGCTTGCTAGATTAGTATTTTATTAGGAACTAAGAAATATGTGATTGCGAATGCGAACGGATTGTTTGGTTATGTGAATATGAATGTGAAATAAGCTGTTTTGAATAAGTAGTTTATGGGTTGTTTATTTGATTATTTTATAAAAGAAAAGTAGTTTTAGGCTGTTGGTGTTAGCTTATTTGATGGGCTTATGAGCTTATTAAAGTGTTTGATAACCTCATAAACTTATTAGTTTGGGCGTATATGCTTATACACTTGAGCTTATGGACTTCATAAGCTCATAGGATTAGCTTATTTTTTGGATTTATGGGCTTATTTGAAATTTGATTAGCTCATAAGCTCACTTTTTTTCAGCTCATAAGCTTACCAACTTGAGCTTATAGCTTAAATTGATGATAAGCTCAAATGCCAATGAAAGCAGGCTTATGAGCTTTTCAAAATTCAAATAAGCCCTTAAGTCCAACATATAAGCCAAGACAAACACCCCCATAACAAGCAATGTAATTGATGGATTGAGCATTAACTTTTTAGAGTCGTGTTGCTTTTATATATCGTGTAAGTCGGACTTTCACATGTCGGTAATTGGATGTTATTGTTGCTTGCTGATATGTAGTTAGATGGACCTACTTTTAAGCTGAAAAAAGAACGATATTATATTTTGAAGTGGCAATGCATTATAGGATATCGCGTTATGGACACGTCTAATCATGCTTCCACATTTTCAGACATTCTAGATTGGTTATGTGTTCCTGGTCTGTGAATTCTGAGTGCTGTATATGCTGACAAGGGGTTTGCAGGTCTATCAAGACCGTACTGCAACAGTCTTCCTAATTGGAAATGATAGAAGGTGTGACGTTTAAGGGTATGGTTATCGTTATAATTACACCTTCTATCAAGCCCATACCCATAGTAAATTTATGACCGAAAACCAAACGTCAGCTCATATTTGAAAGTAGTTGGGATATGCTACAATGAGTCCAAAAGAATGGCAAAGTCATTAAAAAAACATATAAATTTAGTCCTCAAGTATTCTGATACTAGATATGAAGACCGCCCATAGACTTCTATACACCCTACTCCCTGGGTGTACTGAATCACTCACATTTACATCTCCTAATACCTCTTGCCGCAGAGTATTAGCTTACATTTTTTTGAGGAAACCCGTTGTAGTGTCGTACCCATATTCTTCTCAAGTTTTTGATAGTTGTTCAGTGGCCTTACAGTCACCTCAATGTATGCAAATATGCTGCACTCTTCATCTCATCATCTGTACATGCTTTCTTTTACTTGCCCAACACTTTTAGCTTATTTGACCACCATCATATTGAGCCTTCCTTTCGGCTAATGGTTTGAGGATAGTCATAGTTTGGAGATTTAGCATTTCGGACCTAACAGCTAATAGTACCGCAAACGCGGGATATGTTTTTCTCATAATTTTTTTGGTGTTACTGTATTCTGAGCAATATCCTTTGGACTGTCACATTTGCGATAATAAGGTGTTGATTGTTGCTTTACATGTGGTCGTTTGGAAAGTGTCATCTGGTATGTAGTTAGTTTGACAGTTAGACGGTTAGACCTGATTGTAAGCTGCAAAATGATGATATTAGATTTTTTTTAAGTGCCGATAGATATTAGGATATGACGTTATCTTGTTTCCACACTGTCATCATGAGTGCTATTTTATTTGTCTGTTTGGTTACTTGTTTTGAGTCTAACGAGGGGCTTGCGAAGTCTATGAACACCGAATTGCAACACTCTTCCTCAAAGCAGGATATAATTTGATTGTGATTTTGTTTGGTATTATTGTATTCTGAGCACTCTCCGTTGGACTTATTGATTTTTTGTTTGGTTTTCAGGAGAAGTATGGTCCAAAGGGCGTAAATAAACCTTCAAATGGCACACCAGGAAAACCAAACAGTGCCTCAAAGCCGAAGCCAGAGGTCGATATCAATGTTGGATTATCAGAACGTCCTCCATGGTTCTGCAGGTTTGCTTAACTAGCAACTCGTCTTACTCCAACAATAAAAAGTTTCTAAAATGATTTCGTAATGTCTTACGGAATGTTCTTTCAACTTGCAGTCTGTGTAATACTAGTGCTACTAGTCAACAAACATTGCTTTCACATGCTGATGGGAAGAAACACAGAGCAAAAGCACGAGCATTCCATGCATCAAACCAGCCACCCAAGGAGGCGGAGGAACCCACACCTAATACCGAAGTTAAATCTGAAAGCATACAAAATAATGATTTGCCAGAGAACGGGAATGTTAAGGAATCGGATGCATCTGAAAGCAAGAAGAGAAAGATTGAAACAGTTGAAAACAATGGTGAAGTGATTCAGAATGAGAATGCCAAATCCGAGAAAACGAAGAAAGTCAAAGGCAACAAAAAAGACGGCGAGAAGGAAATAAAGTGGAAGAAGATAATAACCGCAGCCTTAAAATCGGTATGTGTGTGAAACTTGTTCCATAAGCTAGTCATGCCTGTTCTTAGTTTTTTTCTTTCTATATATTTTAAGATGCGTTTGATGTGTGTGATACAAGGCTGATGGCACTTTGAAGATGAGAAAGCTACAAAAAGAAGTTGTGAAGACTGTTAGGGAATCTGGCTCAACAATAGACGAGGACCAACTCGTGTCAACCTTTGAGCATAAGGTTAGTTCGAAACAGTATTTTTTTCTACCTTGTGATGTCAAACAATAACAGCGTCCTTACTCCTTGCCCTTCGCAATTTGCAGTCTTAACAAAATGTCATTTTTGTGCAGGTCAATTCAAGCTCCAAATTTTCTGTTAATGGGAAGCATGTACAACTGGTTGCAAAAAGTTGAAGAGACCGAAGCTCAGTGTTTGCAAAGTGAGTACCTCAAGAACTTCAAATTTATCACCTGATCGCATAATGTGAGAGCAACCTTGCCTAGTTTCCGGCCATCAAAGCATTTGTTTTGTGATAGACTCGTGCAGATGAAAATTTTGAGAGGCATCCTTATTTATAAACAAATGACGAGATCTGTTATTATTTGAATTGAAATGGTTGTTTAATGAAAGTCTCGGCCAGTTTTTTTTTTTTTTTTTTTTTTTTTTTTTCTGCCAAACTCTGATATAATTGCAAGCACCTATCTACTGACAGCAAGAACATTTGCTCATTATCTGGTTAATGGTATAGTAATCACTCGATTTTAGCACGTTTTGTAAAAATTTCTCATGCTTGTAACAACTGCAGCATCCTAGCCAAACTTAGTCATTCAGAGATCCAACTTCTCGTACCGTCTTGTACATTTGGTAGGAGATTAGATCCTCAGCAGAGTTGCCGTGTTTTGTTGCAAAGTGCATGTGCAATTTTAATTGATCCGAGTTTATTAGTCATTAATCATTTATTACTTTCACACAACTTTAAATGTTACTAGGCATTTTGACTCGTGCGATGCCCGGATCTAGTTTCTCATAAATATATAAAACTCTTGCTTATGTCAAGAAGTCACTCTTTATTTAGTACATGTGAGGACGGGTCAAAATATATACAAACGGGTTCAACTTATATTTATACGGGTTAAGTTGAGAAATTAGTTTTCTTTTAAAGATTATATATGAGCTCTAGCCCAAATATTTACAAATAGGCTCTAAAGCTATTTAAAGGGTGTTGATGCTCACACTATTTTTTTAATACATACACCACATCACAATTGTGCATTATTGTCTTGTACAATGTGCATTACAGTGTTGTACAGTGTGGTGTAAGTATAAGAAAAAATGATGTGAGTATCAACCCCTATTTAAAAGATAATAGTTGGCCAAAAGTTGAAGGCCGACTCATAGAACACGAAGCAATAACAATAAGCGTTAATTACTTGAAAATATATCATATTTGTCATTTTTTGTTAATGTGTGTATTTTTTTTTTCTTTTTTTTTTTTTTTTTTTTTACTAAACTTTCAAATTTCGATTATTGTTTATATTTTATGACTATTTAGCCATATAAAATGACCATTTTACTTTTTGAAATTTGACAAAAGTAAGGGTAAAATAGTCACAAAATACACAAAATAATCAAAATTTGAAAGTTCAGTACACACAATAAGAAAATAAAAAGTAAAGTACACATAATAACAAAATTGACAAGTATTATACATTACACTTTTACATAATAATAATTATCTAAAAAACATGACATTAAGTTGATTCAATTGTGGAAGAAATTAGACTTAACTCCATCATAATAATCAAAATCAAAAGGTAAATACAAATTTCAACATACAAACTTCATATTACCATAATAATACAATTATACCAAAAACAATCTTTTAAAAACAGAAATTCATAGTTTCATTCCAATAATAAACATAAGTTAAGCTGTTAATCCAAAATCCAATACAAAAACTGCATATGCTTAAATACTATACGAACTAGCCATTTTTCGTCGCAACTCGATCAAACTCATCTGAAAGGTTCCTCACAAGCCACTTCTTCCCACCACCTGCCTCCTCATCAGCCAGCCCTGCAAATCGCCTCTTTCTCTTTTATGCTATCGGCAGCAGGACTACTTAAACTCTTTCCCGTCTTTTTGGAACCTGATTTTTTAAACTTAGGGCTGCTTAAGGACTCTTCTCTTTTCTTAATACTTGTTTCAATGTGGTTTCGAATATTTTCAACATCGCCTTCGATACAGCCTTGCAACCTGTGGCGATCAAAACTAAACCCACCCATTGGTTTTGAATGCACACGTACGTATAAGGGCTCGATCTCAAACGCTTGTTTATTTAATTTGAGAAGTAGAAAAGAATGCGGTACGACTTTTATAGGATGATGATACAAGGAAAAAAAGAAAGTCGATTTACGTTTGGAAAATCTTGCCATGCATGACATGCAAACGTACTATGACCGACTAATTAGCTTTTTTCTTCAGCCCATGACATAAACGGGTCAAGTGCTAAAACGGGTGCCACTACAACAAATATGTCATTTCTACACGCTTTTTTCTTCGCACTTTATAAAATGTGAACTTTTTTTTAAAGATATTCACACTTAAGAGTGTGAATAATTGTTTCAAAATCCTCGCACCTAAAAATTGTGAAAATTTTCAATCTCACACTTAAAAGTGTGAAGAATTATTTCAAAATCAAAATCATCACACTTAAAAGTGTGAAGAATTATTTCAAAATTAAAATCATCACACTTCAAAGTGTGAAGAATTGTTTTAAAATCATCACACTTAAAAGTGTGAAAATATTCATAAAGCATCACACATAAAAGTGTGAAAATATTTGCTACACCCAATTGGTTCACACGCATGCTAGTGTGAAGTTTTTTATTCTTCACACTTTAAAATGTAGCAAGATGCTCTAATAAGTGTGAATATGCCGCTATTTTGTTGTAGTGGTGGGTCGACCCGGTCAGTGTTGTATGGTATAGATTCTAGTCCAAAATAGTTTTAACCCGTAGGATATAAATATAGTTATACCTTTTTTTGAACAATCCTAAAGAAACAAAATAAACAATGAGAGAGTTTTGAAATATTCTTTTCCTAGTCAAAGTAAAAGACTAAACATTTGTCTTAACTAGGTTGTTTTATATTTTTTGCATAAAATTCCTGATGTATCTTATTTTATGCGGGTTTTAGTTTGGTAGTCTTGTTGGTTGTAGGTAGTTGTCATTTATGGTCTGTCATAAATGTTTTGCTGGTTGTGTCAAGCGATTGCTTGCGGTTAATGTGGTACTTCAGTCACATTCCATTGTACTTAAATGTTTTTTGGAGTAATATATTTTACCGGGTGGAATACCCTTTACCAAAAAAAAACTAACCGGGTGCAAGGATATTGATCAATAGAAAGATTTCAACAAAACAAAATATGGCACCAAATGGCTATGGATACGACTTCTACATTTTTCCCATACATATGCCCATTTTTTGTACCACTACTAACCAGAATCTTATATATATCCAGCACAAAATATATTTATCATAAACTCATACATATATTTGTCTTTCTATAATGTCTTCTCCTCCTAGCTACAACGATCTGTATCGCCTTTTCAAGAAGCTAGACCAAAATGGAGACGGTCTTGTCAGCCCGCATGAGCTCCAATGGCTTCTTGATACCATGAAAGTGTCTTCAAGTGTCGATGACCTAAGATACTTAACGGGTAAAACCAATATTAATTTTACTGAGTTCTTAGAGTTTTACGGTACCATTACAAAGGAAGAAAAGGTAACCTGTGATGATGAATCAGAAAGTGACCTCTTCAAGGCGTTTGAGATGTTTGATAAGAACCGTGATGGATTCATTTGTAATGAGGAGCTAATGGAGGCGTTAACAAGGTTGGGATTATGGGACGATAAGAGTAACATGGATGTTAAGAGTATGATCAAAGCCTATGATGCCAATTGTGACGGTTTTATTGATTTCCATGAGTTCAAGAAAATGATGGCTTAGACGTGTCACACAGTATTTCGAATGTATAAAATTTTCATTTCTTTACTTGTTATCAAAAACAACATTAGTCGCAACTACATCAGCATCAGAATTGTTTGCGTCTTCATTATTAGAAGCTTCTGCTAAACCATTCAAATATTAACCAAGCGCCTACAAACCAAACGCATATGCATAAAACGATTAATATCCTAAAATCATTTGCAAAAGTCTAACAATAATACACAAATTGACTAATATCCTAAAATCAAGTTCACAAAACTAAATGTTACAATTCAAAACAAGTAATTAACGAGGCATATACATTAAACACGTAAATTCCCGAAACAAGCTCTTAACTTAATACGGAAGGGATACACCAAAATAAGCAAAACATCACACATCCGATTACAAGCAATGACATACCGAAATAAGTTGCAAGTAATTAATGAAACATAAACAAAAACAGAAAACCATACTAGTTGTGGTTGTGGTCTCGGCAATGGTAGGGTGTCTCGGCTGTGGTCTCGAGGATACCAAAAGAATGCTAGAATTAAACACGCCAGAGGTAAATTGTGACACACGTTAATTTTCCAACCATTATTTTAATAATAAATGATAAGTTATTATTAGTAAACTATTAAAGTAAACATGCAGGAGCTAACATAACTATTCTGGTTAGCTAACCCGCACACTGTAGTTTACAGTAGATCATAAGCTCACTTTTTTTTGGCTTATAAGCTTATCTATTTGAACTCATAGCTTATTAAAGCTCATAATCTCAACTTGATAAGTTCATAAGCCGGAAAAACATAGCTTATTAAAGGGACTTCTTTGGCATTAAAAACCCAAGTTTTGGACCTGTGGCGATGATAATGCCCAGATTTGTCCCATCACGATGCGTTTGAACAAGTTTAGGGACCAACGGTGTATTTTAGTATTTATTATATTAGCAAAATCTCTTTCATCCATATGTATAAGGTAGAAAGAGTTAAATAAATGCATACTTACTATTTCGATAACACAACAACCTCATTTAATTTTCATTAACTACCTCAATATATAATTGTATTTATTAAAATGCAAGAGTTCCACTACATAATCTTGCAAGCCAAAGTTGTTTTCTATAAAATTATTTTCAATACTAGCTAGGATACTTTGTAGCTTGGATCGATCATCCTTATCACATAATATGAGTTTCATCAATGAAATTCGTGTGTGGCATGTGCCATGGGGATGATATTGCATGTGATTATTGAAATAGGTGGTCTCGGAATAATAATATACTTAAAGTAAATTAAATATCATTTCTTTGTTTATATGTTTCAATGTATTTCATTTTTATAGTTATTCATCATGCTGCAACTTTTTTTGTTTTGCATAAATCAAACTAGTATTTGAGGAGTTTATAACCTACTATTGCTTAAAAACAACATTAGTATATTTGCATAGGTGGATGAGTACATGTTTAGTATTTTTCTCAAATGACATTCTGGCCAAAATATTTTTAAGGATGAAAAATAAAATCAAGCGGTTAGCGCCGTGGTTAAGATTGTGACTGTTTTGAGGGGCCAACTGGTGTAGGGAAAACCGAGCTTGCCAAGGCTCTTGCTCAACAGTTGTTTGATGACGAAAAGCTTATGATTAGGATTGATATGTCTGAGTACATGGAGCAACACTCAGGTGGCTCGGCTAATTGGTGGTCCACCACGGTAAGTAGTTAGACCTGTCTTTTAGCAGTTTGCACGATTTTGCTAGTTGATGAATGATATTAACTAAAAAGTTGTGTTTCTTGCAGATATGTCGGTCATGGACAACTTACTGAAGTTGTAAGAAGAAGACGTTATTGTGTTTTATTGTTTGATGAAGTAGAAAAAGCTCGTAACTCGGTGTTCAACACTTTGCTTCAAATGTTGGATGACGGAAGGCAGTTGCCAGACTTCATATGAAAGATGTGGCAGTCCGTCTTGCTGATAGGAGGGGTGTGCTTTGGATGTTATACTCAACCAGAGTTATGATCCGGTAAGCATCAAATTCATGTTGACTTATTCATTTCACTAGTTCTAATGTTTACTATAATGACGTCTACTTACATTGTTTTGACTTTTGAAATTTTCTGTATAGGTGTATGAGGCGAGACAGATTAGGAGGTGGTTAGAAAGGAAGGTCGCGACCGAGTTGGCGCGAATGCTGATTAGGGAAGAGATTGATGAAAACCCGACGGTGTATATAGATGCGGACATGAAGGGGGAAGACTTGACTTACAGGGTTGAAAGGAATGGTGGACTCGTGAAAGCCGCAATATGTTTATGTTGTTAAAGTTGCTCGGTGTACCGACTTTTGAATCAATAAAGCAAGTTGCTTATAATATGGGCTATCTAAGTTATTATGGTTGGGTGTTTGTGATATGGTACTATACAATAATTTGAGTATTTTGACCTTTGATATGAGCATGAATGATATCATGTGTTTGGAATCAAGCATTCTTTGGTTTGGCTGCTCTCCGTTTTACATACTGGCTACAAACCCAAGGAGAACCATGGAAAACGGATATTCTTCGTATGACCAAGGGCATCCCCATGGCTTTGGTTCGTGGTTATGCCTGAAGTCCATCATGTAGAGCACAGACAGTAACATAACATAATCCTTTATAACCACAACCAGATTACTACTAGTAGGAACTTGATCTTTACAAAAATGACTAGGAACAACAAAAAGATTTCAGAAGTTATTCATTGACATCGGATGTATTTAAAAACTGTATATCTGCTTATCAAGACAAGAGGGTGTTTGGACTAGTAAATACGCTAAGATGGATCTACCATGTGTTAGTGTAAATGTGATTATTTTGTCGCAATATAAGCAAAGAGTGCGATGAACATTGTGTACTAATTTTTTCAACATGTTGGGTTGACTTGCGGTGGTTGGATCATATGCTTCTGGTTTACTATGTTCTCCAGCACAGATAAGATAATTCAAAAAGTTTCGTAGACCATCTTGCAACCCGCACTTCATTTGGTAATCCTCTTTCTCGTGTTTCTACTCTTACTGAATTTCAAAAAGTTTCGTAGACCATCTTGCAACCCGCACTTCATATGCTGTTATTTATTGTTGTACGCTTGTACCTCTTGCTAGGAATTACTTTACGCTGATGTGTAAGTTCATGGTAACTTGATTCTGCTTGAATAGAAACATGGGTTCAGGCCTCGGCTTGTTTGAAATGATGACACTTGAGCTGATTCCGTATATTTCCAATTACAGTTTCTAGTGTTGCCAGTGAGGTGCTATTATTTTCATTTGTTTTTGTTAGTATGCCTACTTAGACTAAACTAACTACCGCAACAAAGCCTTGTCGTAGTGTCCCACTGCCCAATGGTAATTGAAGCTTTTGTCTGGACACGCATCCAAAGTCGCCTTCAGTTCAACTATTGCAAATCAGTGTAGTCAATCCTTTTCGATACTAAAAGTGACTGCTAACAAAAACATATGTTTATCCAGACGGTCTGTAAGAACATTCGCTCATTATCTGGTTCATGTTGAGTAAATGGCCAGATATTGCCCTTTTTGTAAGAATAACTCGTGTCTGAGACAAATGCAGCATCCCAGGCGAGCTTAGTCATACAAGGATTCAACTTCACAGACTGTCTTTTACATTTGTTAGGTGATCAGATCTTCAACATAGTAACTATGTTTTGCAAATAAGTGCTGCAAAGCACATGTTCAGTTTTAACTCGCTCGCCTATAAATGAATCGATCTGGGTTACTTTATATCTTTAAATGGAAATGAGTCATTAATCATTTCAATACTCAGCACAATTTTGAATGCTATATAGCAAGACAATAATAAACACATGCACGAATTGAGTAACACGACAACTCTAACAATAAACCCTTAAAGCACTTAACTAGGGATCAACGAGAGACGACGTTTTGATTCACTGTAACGAAAACTTTTGTACAAGTCTAGTGCACAAAAGTACTATGCGGAAACATTTCTCAAGATTGTACATATTTGGGTCGGTATACAAGATGTGTGTAGGTAATGCAATTTTAAACTATTTTCATGTTCATAAAGACTTGTATTTGTATCTACAAGCTGCTGCAGTTCGAGTTCAATTTCTTTGAGCAAACAAATTTCAAACGTTATCTTTGCACCAACGTAAGCTAGAACAGTAGGATCATTGCTACAATGAACAAGATAACTGAACATCCCATCGCCTGCAATCACAATCACAATCACAATCACAGTCACATCAGTAAACATTATGCATAGAGCGGGTAATATCAACCCATCTATGAGAAAATGGCTATATAAGGAACAGGTCAAAAGGCAACAAAAGGCAGCCAACGCATTCCGATGCATTAACAGCTTATTGCAATAATACAAACGGATTGTTGTTCCAGTACTAATTTTTGTAAATCAAATTTGATATACTTTTTGTCTATGAAATTTTATGACAGACGAGGAAATGGTGGCAAGTCAACCCGTCACATTTAGAACCGTTACCCAACCTGCCCAAGCCATCGATTTTGCTACATACATTCTGCCAGAAGAGTAGACGACTTACAGCAATTGCAGAGGCAGCAAGACCTGCACGTTCTCTGGGATCTTTACGGTAATAGTTTCCAAAATAGAGAAACGTGGCATAGTACCACATCACAGGGAATGCAAACCCTATTAAGAAACTGAAAAAGAATAGTGTTAATCATACATTTCTTTTTTGTTCGGGTGGGGGTGAGAATAAATGGTACTTACGAGAACCATCCAATTCCACAGCCAAAACAAGGCATCGGTTTGTCATAAAGTCCTTGTTGGAAGTCATCACTATCCTTGATAAGCGCATATTTCCCTTTCTCACGATCGGTTGTATGCCCTGCCATCAACATGTGTCTCCTACATAAGTATAACCACTCCACATAACTTCTTATCCAGTGCATATGAACGAGCAAACAATAGACCGCCTCTTCAAATAGGCACATTAAATATTTCATTCACGGGTCTCATGTATATCATATAATGTGAGTTGATATTAACTGAAAGCATTAACGGGACATTTTTTCATCATTTGCTTCTATGGTTGATATATTTGTTCATCATACAGGATATCTACCTTTAAAGATTGAAAATAAGCGAGATGATGGCCTCAAAAGATCAAGATGCTTATCCGAAACTGATTTCACCAATTCAATTCCATTTTTCAAAACCTTCCCCTCCTCCATAGCAGCATCTGTGAAACGAGAAAGTCCCAATTTTTAGACATTAGTATTTAGATTTAGGGGTTCCTTTTTAAAAACAAATTGGTTGCAAGTTTAAACTCCCCAGTTCTTTTGCTGTAAGCTAGATCCTATTCCGCTAGTGTAACGGGGGCGTTTGTGTTAGCTTATTTTGGGAGCTTATTAGCTTCTTTAGCAAAAAGATGCTCACTGTAGTGTTTGGATAAGCTTAATCTGAGGCACATCATACAGGCTTATTTAAGGGGGGTTTTATAAGCTCCTTTTTGGGGCTAATAAGCTTTATAAAGGCTTATGGCCACTTATTTTCACATTTTTATCATAAGCTAATACAAACACTCGGCATGAGCCTATTGATTATAAGCCATAAGCTGCTTATTAAAAATGAGCTTAAGCACACAATATACGCTTAGACAAACACCCCTAAGTTTTCAAGTCATATCACGTTTGTATAGCTCTATCAGGTTTCGTCTTTCCTACCCCAACTAATTTGGGCTTAAAATTATTCTTACTGCTCTTGTAGTAGTACGTATTCTGATAATGAAGTTCTATAGCACGAGACACGAGCATATACTTTCACACCTCCAAAGACATCTATTAGATGAATATTTCGTATCACGAAACTAGGGAGCTACTAATGTAACTATAACTATCATCCGAACTTGTATGCACTAAATCACTTATCATAAACCAAGTTGATATAGAGAATCTGACATGCCTTTGTCGACATATCAGGTTCCATGATTGGTTTCCAGGATCGAATATAATAACAAGATTAACAAGCATGATTCATTGATAATTACAACATAATAAAGATTATGTTGTATGTATTGAATTGATCAATTGAATGAACAACTGATACTGTTTACAGATTCACATACCTATTTATACATATTGAAACGGTGCCAAGAACAAGAGGTGTATACCGTTTCCCTTAAAGTAAACGACATAATAAAACTAAACGTTATAATCCCTTATAACCGCTCATATTGTGTTGGTTTTGACCCAGCCCATACACAATTAACACTAAACTACCCTTAACTTTGATTTCTATAACAATAAGGTTCCAACAGTTGAATAAAACCGCATAGCATATCTCACTTAACCCACATCATCACATCGATAAGCAATGATAATACAACATAACACTACAAAGTCCATACTTTACTACTTTCTCAGCTCCAAAAACGGCGAAAATTTTGCATTATGAATCTAAGGGGCCACGTGCATCAACCAAACATGTAAGAACTCAATCGTGTTCCACAAAGTATATCTCTATTGACCAACATCATGGGTATGTTTGGCTAATTAGCTGAAGCTTATATTATAAGCTGGAAGCTAGAGCTTATATTTTGTTAAAGTTGTTTGGTGAATGGTGAATTAGTTGGAGCTCAAGCTAATGTAAACTGGCATAAAAACACATCAAATTAACTTTAGATACATTTTCAGCTTTTGCGTAAAAATCCACTATAATTTGAAGGGTGTTTAAATAATTTGACTAACTATAAGCCCCCATAAGCCTGTTTCAATCGGCTTGGGCTTATGAATGCTTACGGCTTATAAAAGCTTCCATAAGCCTGTGTGACAAACAAAACTTATTTTATAAACTAGCTTATTTTAAAAGCTCAAGCCTCTATAAGCCCCTATAAGCCCCCCGCACCAAACACAACCCCATATCCATAAGCAACACTGATAACATAAATCATAACCATTCTATCTATCGGGTCATCAAAAGGGAGGGCTTTACCGGGTTTGAGACTGTGGGTGGGTCGGAAACCATTGGTTGTCTATACAAACGGATAACAACTTACAAAACGCTAAGCATATAAAGCTACCAATACATATAAAGTAAACAACGCCACAAATACAATTCAAGGAAAAACGAAAGCAAATTATTACTCTGATCCATTTCTATCGCGTTGAAATGTCCAGCAGGCTGCTCCCTCCCCGGTTACTCGCTATCTATCGTGTACCTGTTTTCGTATAAATTCAACAAACTACTACATCAAATTCGGGCCAATACCTTTAAAACTAATCAAACATGAGTAGTAATTTTATATAATTTTAAACAATAACACAAATAAATTTATACCCTTTAAATCTTTAATCCTATAAATCACACTATTGGCCTAATTAAACCCCTAAAAATAACTTTTCATATATAGTGAAGGATTAAGTATATAAGAATTAACATAAATTAAAAAAAAAAAATCTCAATACAAATTATGATAAATAAAAACATACCCTTTGATTGATTGGATCAAGAAAGAAAGAATTGGAATGGAAATGAGTTTTCTTGTTGTTTTAATATTTGAATGGAATTGTATTGTATTGACTCTTCTGTGAATGTATGATTTGTGTGTCGGTTGCACCAAAAGAAAAAGTACAAATAAAGGAACTTTAACTTAACTTAATAATGACTTAATTAATGCGAATATTGTTAAATGAGTGTTTAGGAGCGGTGAGCGGTATGACTGAGCATCTCAGATCTTAAAATCGATAAAACCGAGAAAATCGGCTGGACCGACCAAAAATCGTCCGAATCGAAAGATGAACGGTCCGGTTTCGGTTCTAACTTTCTTTTTTCTTTTTCCTTTTTTTTGGGTCTCGGGTTTGGTCGATCTGGTCCGGTCTTAAGTAAAAACCGATCATTATACCTTTTTGGACCAAACCGGACCGAACACATTCGGTCCAGCCCTAGGTATGGGATTTGGGCTAAATCGGTCTCAGTCCAGTCTGGGTTTGTCGATCCGGTCTGGTCTTAGCTCGATGCTCACCCGCAGTGAGCGGTAAACGTTGAGTGAAACGTCAAGTGTTATGATTTTTAATGCTTGTTTGACATGTAGTTTTATCTATTTTTTTCAGAATGCTCCTTTTCCGACGCTTATGGAAGTAGCATTTTACGAGCGTTGATCATTTAAGAGTTGTTTTTACACATATAATTGCAACTACAAGTATGTTAACAAACTTTTTTATAAAAATATACAGGAATTGCTCATTGCTACAACTTACTACTATTACTCACTACTAATGCTACTTTTTTTCAAACACACGTATACTCTCCGTTTTAAATTAATAGTCCACGTTTCATTTTTCAGATATCTCAATTTAATTATTCATTACTAAAAATACATAGAGAAGTTTGATCAAGTTTACCAATATTATCATTGGTTGAAATTAAGGGCCCGTTTGGTTTGTTGCTAGGAATGACAATGGGTATCGGATTTGGAATGAGATGGAATGATAATGGGTATGAAAAAGTGTATGATTACGATTGTTTATGTTTGGTTGATAAAATATGGTATGAAAAAGTGTATAGATATTTGAATTTTGTAGTGGTAAAAAGATGGCCCCACGGGAATGGATTTCATAGACACCAAATTCGTGTGTAATGAATCTATGACTATGATATACCCATTTCATTACCGGGCCCACAAAACAAAACAAAACAAACACTTGCTATGACTTTGAAAGTCATAGTTTCATTCCCTTTTATGGGAACCAAACGGACCCTAATATTATAAACTTTAAAGAAAACAGTAATTAATATTTAAGGTTAAATTTATACGTTTTAACATTTTCTCAACAACTCGTTTCCATATAAATTTAGGGTGCGTTTGGAATCCTCCAATCGGAATGGATCTATGGATTTCATTCCGATTTAAGGTGTTTGTTTAGTGGCCCCGGGAATGAAATAGGTATATCATAGTCATAGATTCATTACACACCAATTTGGTGTCTATGAAATCCATTCCCGTAGGCCCCCTCTTTTTCACTACAAAACTCAAATATCTACACACTTTTTCATACCCATATTTGTCATCCAAACATAAACAATCGTAATGATACACTTTTTCATATCCATTGTCATTCTACCCCATACCAAATCCGATACCCATTGTCATTCCTAGCAACAAACCAAACGGGCCATTATTTGTTAAAGAGGGCATTAACATGCATTTCTATATATGGTATTTCTTTAAAATTGGGTCATCTTAACTTTGGCTAATCTTAATTTTGATTAGAACCATCCTATTAATTTACCATATCAAATCATTTCCATTAGGAACCTACTCGCTAAATTATGATAGAAACCTTACTTAGTAGCAATAGACCTCTGGCCTAACGGTGTATAGTGTAATATTTATATATCTTGCTAAATGTTTGTTGGTTCAAGTATTGTAAAATATGTACATATGGTTTATGAAAGTGTCTGTTATGCTAAAAGCAAGGTTTTAAAAATCGGGTTTTTAATCGACCCGTCCATTCACCGGGCACCGGTTCGACCGCCGAGTCAACCGGTTTTAGAAACCGAGTTTTTTGACCCGTTTTTGTGGTCGGGCACCGGTCCGATCGGTTGAACCGGCCGGGTCGACCCGGTTTTCTATTTATTATTATTATTATTTTCGGTCGGGTCAACCGGTTCGACCGCCGGGTCAATCCGGCTTTTATTAAAAACTTTTGAAAAAATCAAACTCGGTTGGGTTTTAAGACCCGGGTTGACCGGGGTCACTCAAAACCCGACGGGTCTAACAGGTTAACCCGGTTTTAAAAACCCAGGTTTTTTTACCCGTTTTTGTGCTCGGGTACTGATTCGACCAGTTGAACCAGTCAGATCGACCCAGGTTTGAAAACAATGGCTAAAAGAACATTCAATTAGGGACTTGATTGTTGAGTTTGGAATTTTGACTTGAAAGGCATCCCACATTACATTGACACATGACCTAATGCTATATAAAAACATCTCATTAAAGTATTGAACAGCCAACAATATATGACCATTTTAGCACATGAAAAGTATGCATCCATGACTTCTAGTCTTCTACTACCATTCCAAAGTAGTGCAATAGTATGAGAAATTCCACTAAAAATGATCACTAGTTGGAAACTATGACCATGGATTACAAGCTAGAAGCTGCCAGGGAATATCAGGCCCAAGTTTTGTATGTTTAGATGGAACTTGAACATATTTTTTGGGGGGGCCGAATTTATTTTGGGAGGGCCGAATCGGAGATTTGTTTGTAACATCAACTAAATTACCCCTAAAACCTATAATATTTACACTAGATGCCGCAAATTTTGAGGGGGCCGGGGCCCTCCCCGGTCTCCATTAAGGTCCGTCCTTGGGCGTAACGCCTATGCCACGGAAACACTCGCCTAGAAAACTAAAGGAAAGCGAGGCCATTTTAGGATGGTGATGTTTATAGTTGGCAGCGTCGTGTGCTACTCGTATTAAATACGTGATACTATATATGGATGAATCTTGTCAATGGAGACTCTTTGGTTTGCAATATGTACATTTTTCTTGAAGATTCATAGTTTAGATGTTTTCTTACGAAAGTGAACCTCCTTTAAAGGGGAATGCCACTTTGTTTGTGATACAATCCAAGAAAAATACGAGTCAAGACGCATATATACAAAAACAAGCTGTATGTTTCAAATAGCATTATGAGGTACAGATTTTTTTGGGCTTAATAAGAAGCTCCTCACCGTTACGATTAACCCCAATTTAATCATTTTGCCAAGATCATTGACTAATAATTGCAAGTTAGCCCATGGAAAGGTTTTGACTTTCGACAAGCTGAATACGTATGCAAATAACTTCTCGACCCAACTACCAGACTTGCGATCACATGGATGGACTTCAAAATCAAATGTTTTATTCTCAAACATCGATGCTATGGTGCTAGTTTGAAGCACAAAGGGTGCGTATGCCGTATGGTGTTAGTAAATGTGGTATGTAGCCACATTTTGTGTTTTTTTTTTTTTTTTTTTTTTGAGTAATATATTTTACCAGGGTAAAACGTCGATGCTATTTGGACTTTGTTCTTTCAATAAATGGAACATTCTATAGTTGTAAATTTTATGGTTGTATTTGAAGGGGCAGGTAAGTCTTTTATATAGGCATGTACCTGCTTTCTTTTATATAACTCTAAAATTTATAAACTATATAATTATTATATCAAAACTATTTTTTTAAAGAATATTATATCAAAACCTAAATATCCACTATTATGATTTAACTACATGATTTTCCTCTAGATGCAGCTCTAAAATTTATAAACTATATAATTATTATACATAACTTGAATATCAATTATTATGATTTAACTACATAGTTTTTTTAAAATTATAATGATTAATATTAAATTTGTTGAGATCAATGTAAAATTAAAATTATTTAAAGATTTAATGAACCAATCATAGTCACTTATTTTTATCAAAATAAAAAAACACCGCTTTTCACATTTCTTTTTTAAAATAAAATATTTTACAAATGGTAAACCGTCAAGTGAAAAAATATACACCATCGCAACGAGTATTTTTTTTTTATTTTTCAGTAGACGGGCATTTCCATATATACTTTCAACGAACTTTTTTTTTTTAATTTTTTTTCAGTTACGTCTGGAAAAATCACACGTGATTTCATAAATAATTGAAAAAAATATCGAAAAAAAGTTGGTTGAAAATATATAGAAATGCCCTTCTATAAAAGATAATTTAATTCTCGTCGAGATGTTTAATTTTAAAAAAAGCTTTGTTTTTTCTTTTTTTTTTAAATGAAAAAACAGAAGACTAGAATTGATTCATTCGATCATTAAAGAATATTGGATCTTAATTGAACTTTTCTCTAATTGACGTAAGTGTAGTGGACCACTAGTCCACTACTAGTGGTTATGCTTAAAGATGTATGCATTTTTTAAAATTGGATCTTCTTAACTTGGCAATTTTTAATTTTAATTAGAACCATTCTTATTAATTTACCATGTCAAATCATTTCCAAAAAAATGATCACTGGTTGGAAACTATGACCATGGATTACAAGAAGCTGCCAGGGAGTATTAGGCCTAAGTTTTGTACGTTTAGATATGTAATAAGGCGTAATGCCTACGCCACGGAAACACTCACCTAGAAAATAAAAAGAAATCGAAGCCATTTTAAGTAGTGTCGTGTGCTACTCGTATTGAATACTACTAGTATGTAAAGCGTCGTGTGGTGTATTTGAGAAGTATTATGCATCTATATATGGATGAATCTTGCCAATGGAGACTCTTTGGTTCGCAATATGTACAAGAAAGACGATGTGAAAAAAAACAAGACACTTAGCTTTTGCTTGAAGCTTCATAGTTTAGATGTTTTCTTACGAAACTGAACCTCCTTTAAAGGGGAATGCCAGTATGCCACTTTGTTTGTGATACAATCCAAGAGAAATACGAGTCAAGACGCATATATACACAATTAAGCTGTATGTTTCAAATAGCATCATGAGGTATAGATTTTTTTGGGCTTATAACGCAGCACCTCACCGTTACGACTAACCCCAATTTAATCATTTTGCCAAGATCAATGCCTGATAATTGCAAGTTAGCCCATGAAAAGGTTTTGGCTTTCGACAAGCTGAACACGTATGCAAAGAACTTCTCGACCCGACTACCAGACTTGCGATCACATAGATGGACTTCAAAATCAAATACCATTGATGCTATTTGGTCTTAGTTACTAAAGACTTGTTTTTGGATGGTTGTCCCACATCGACCGGTGAAGAGCAAACTGCTAAGAAGAGATGCTATAAGAAAGGAGGCATCACAGGCTTAACAATTACCTCACTTTGTTCCTTCAATATATGCAACATTCTATAGTTGTAAATTTTATGGTCGTATTTGAAGGGGCAGTTAAGTCTTTAACTGCTTCTCCAAATGCTTCTCTAAAATTTATAAACTATATAATTATTATATCAAAACTTGAGTATCCATATTTATGATTTAACTGCATTTTTATTTAAGGATCTCATTCTTATCATTTTGCTCTAGACAAGTCGATGTGGGACAAACATCTTTACTCTTTCTTTTTTACTTCTAAATTTACCCAATATTACTCTGACGGGATTAAGGAGTTGTTAAGATTGAACATATTCAGACCCAACATATTTTTGACACCTTAAAAAAATGAGGAAGTGTATGTATCAAGGCTGTCGAGAATTATTAGTAACATCGATGACATATGATAAGCAATGTTGTACAGCTAAAGATCAAACAACATCGATATGATGTTTGAGAACAAATCATTTGATTTTGAAGTCCATCCTTGTGATCGCAAGTCTGGTAGTTGGTTCGAAAAGTTATTTGCATATGTGTTCAACTTGTTGAAAGTCGAGCCCTCTCCGTGGGCTGACTTGCAAGTCAATGATTTTGGCAAAATGATTACTTTGGGGGTTGAGTCTTAATGGCGAGGCGCTTCTTTATAAGCCTAAAGAATGGTATACCTCATTCTAAGAATGCTAATTGAAAGATTATACTGAGAATGCCCAAAAATCAAGATTACATCTTATTTTTCGATGCGTGTCAACTCTTTTATCTTCAAGAAAAAGTTTAAGGGTCTTGTGATTTTTTCACATCTTTCTTGTACATATTGCAAACCAGAGACTCTCCATTGGAATGATTCATCCATATAAAGATGCTTATGTATCATGAAAGTTATACGGCATGACCCATCACCTCCTTTAAGTATCAAGTATTTTATATACGAGCAGAGCACCACACGACACTACCTTATACAAATATCACCATCCTATAATGACATCGAGTTTTTTTCTTCTTGTAGAAGAGTATTATCATGGCATTGGCGCTACGCCTTAGTGGCATATCTAGACATAAAAAAAATAATAATAAATAAATAAAAAAATAATAAAAATAAAAATAAATAAATAAAAAATAAAAAATTCAGGCCTTGATGTACCTTGGCAGCTTTTTGTAATCCATGGTCATGAAACCTACAACAGCTTGGGAATTAATATACTCATTCCATACCACTTTACGATCAACACTTTATTACAAACAATAAACCAACTATTACTTCTTAGAAGTTTAATCACCGCATCTGCCCACTGAAAATAAAACAAGAGTATCAAACATAGTTTAGTCGAAATGTTACATTAAAGTACTAATGAGACCATAGATTAACACCATTACCCAAACCATAGGGAATAGTAGGCAAGTTCAAATTTCTGAGTGAGGCCAGTAGATCACTTCAGCGATGGTTGAGGCTCGAGGTAGCTCTAACAACTTGGAAGCAAACATCAACTTCCCTTTTTCACCACCAGACGCTTGGAATGAGTCAGGAAAGATAGTAATCCTCTTTAGCGAAGGGGAGCAAGCAAGTATACACTTTATCAAGCATACTTCAGTCTCTGAACCTCTAAAGGATGAAAACCAAACAGACTGTAGCTGCAGCGTCCTGATTTTGGTATACTGTACCTCCAAACATTCAAGGGAAGATACAAGTGAAGGTCGTGGAACCACATCTTTGTATGTAGCCTACAAGAACATATAAGTAATGTTCATATGCAAAACAATTCGATTTTAAGTAGCACAATAAGACAAGAATGCATTTACTCACAGTTACGGTAAGGCTCTGCAAATTTGGCGATCCCCAAATCATACCAAAAGCACATGATAGCATTGCAGAACTTCCAAAATCTATCGCGTATAATGTAAGAGTTTTGAGACAAGGAAACACACTATGGACCAGCTTGATACCACCAACTAACTGCAGTCAGTACAAAGCCACTTCATATATTTAAGCATTCATAACGCTCTGCATAGCTAGTTTGTAAACTAAATTTCAAAGAAAGCAAGTTAGTCTTACCTTGCAGTGTTGAAAATTCAGATAAAGCTCTTTAAGATTCGGAAGGAAACCAACAAACTCAAAGATATCTGAACTTTTGATGGTTATATTTTCAAGGTCGTGTAATGACAATAATAACACTTTAAGATTCTTTAGTTTTGTAATATCAACTAGTTTCACTTTGCCTAAACGACAGTTATAACCAATTTTCAGAATCTCAAGTAAGGGGCACCAACTTATGAATTCCCCAATATTTCGAGTTCGAATTTCTACAAAACAAAAGTCCAAGTTCAATAGCTTTGGAAAACCACAAAAACCAGGTGACACATGGAAACAACAATTGCGAAGCTTCAAAAGTTTGAGCTCTAGGCAAGCGAAAAGATGGGCGGGCAACTTTAGTAGTTTTGAGTGGTTATTTATGACTGTGAACTCCCTAATTCCTTTCCGGGACAAGAACAAAACCCAATTATAAACTTCCTCAACATCTAATATCTTGTGATCTGGTATAAAGAGGACAAACTTTGTTACGACACCTTTAAGATGGAGGAGAAGTCTACTTATAGTCCTCTCACTACAGTTATTTCCGCCATCTAGACCTGGTTTAAAGAACTTCTCATCAAATACGAGTTGGCTGATATTAGTCCAGTTATACCTCCAGTTTCTCGACAAGATACCCGTCCTAACAGCCTCTTTTATTGGCAAGCACTCCAAAATATGACTGATCACATTCTCTGGCATGTTGCTAATACCAGCTTGTGGTGAAACTTTAGAAGCCTTATGTGTCCCATAAGCCCGTTTCATGATACTAGAAAGAGGAAATGTGTAAGCGCGCAATTAGTAGAGCACTATAATGGAATAAGAAATTAAATCAGCAAATTAGCCATCAAATGCAAATATCATCTTCTAAACACATAACTGAATCCATCACATTTTCCTAGATTTCATTTTCTTTATTTACACTATATATATTATAGTACTTGATAACATCATCAATTGCTAATGTGGATGCTTTATGTGTTCCAGAGACGGTTTCCATTATACACGACGAAAAAAAAATAAATAAAAACCTTAAAGAGCTACAACTACAAGTCCATGGGGTAATAAACAATGGAGGAGCTTCATGAGGACTACAGAGGGCTATTGCGCAGCCCCCCCCCCCCCCCCCCCCCCCCTCTTTTATCCAAGTGTTAATCTGATTATTGGTGTTTCCTAAAGCAGATTAAAAAAAATGATCTAATAGTAGTATTAAAGTGATTTTTCAAGAACATAAACACTTTAAAGTAAGTGCTCAAAACACTCGCTAAAACGAAAATAGAAACTTAAATAAGGAGGGTGTTAGCATAAACTTGTTTTAAGCTCTTTCAAAAGACCCTAATATAGCGTAAGCTTCTTTGATAATTTTGCTCTAAATAAAAGTCAATAAGGTTTTATGTTAACACCTTCCTTTATAGCATCTTGTGATCTAGTAACATACATAAATAGGGATAATTACCTAAAAATGTATGTATCAAACTTTTCACTTTTTCTAATTGTGCGTAGCCTTTTTTTATCATGTATCCCAAACTTTTGAATTTCGACCTTCGTGTGTATTTATATAAAATGACCATTTTACCCTTATATTTGTAAACAGTCGTAATCAAAAGTTTAAAGCATTTTAAAAAAAAAAAGAAAAAAAAAAAAAAAAAAAAAAAAAAAAAAGGGGGCTACACACAATTAGAAAATATGACAAGTATTATCCCAAGGGGGTTGTCTGGATTAGCTTATTTGGAAGGGCTTGAGCAATTAATGTAAAATGGTTCCAAAAAGTTTCTACAAAAATAAGTTGATAAGCCATCAAATGCAAGTCCAGGGTCAAACGTATAGCTTACGGCAAAGAGACTACCATGTTTTAATGTTCAAGCTCGCATATAATCAAATGTATGTTGTTTTTCTGAGTTACAATTTACATATCCGCATACAGGGCAGAGCTAATAGGGTGACTAGTGGGTGCTGAGTCACCCCTAATCAACCCAATTTATTCATTAGTTATTCAGATTACAAGCCGCTTTTCTACTACTTTTTTTACATTCAACTCCCCTTGTTCTATAAGCATGTATACAAAATTCATAAATGAATAACTTAAACAATAAAAGACAGCACTATAAATTAATTTTTTTAAAGCGATACTTATCACTTTTTGCGTTAAGCACGGCCGGTCATCCTTAACTAAAAATCCTGGCTCCGCTCTACGCATACTCAAATATATTATCTACGAGTTACATAGTGATATTAATAAAGTAGTTTCTCACAAAAAACAAACATTAAATTCTAGGGTTAATTACTTGAAAATGTATGATGTATCGTACTTGTTATCGTGTGTGCTGATTTTTTTTTTTTTTTATCTTTTTATCGTGTGTACCGAATTTTCAAATTTCTTATTGTATGTATTTTGTAACTATTCAGCCATGTAAAATGATCATTTTATCCTTCGAAATTTGAAAAAGTTAAGGGTAAAATGGTCACAAAATACACACAATGATCGAAATTTGATAGTTCAGTACACACAATAAGAAGAAAAAAGATTCAGTACAAACAATAACAAAAAGATGCAATTATGATACATTTTCAATCAATTAATCCTATATTCTAATCAATTTTCTAAGAACTATCTTACAAGCTAATAACAAACATGCATGTTAAATATCCTTAATCAAAACTTTGTTATTTAGAATCTAAAGTAACACATATTCATGAATTTAAAGCAAAGATAAATAAAGGTTATATACCTAGCTACCTCAAATGATACCTGGGTTTAGTGTGGGGTGCGATAAGAGTGATGAAGAAATTACAAATCTGAAATTTTTTTCTTTTTTTAAGTGTGTTAAAAGAGTGAAAGAAATGTGGGTTATTTAGTTGGGTTTTTTTTCTAGGACATTGGGCAAAACACCATTTTTGTCTTTTAGCTCTCACTTTTGACTAAATCATTTAAATTTAATTAAATATTTTTTAACTCATTCTTAATTAATGTAAAACACTTTTAAATTATTTAAATTATTTCGGGATAATGCTAAAAAAATAAATCGAATTTGACATTTTTTGGAATTGTGTATATCTAAGTATTTTTTTTCATTGTAGCACAAAACTTGGTAATTTTTGTTATTGTATGTATGATTTCCAACGTATCTCAGGTCAGCGTGTCCGAGTGTTACATATAGACTGACAGCGTGTCAAAAACTACTTTTTTTTTATTGAGATATTGCTAAAAAAATGCATCGAAGTTGACCACTTTTAGGATTGTGTGTAGCCAACTATTTTTCTTTTTTCATTATAACACAAAACTTTTGAATTTGTGCTATTGTATGTATCCGGTCAGGCAAAGCGTTACATCGTTAGTCCTTTATATTAACGGCCGTTAGTAAATAACTAAAAGTCCATTTTCTTACGTTTTTATTAGTTTTCATCCGTTATTATACGTTTTCATTTGTTTTTGTACGTTTTCTTATGTTTTCTTACGCTTTCATCTGTTTTTATACGCTTTCGTCCGTTTTTTTACATTTACGTTTGTTTTCTTACATTTTCATCCATTTTTATTTTTGTCAATTTTTAAACATTTTCGTCCGTTTTCTTACGTTTTTGTCGGTTTTTAACTTTTTATACGTTTTCGTCAGTTTTTATACGTTGTTTTCTTACATTTTTTATACTTTCATCCGTTTTTGTCCATTTTTATACGTCTTCGTCAGTTTTTACGTTTACGTTTGTTTTCTTACATTATCATCCGTTTCCGTGCGTTTTCGTACATTTTCTAACGTTTTCATCTGTTTTTATACGTTTTCGTCTGTTTTATTACGTTTTTATGCGTTTTCGTTTGTCTTTATACATATACGTTCGTTTTTGCACGTTTCCGTTCGTATAAAAATGAATGAAAGCGTGTAAAAGCATATAAAAACAAACGCAAACGTGTAAAAACGAACAGAGACTTGTAAAAATGAATGAAAATGTGACGTAAACGTAAAAAAATGAACAAAAACGTAAAAAAAAACAAAAAACAAAAAAAAACAAAACAAAAGCGTTTTAAAATGTGTAAAAACGAACATCAACGTATAAAAACGGATGAAAATGTAAAAAGCATAAGAAAATGGACAAAAACGTAAAAAAATGGACGAATGCGTATAAAAACAGACAAAAAAGTAAGAAAACGAATGAAAACGTTTATAAACGGACGAAAACGTATAAAAACGGACGAAAACATATAAAAACGGACGAAAACGTAAGAAAATGGACGAAAACTTATAAAAACGGACGAAAACGTATAAGAATGGATGAAAACGTGTGAAAACGAAAAAAACGGAATTTGAAGTTATTTGTGATATAAAACAAAATAGATGAGCACGTGAGTTGCACGTGTCACCTCCTAACCACTCCTCCTGCCTTCCAACCCATACTATTTCCCTTTAAATACCCACTTAGATAACCATTATAGTTTAGTCTGTTTTTGTTATCCTTTCCTCTCAGTTGTAATCCTCTCTGTAACTGAATCATAGCCTTCAAGCTTGATCAATCATCAATGGAGTAATAAGGTTCAAATCATATTCTAGTCATTGTGATTTCATCTTATTCTCAAGTTCTTATATCATTTCTTAATTGAAGTTTATAAGTTCATATCAATTTACTAACGATCATTAATATAAAAGGCTAGCGATGTAACGCTTAGCCTGACTGGATACATACAATAACACAAATTCAAAATTTTTGTGTTGTAATTGAAAAAAAAATAGTCGGCTACACACAATCTCAAAAGAGGTCAACTTCGATGCATTTTTTAGCATTATACCAATAAAAAAATAGTTCTTGACAGGCTGACAGTCGACGTGTAACACTTGGACACGCTGGCATGAGCCACGTTGGAAATCATACATACAATAACAAAAATTACCAAGTTTTGTGTTACATGAAAAAAAATAGTTGGGTATACACAATTCCAAAAGGTGTCAACTTTGATGCATTTTTTTAGCATTATCCTAATTATTTTTAACTCATTTATAATTAATTTAAAATATTTATATTTTATTTAAATCACTTGTACCAAAACTCGATACTTTGCATCTTGAATCTTCGAAACATCTTCTATCTGGATACTTGGGTACATACCCGTTGAACCACAAAGCAGATGTTAAACTGATGAGTCGAGACGATATGGATATACATCTAAGATATTAGACAGATGAATCGAGATGATATGGATATATATGAGATGTTAAACAGATGAGTAGAGATGATATGAATATACATGAGATGTTAAACGAATGAGTCGAAATAAGATGTTAAACGTATTTGTAAAATGTTAAACTAATGAGTCGAGGAAATTTTATAGCATCTCCTCCTTAGAGCAAGCACATCAATAACGCCATAACGGGCATTAATGTGCAAATAACGGCGTTAAGCCCTTGGACCTCCGGCGTTAAATGGGCGTTAAGGGACCAACGTTATTTGCCCAACGGGCATTAAAGGCTTTAAAAAAAATCAAAAAATTTACAAAATGACCCCCTAAAACGGCTAGTGACAGTTAATATTTAAAAAAAAATAAGGAAAATTCTCTACTTGCCTCAGTTGCCCAATCAATTTACCCCAAATGCCCCACTTTTTTTTTTACTTCCCTTAATGCCCCATGGGCAACTCTCCCATAGGCAACTCTCCTATAAATTTGACAAGTGTCCATATATTTGGGTCCACCTTGTACTTACATAGTACTAGTGTACTAGGTTAGTTCTTGGGCAACTGGGACCTACATTCTTGGCCAACCGACATATTTTTGTCTTTTAGTGAAAAAGTAAAGTCTTTTTTTATTATAAAAAAGTACATAAATCTTGGGCAACTTGGTCCCACACATATGTACTTTTGGGCAACTGATTATGTAAAAAGTACACTTTTATATTTTTTTAATGTATAGATATTTATCTTATACTTTCAATTACAAAATACACTTTATATTTTTTATACTCCCTCCGTCCCATATTGACCGTCCTGTATGACTTTTTCAAGTCTTTCTTTCTCAACTTTGACCTTAAATATTTTTGTTTATATTATATAATACTTGATGCAAAACATATGAATGGATTGGGTTTTTAATTTATTTTCATTGATATAATTTTCATCAAATATTATAAAACACAAACAAAAATATTTAAGGTCAAAATTAAGAAAAAAATACTTGAAAAAGTCAAACATGACAGTTAATATGGGACGGAGGTAGTATAATATATTTACAGTATTTTTTTATACATACATTTACATATTTATATAACATTAAACAGATTCTAACACAGATCAATCAAACGATCATCATCGATCAAACGATCACCACAGATCCAAACCATCAACGATCATCACCGATGAACTAAAAAATTGAACCAGTAAGAACTTAACTACCTTGTGTTTTGAACTACCTGAGGTTAGATTCTTGTTTTCCCTTTCTTTTTAATGTTAGTTAGCCCATGATAGGCGTTTGTGCAATTAGGGAAAAATTTAGCTAGACATTGATTTGTGGCAACTTTGTATCATATTTATTTTCCTTAAGAGGCTAACTTGGCAAGCGATTGGTTAGGGGCGAATGAGTTTGGCCAATTGGGGGATGTAACCGAAACTGGTAGAAAACATCCTAAAAAAGTGAAGCTATTGCAAAATGAGTTTGTGATATCTGTGTCATGTGGAACACATTGTACTGCTGCTATTGCACAGCCACGTGAAAATGATGGATCAGTTTCTGCCAGAAGACTTTGGGTTTGGGGACAAAACCATGTAGTTATCCTTTTTAACTCTAAACATGGATCTCATCACATCATTTTATACGGATGAATGCATAACTCGGCCTCATGGAAATGACAAGCTAGCAGTGGTACCCGATACCACTAGTAGTGGTTTCGATACCACTAGCAGTGGTTTCGAAAAGCCTAGCAGTGGTTTCGAATTAAAACTAGCAGTGGTTTCCATGTTTGGTGGGCACAAGCTTATCAAGACGTGTCGAATTTTATGGTTTACTAATTAGTGTTTCTGGTCTTCACAGGTCATTTCGTCTTTGACTGCCTCTCTTCGTTTTGATGGTGCTTTGAACGATGATGTGACTGAGTTCCAGACCAACATGATATGGATGGTGCGTTAGGTGAATACAACGGTAGCTTACAGTCAATGTGAATACAACGGGCTTTTACCTTCATCTATGGAGGCTTATGGCTTATTAGATAAGTTTATTATGTCATAATAAACTGATATGAAAATTTTAGCCTTTTAGTTTATTAGTAATTGAATGTTTCGCGATTAAAGGAGATCTGCAGACCAGATAATGAAATGTGAGTTATTTAGCGGCTTAGTTTATTTAGTTATCATGTTAATGATATATTATGATACTTACAAGCGATTCCACTACGTTAACAACATAAAGGGTTTTTCCTGTTTTGTTGAAAAATGACCCATTTAAACACGGCTTAGTATTTTGTGGCCTTCTATTTGTGTGCTGTTTGTTTTGTGTTGCTTTATCGCTCTTAATCTGGGATTTGTAAATTATTTATTTTTGGCTGATGTGTTTATTAGAGTAGTGAAATAATAGCAATTGATATAACTTGTACTGAAAAAAGTAATGAGGGCAGTTAAAATCCTGATATTTGATGTTGGATGAAATAGTAGGCATTTGTTGTTTACAAGTTTGAAACTGATTTATTTGCAGTTGGAGCTGATGCTGATGAAGACAGGATTGAATTACTCATGAAAGAAGTCAAGGGTAAAGACATTACCGAGTTGATTGCATCTGGAAGGGAAAAGCTAGCTTCAGTTCCATCAGGCGGCGGTGGTGTTGCAGTCGCTGCTTCAGCTGGTGGTGGTGCTGCACCTGCAGCAGCAGCTGCCGAGTCAAAGAAGGAAGAGAAGGTTGAAGAAAAAGAGGAATCCGATGATGTAAGCTATTCTCTACCTGTTAACTCTCATTGTGTTTCAATGTTGGTCTATCAATCGTAACATGTTATTTTTTTTTGCAGGACATGGGTTTCAGTTTATTCGACTAGAAGAAAGGAATCTCTTCTTTTGAATCATACTAAGGTTTTATTGTTTGTTTTTAGTTTTGCCGCAAGTGTTGAATTTTGTAAGACCATTGGAAAGTCTTGGATGTATGGTTTAGTTGAAGATCAGATATTTTTAATCAAAGCGGTCTTGATTTGATACTTCTGCTTATTGTTTTCCATTTGCTTTATATTGTTATTATTATCTGTAGTTTTGTTGTTTGGTTGGTTTTAGCTCTCGGTGACAATGTTTGGCGTGAGATAAAAATGTCTGAGTAGAAATTAGTGAGATTTTGCTGCAATAAATACGCAAATTCTCACTGCACGTTATGGCATTTGGTTTAAGTCCTGCATTGTTTTATACTTCTGGTTTAAATTTCACCTTCAATGGAAAATTGCAAATTACATCGTCATTATTAAGATTTGTAAACTGTATTAATTGCAAAAACACAAATGTGAACACCTTTTACAAGAGTGGTGAGCATGTTAGCGCACTGCCATAGCAAAATTTGACTAATGAAACCACTTAGGGTTGGCGCTTATTGAAAACATATGCGATCTCAGATTGCTGCCTAGCATAAGGTGTACGCTTTTGTTGTTGAGACTTGTGAGATGGTTTTCCACACAAAAGATTAAACATGATTGGGTTGATTAGACAATTTATCTATCCACCTTGCTGGTTATATAATCAACATTAGCATGCAAATTGGAGATATGGAATGCATTATTTAAGTGCTTATCGGCTGTATTTGCTTATGTTATGACTTATGAGAACTAATAACTCTAATGTATTGGCATATGTTATGACATGTGAGAACTACTAACTCTAACATAACCACATGAGGGGGTGTTTATTCGCGGTAAGTTTTAGCTTAAACGTGATATCTCAAATACCCATAAGTATGCAACCAGAAAGAATTTAGGTTCTTGTGAAAAGTATCTAAAAGATAACTCTGTTGAAGAGTGTGAACAAAATTTGTAAAAGGAATTTACCAAACATGTAAATTATAGTTACGGGTAGAAAAAGTCACTTCGATGTGAAAGATTTGCCCCGTTTATGTGGAAGGGGGCTTCTGTAAGCTTCGTGAATTAGTGACGCGCAAAAGTATAATCATTATAAGTCTAGAAAACAAACACCCTACATCTAAAAATGAACTCGAGACAAACATTCTGTGTAGTAAAGAGCGAAACGTTTTTTTCTTTCTAAAATACAACTTGGCATGCTAAACATGACTACACGAGCGATAAACCAAAACAGATGCGGCCTATATCTTTCAGTTCACTTTAAAACCAACTTTAAAACCATTTTACAAAATTCAGTTAAATCATGAGATATCATTGTGTTCATACAAAACCATTCCCAAATAGTCAGGACCTCTTTCTCTGCTGAAGTCAAAAGACTGTCACTTCTGCATATTAATGCCCTTCAATTTTGAAATTCTTGGCAACCTTAAAAATGTAATCAGGAATGAGCAATTGAAGTAAAAAAGTTTAAACTTCGATGCCATATTTGAAATCTTGGATTTGACCAAATGCCACCAGCACGTTACAGATTATCAGCTTCCGATATACATTCATCACTCATGACTTGGGAACCGTCACATTCAAGATCTTTACATCTTGGTATGGTTTATCTCCCTTGTCCGTCTTCATTTGGTGTAAGTGGGCATTTCCCACTTCTTCTCCAAACACGTGCTGTTTCTCCAGTCCATGGTTTTCTCTCTCCACGTGAAGCATCTAAAGCCTCCATAGATGAAGGTAAAAGCCCGTTGTATTCACATTGACTGTAAGCTACCGTTGTATTCACCTAACGCACCATCCATATCATGTTGGTCTGGAACTCAGTCACATCATCGTTCAAAGCACCATCAAAACGAAGAGAGGCAGTCAAAGACGAAATGACCTGTGAAGACCAGAAACACTAATTAGTAAACCATAAAATTCGACACGTCTTGATAAGCTTGTGCCCACCAAACATGGAAACCACTGCTAGTTTTAATTCGAAACCACTGCTAAGCTTCTCGAAACCACTGCTAGTGGTATCGAAACCACTGCTAGGCTTCTCAAAACCACTGCTAGTGGTATCGAGTACCACTACTAGCTTGTCGTTTCCATGAGGCCGAGTTATGCATTCATCCGTATAAAATGATGTGATGAGATCCATGTTTAGAGTTAAAAAGGATAACTACCTGGTTTTGTCCCCAAACCCAAAGTCTTCTGGCAGAAACTGATCCATCATTTTCACGTGGCTGTGCAATAGCAGCAGTACAATGTGTTCCACATGACACAGATATCACAAACTCATTTTGCAATAGCTTCACTTTTTTAGGATGTTTTCTACCAGTTTCGGTTACATCCCCCAATTGGCCAAACTCATTCGCCCCTAACCAATCGCTTGCCAAGTTAGCCTCTTAAGGAAAATAAATATGATACAAAGTTGCCACAAAGCAATGTCTAGCTAAATTTTTCCCTAATTGCACAAACGCCTATCATGGGCTAACTAACATTAAAAAGAAAGGGAAAACAAGAATCTAACCCCAGGTAGTTCAAAACACAAGGTAGTTAAGTTCTTACCGGTTCAATCTTTTGGTTCATCGGTGATGATCGTTGATGGTTTGGATCTGTGGTGATCGTTTGATCGATGATGATCGTTTGATTGATCTGTGTTAGAATCTGTTTAATGTTATATAATGTTGGAAAATTTAGTGCACTTGTGGGATTAGTTCACACCTTGTAATGGGTTAGGTGGTACGGAGTGTATACCCATAAGGTCCATGAACACCCTGACTCTTGTAGTGGTTTGTATTGGTAGTGTTGGTAGAAAGTACTGTTTGTGGAAAGTATTGCTAGTGGAAAGTACTGCTTATGGTTTCCACTGATAAGCAGTGTTTCTACTGATAAGCAGTGTTTCCACTGAAGCAGTGTATCCACTGATAGCACTGTGAAAGTACTGCTAGTGTGAAAGTACTGCTAATGGTATGAAAGTACTGCTAGTGTTAAAGTACTGCTAAATGGCAGTTACAACTGCTTAATGACCACATTTAATTGGTCATGTAACCACTAACGGCTATAATGGGGATAATTATGAGGCTATTAATGGGCCGATTAATACTCATAATTCCATTTGACTAGCTAAAAGTAACCTCCTATAAATAGGAGATTTGATTATGCATGAAAAATACACAGAAAATGATTAACACTTATAAGCGCAAGGGTTATTGAATTGTGCCTAATTCTATAACTGCATTTGGTCTTATCCCAAGTAGATATTCGTGTAACCCAGGCATTAGGGTCGAATAGTTTACTTTGGAAAGTGATCACACGATTCCAAGTGATATCCGGTAACCACCTAGTGGTATTTGTTTCTGCTAAACTATTATGTGATAATCAATGGCAACTGCTGCAATGAAACACATGGCTTCAAACTTTGCTAAGCTTGATAAGTTTGAAGGGGTAGACTTTAGGAGGTGGCAGAAGAAGATGCACTTCTTGCTTTCCATCATGAGTATGGTGTATGTGCTAACCACTCCTATTCCAGATGATGGTGATGATGCTACTGTGGAGCAGATCAAGAGGATGAGCAAGTGGGAGAATGATGACTACATTTGCAGAGGTCTCATTCTGAATGGTATGTCTGATTCTCTGTTTGATATTTATCAGAACTTTGAATCTTCCAAAGAACTGTGGGATTCCTTGGATGCCAAATATATGGCTGAGGATGCATCAAGTAAGAAGTTTCTTGTAAGTAATTTCACAAATTACAAAATGACTGATTCAAGACCAGTCATGGAACAATACAATGAACTTCTTGGAATACTTGGAAGGTTTACACAACACAATATGAACATGGATGAGGCTATTAAAGTCTCTTGTGTCATTGACAAACTCCCTCCTTCTTGGAAAGATTTCAAGCATACCTTGAAACATAAGAAAGAGGAGCTGACTCTGGTTGAGTTGGGCAGTCATCTGCGCATTGAGGAATCTCTCAAGATGCAGGATAATGACAAGCCAAAGAGAAGCAATGTTGCTGGTGCGTCTGTTGTCAATATGGTGGAGCATAACAACTCCACCAGGTACAATGACAACAAAGGCAAACGCAAATATCATGACAACACAAGGGCATATCCTAACAAGAAGGCAACACCTACTTGTTGGAAATGTGGCAAAACTGGTCACATCAAAAGGGACTGCAAGGGTGTTAAGGTTGGTGGTAAAGCCAATGGATCAGGCACTAATGGTTCAGGAAGTGGTGGTTCTTCCAACTCACTGAAAGGTCAGAATATGGTTAATAAGTCTTTTCAGATTTATTATGTTACATATGTATCTGAATCTCATTATGTGCAGGATGATGATGTTGCGTGGTGGGTTGACTCTGGTGCAATAGTTCATGTGTGTAAAGATAGAAGTTGGTTCAAGACTTATGAGTCACTGAATGATGGTTCTATTCTTCACATGGGAAATGAGTCAACAGCCTTGGTGCATGGTCGTGGTTGTGTAGATCTTAGGTTTAGTTCAGGAAAGATTGTAACTTTGTTTGATGTTATTCATGTTCCTGATATTAGGAAGAACTTGGTTTCAAGTAGTATTTTGAATAATCATGGTTATAAACAAGTTATTGAGTCTGATAAATTTGTGCTTTCTAAGCATGGTGTTTTTATTGGTTTTGGTTATTTATGTAATCAAATGTTCAGGCTTAATATTTCCACTGATAGTGCATTTATTTCCACTGATAGTGCAAATTCAGCCTGTGTGACCACCACTGACCAGACTGTCTCTACCCTGTGGCATGCTAGACTTGGCCATGTTCATTATAAAATGTTGCAAGATATGTCTAAGGATGGGTTGATCCCAGCCTTTGACATGGACACTGAAAAGTGTAAAACTTGCATGTTGATCAAGATTACCAAGAAACCTTTTCAGGGTGTTAGTCGTGAGACTAAACTCTTGGAGCTTATTCACAGTGATCTGTGTGATTTGCTTGCCACTCCCTCTTTGGGGAACAAGAAGTACTTTGTAACATTTATTGATGATGCTTCTAGGTTTTGTTATGTTTATCTATTACATTCCAAGGATGAAGCAATAGATAAATTCAAAGTGTTTAAAACTGAAGTTGAATTACAACTTGGGTCTTTGATCAAAAGATTAAGGACTGATAGGGGAGGTGAGTACATGGATACTCTGTATTTTTAGTCTGTTGGTATAATCCATGAAATGACTGCCCCTTATACTCCTCAGCAAAATGGTATTTCTGAAAGGAAAAACAGGGTGCTGAAGGAAATGGTTAATTCCATGTTGTCCTATTCAGGACTGAGTCAAGGGTTCTGGGGTGAAGCTATATTAACAACTTGCTATTTTTTAAACAGGGTTCCCAACAAAAGGAACAAGGTTACCCCTTATGAACTCTGGACTAAAAGGAAACCCAACCTGAACTATCTCAAGGTTTGGGGTTGTAGGGATGTTGTAAGACTCCTTGATCCAAAGCTAAAAACTTTGGGTGAAAGAGGCATTGATTGCATCTTTGTTGGATATGCTGAGCATTCCAAGGCTTTTAGGTTCTATGTCATTGAACCTAATGAATATGTTTCAATTAACTCCATAATTGAATCAAGGGATGAAAACTTTGATGAGAATAGATTCTCATCAGTCCCTAGACCAAGTCTGAGGATTCCTAATGGAACTCATGACATTGGCGTATCAGAGGTCCCTGATGATGAACCATCAGTGGTCCCTGATGAGGTTGTGGTTCAACAACCTGAACCTGTGCTCAGGAAGAGCAAAAGGGTCAGGACTCCAAAGTCATTTGGACCTGAGTTTCAACTATACTTAGTTGAAGGAACAAGGGATGAGGTCTCAAACCAATACTCCTATTGCTTCATTGTTGAGGATGACCCCAAGACATTTGAAGAAGCAATGAAGTCCCAGTATATTGGTTTCTGGAAAGAAGCAATCAATGATGAGATGGATTCCATCATGGGGAACAGCACTTGGGTGTTGGTTGATCTACCACCATGTTGCAAACCTTTGGGTTGCAAATGGATTTTCAAGAAGAAAATGAAGGTAGATGGAACTATTGAAAAGTTCAAGGCTAGACTAGTCATTCAGGGCTTTAAACAAAAGTCAGGGATAGACTATTTTGATACTTATGCCCCTGTGGCTCGTATCAGTACCATAAGACTGCTGATTGCTATGGCATCTATTCACAATCTGATTATTCATCAGATGGATGTGAAGACAGCTTTCTTGAATGGTGAATTGGAAGAGGAGGTTTATATGAACCAACCTCAGGGCTTCATCTTGCCTGGAAATGAAAACAAGGTGTGTAAACTGATTAAGTCTCTTTATGGACTTAAGCAGGCACCTAAGCAATGGCATCAAAAATTTGATGAAGTGGTTTTGTCTAGTAGTTATGTTCTTAACCAGGCTGAAAAATGTGTATATAGCAAATTTGATGATTCTGGTAAAGGAGTCATCATTTGTCTATATGTTGATGACATGTTGATCTTTGGCACTGACCAAAATAAGGTTGACCTGACAAAGGAATTTTTGTCATCAAGGTTCTCCATGAAAGACATGGGGGAGGCTGATGTTATCCTTTGTATAAGGATTAAACATGAAAGTAAAAGAATTTCTATCTCTCAGTCTCATTATATTGAGAAGGTGTTGAGGAAATTCAATTACTTTGATTGTACTCCAGTGAGTACACCTATGGATACTTGTGAGAAGCTGTTGCCTAATCATGGCAAGGCTGTATCTCAACTTGAGTATTCTAGGGTGATTAGCTGCCTGATGTATGCCATGACTTGTACAAGGCCTGATATTGGTTTTGCAGTGGGAAAATTGAACAGGTATACTAGTAATCCTAGTGCTCATCAGTGGCAAGCAGTTCAAAGGGTACTGAAGTATTTGAAGAGAACTATGGATTATAGTCTCTCATATACTGGTTACCCATCAGTGTTGGAAGGATACACTGATGCAAGTTGGATCAGTAACACTGAAGACAATTCGTCTACCAGTAGCTGGGTATTCCTACTTGGTGGAGGTGCAATTTCTTGGGCATCCAAGAAGCAAACTTGCATCACCAGTTCAACAATGGAATCTGAATTTGTGGCTTTATGATAAGGTTTTAAAAGGTACCTTTTTGAGGGGTCGTTTAAGCCCTTATTTGATCACTTTTGTATCCGTTATTGCTTAATATCGTTCCTTTTCACTTTTTAGGTCTCTTGAAGGCAAAATGCTGGAATGGCACTTATTTGGACGAAAAGGCGTGAATATACGAAGAAAATGGCCAAAGTCATAATCGAGACACTCAAAGCTGCTGAAAACATAAGGCGACGGCATCAGGTGTTAATTGCGACGCCGTCGGAGGATGTTTGTGACGGGACAGAAGCCAAAACTCCTATTTTCAACTGACGACGTCAAGTTATAAAAGAGTAGGCCGTCGCAACTCAGACGGCCTAGATGCAATCCAGACGGCGTCAGAAGCTGAAGAGGACGGCGTCACAAGCATAAGGTGATGCCGTAGCAAGTCTAACGTGGCCAAGACGAAACCCTAATGACGGTGACACGACGGCGTCACAAAACATAAGGTGACGCCGTCGCATGTGTAATATTATATATAGAATCCAAATTTTTCAGTATCTAGTGTGTAGTCTTTTGGAGTAAAAACCTAAATTGAACCAAGGCTGTCTTGTACAGTATTTTAGGGTTCCAAACCCTATCTTACACCAAGATAAGTGTTTTACTTCATTAATACAATTATGTCTTTGATTATTTGTGTGTATGCTTGCATGTTCTCCATGTCCGGCTAATTTACTTGTGTGTTTGCTTAGGGAATATGAAACTTAATTATTGAATATTGATTTGTTGTCTCTTATCTTAGTTGATTAATGATCTAGTAATGCGATAGGTCATTCGTTGTGTACTTAATGCTTGATTAAATCTTTGTGAACCTTAGAATATGACTCCTAGAGTAGTTGTAAGCTAAACCATCCAAAGAGTGCTTTAGAGTAAGAGTTTATTATCCATAGTGGGTTTTGTAGACGAGACCCTTTGGTAAGTTCAAAGAGTTAGGGAGAAACGCATACCCTACAACCTTAGACACACAACGCAACTAGGAATAAGGACGTGACAATTCAACCACCAATAGGAAATAATTAAGGAGTAGTAAAACCTAAGTAAACACATCTTTAAACTATCATACGAGCACACAATAATTAGACATAGGCTACATACACCTTAGATTAGATAATTAGATAAGTAGAGTAATCGGTAGCAATACCAACCCCCCAAATTCAAACCCCGAGATTCGTACCTTTCAATTTCCTAAAAACATAAAAAGATAAAAAATAATCTTCCTCAACCCCAACATTAGCGTAGTAACTTCTTACTAGCATTCCTATTCCCCTAGAGAACGATATCAATACCCGTGGCTTACCCTAATTACTACACTACAATGATTAGGTTCACTGCCTAGGGTGTTATAAAACTTGCTCGAAGAAAAAGGAAGTTTCCTTGACCCCGAACGACGCGTGTAGCGTTATCAAGTTTTTGGCGCCGCTGCCGGGGAATAGAATAGCTAGTTAGTAGTCCACTTCATTTAGGTTTCTTTACTTGATTCCTATCAAGTAAACTTTTTTCTCATTTTTTAGCTTTCTCTTAGTCTATCCCCCTTCTTCGTGACCATTGTTCGTAATCCCATCACTTTTCATCATGGAAGGTGATAACCAACCACCACTCATCAACCCACCACCAAATGACCCGCCAAGAGCCCGTACTCTTGGTGAATACTCGAGACCAAGCCACTTAGGCTATAGGAACACCATTGAGCTTCCCGACCAAGCCCAAACTACGGCCCTGCGATCTGACACCATCCGGTTGGTGCAAAACGAATGTGCATTCCATGGACTTCGTTCCGTAGATCCAAATCAGCATCTGAGGGATTTCCTCAAAATTTTCGATTCCATCGACCTTGATGCTACTACTCGGGAGACCACGCACCTGCGTCTCTTCCAATTTTCTCTACGGGACCAAGCTAGTAATTGGCTTAAGCGACTTCCCGCCGCTCCATCTCAAGTTGGGATGATCTTACCTCTCGCTTCCTTGCTCAATTTTTCCCACCGGGGAGAACCACTAAGCTTAGGAATGACATCTTGATGTTCCAACAACGTCAAGGTGAATCTCTCTACGAAGCATGGACTCGATTCAAGGACTTACTTCATAAAGTCCCTCATCACGGCATTGATCTTTGGCTCCAAGTCCAACTTTTCTATGATCATGTCAACTTCCCCACCAAGCGATCCATTGACCAAGCGGCCGGTGGAAAACTTAGTGATCTCACCGCGGAAGAATCATGGGGTATATAATAGAGGACCTTGCCCTCTATGACAACGAAAGTTGGGATGACCCTCGTGAGCTGCCCAAAACCGTTAAGGCAATCTCCTTGCCTCCCATTAACTCACAACCTTCCGACCGTAGGATGATCGAACTTGAAGATCAAGTTAATTTCCTAATGAGTTCCTACAAAAATCCTAAGTCCTCATGTCAAGTGAATAAAATCACTCTACCTTGTGAGTTATGTAGTGATCCCCATGACACTCGTGATTGCACAAGACTCCCCGAACAAGCTTTTGCGGACTACGCCTCCATGCGTACCGACGGAGCGGGAGAGAAGTGGTACACTTTCAAGCCCGAACAAAACAACTTAGGAAACTCTTACAACCCCTCATGGAGAAATCACCCTAACCTTAAGTGGAACCAAAACTCAAGCACACCCCAAAGCTCATCTAGTCCACCTAATAGGTTCAACTCTCTAAACACCGGGAACCCCACTAATCTTGAGGCAATTGCATCTAGATTCCTATCATCTCAAGAGACTCGATTGACTAAGCTTGAAGCCGATTTTAAGCAAAGACAAAGCGAGATGACAAACAAGCTTGATGCCCTCTTAAAAGCCTTCAATGAACGGGAAGTTGGAGCACTCCCAAGTGATACTATAAAGAACCCAAAAGTGAATTCGATTTCGTCGACTTCATGTTCTTGTTCACCATGGGAGAACACACATCCATGCCCCTCACACCCAACGGTTCACTCGGTAAACGCTATCAAAAAGGGTTCCAAGCCATCTAAAATGAGGTACCAAGGCCCTGCACCGTTGGTGGAACCTACTTTTGAGAAACCCGTCAACCAAGAATCAAAACCTAGTTTAGAGGAGGAGTACAAGGAACTTATTAGCCTTAATAGTTTTATTAGAAGTGATGGTCATTCACGTTTAGGAACTTTGTAATGTGTGTTAGATATCGTAATAGAATAGTCAACGGGCTCGTGGACTGGGCTAATCTAATTGGTTAAATGTTACGCGTATGCTAAGTCTTGTATAAGCTTAAGCATCCCAAGCCCATTGCAAACCCACGAAAAGCCCATAGAAAGCCTTTATGGCAACAAACCTCTTGTACTATAAATACCCCTCAAATGGTCATTTGAGGGGTGTGCTTGAAAGTGTGTGTGTGTGTGTGTTTTTCCTTTGGAATATACAACATCTTGTGTTCATCTTTATCTCACATATACACGGATTCTATATCATTCAAGTCACCATCTAATCTTTCCTTCTTATTTCTAAGCTTTACGTTTGTGTGTTTGGGTTGAACGTTTCCTACGCGTAGCTTGGTTAACGTGGTGTTACGTGTGTTGAGTTTGCTTGTTAAAGTGATAAGGTTGATATTTGTAAGGTCCTACAATTGGTATCAATCGCCTAACAATGGTTTAGGAGTGTTTGGTTGAAGTTTTTGTTTGTGTAGTATACGCGTAGTTTCGTTCTCAAAGATTCATGCATAAAGCTTTAATTTTTGCACTTAAAAATTCAAGATTCTTGTGGTTTAAGGTTTATTTGGTGCTAAAGTTTCAGTTTTTTGCAAAAAGTTCAAAGTTTTACGCGTTTTGGTTAAGTTTTGAACTCGTTTTTGGTTCTTTGGTCATTTCTACTCGTAACTTTTCTAGGCACTTTGGGTGAAAAAGGTCAACATTTTTGGGTTATTCGAGTGTTTTTAAGGCTTTCTGTGCAAATGAAATCATTTGAATCGTTGGAAATTTTTTACGAGTAGAAGTCAAAAAGTCAAAACCCTAGTTTTCTACTCGTAACTTTTTGGTGAAGAATCTTCGAGCTATAACGGTTACTCAGTGCTTCCCTCACTTGGATAAGTTTGTGGAACACTTCGGCTTTTGGATATCTCTTACACTGTGATAGTGTAAAGGATTTTTTTGGATTCTACGCGTAAGCCATTCCTACGCGTAAGCCATTCCTACGCGCAAGCTATTCCTACGCGTAAGCACTCTTGCTACGCGTAAGTTGGGTTCTACGCATAAGAATTTCCTACGCCTAAGGATTCCTACGCCTAAGCATCCTACGCCTAAGATCCAACGCATAAGATCCTACGCCTAAGATCCTACGCATAAGATCCTACGCCTAAGCCTCGTCTACTCATAACCATATCCTACTCGTAACTTTTGTTCTCTACGCCTAAGCTCTTTCTACGCATAAAGGAAAACTTGAGTAAAATTTAAATTTTTGAGGAGACTAAACGTTCAATTTTTACGCGAAATTCAAATTTTGGTTTAACTGTGAAAATTTTGGTCAAAAATTCAAATTTTTGGGCCTAAATTCAAATTTTTCGGGTCAAATTTGGCGTCAAAATTGTCATAACTCGAAATTTTCATACGACCTTAGAATTGATTTTTATATTGAATTTCAAATTTTGGGCGAAAATTTTTTAAGAACCAAGGTTACGAGTACGACTTTCGGAAACACCTCAACCGAGCTTAATCTTCATCAACCACAACTCCTTTATCGTTGAATCGATCCTACATCAACTTTATCAGATCATACCTTCATCAATGGCAACTCAACAAGACATTCATGCAGCCGGTACCGAAAACCGACCTCCTATGTTGGCAAAAGGTGGTTATCTTCAATGGACAAGTCGAATGCTCCGTTACATAAAGACCAAACCTAATGGCAAACTCATGATTAAATCCATTCAGGATGGACCCTTCAAGCCTCGACAAGTTAATGAACCTGGAAATCCTGATGCAACACCTCCCACCACACCATCTTCTCGTCTTCAATACGAATCTGAATACACTGCAGAGGATCAGAAACAAGTCGAAGCAGATGACATGGCAATTCATATTATCCAACTGGGTTTACCAATAGACATCTTTGCTGCGGTAGACAGTTGTGAAACTGCTTTCGATATGTGGGAACGTGTTAGACGACTTTGTCATGGAACAGAAATTGGTCATCAAGACATGGAGAACAAGTTGCTAACTGAATGGGAAAAGTTTACTTCCACTCCAGGAGAATCCATTGAATCCTACTATGGAAGGTTTTGCACTTTAATGAATGAGCTAATCAGAAACAAGCTGACACCCAGAACTATCGTTCAAAACATCAAGTTCCTGAACAATCTTCCAGAAGAATGGGGACGATATGTCACTATTGTCAACCAAACAAAAGACTTACATCAGGTGAACTTTGATCAATTGAATGATTTTCTGAAACAAAACCAAGCTGAAGCGAATGAAGTCAGGCAAGAAAGATTAGCAAAGAATCATGATCCATTGGCACTCATTGCAAAGACTCAAACTTCAGTGAATACACAACAACAAGCTTCATCATCTTCCAACAACAACAACTTGCAGCAATACATACAACAACCACAACAACAATTCTATCCAGCAGAACAACAAGTCATTCAACAACAGTATACACAACACCAGGAACAAGTAATCACTGATCTCGAATCTGATCAAGAAGACCCTATGTCCCAAATAATTTCTCTCTTGGGTCAAGTAATTAAAGGTCGCTATTCCACACCTACTAACAACAACCAAAGAATATCATCAAACACTCGCAACAGGCAAATTGCACAGCCGGGTGTGAATATGGGTAATCAAGGACAAATGGTTGGAGTTATTGGGAATCAGCAGGGATATGCTACTGGATTTCATATGGGTAATCAAGCGGTTCCGTATCAGGGTAATCAGTTGGGTCAGAATGTTGGAAATCAGATTGGACAGAATGTTGGGAATAGAGCAGTGGGTAATCAGAATGGGTATGTAGCAGCTCCAGTCGTTGGGAATCATGGAAATGTGAATCAGGGTAATCAGATTAAGTGTTATAACTGTCAAGGAGTGGGTCACATGGCAAGAAACTATCCCACTAAACCGCACAAGAAGACTGGTGATTTTCTTCGAAAAGCTGCTTTGTTAGCGGATAAGCAAGAAGCGGGGTTACAGTTGAGTGCTGAGGAAAATGACTTTTTCGCTATTGTGGATGAATTGGAAGACCTCGAGGAACTCAATGCGAATTGCATCTTCATGGCAAATCTTCAGGAAGCTAAGTATGACACGGAGTCAGACTCACCTCCTGTCTATGACGCCAATGCCGTATCTGAGGTACCAATCATTGATCCATGTTATAACAATGTCATATTTGATGTGTTTACTCATGACGAACAGCATTCTGTGACGCCAGCACCTACTTATGACACATACCTGGACAATCCGAGTTGTAGCAATACTAACTCTGAAACTCCAGATGTGGATCCTAGTGGAGGCTGTGTGGCTCAAAATACTGAGACTGATGAGGAAACACGTGCTTATGTTGAATCATTAATCAATCAATGTGGCATTGAAGTTGAGAAAGTTAAAACGGTCAATCGTGAAGTTAAGGCCGCGAATGCTAAATTGACCGCTGAGCTTGAGAGTTACAAGGAGCACGCCAAAGCCTATGAATTTCATACAAACAAAATGTCAGAATTAGAAATTGGTTATCGAGATTCTGTTTTAAGAGAAAAAGATTTGCAACTCAAGTATGACACACTTGATGTGAATCTGAATTTGAAAATCAAATCTTTAAACAAGGAAATTTCTGAACTAAATGACCAACTTTCAAAACATAAAGCAACATATTCTGATCTTGAAAAAGAGAAGAAGAAGTTGATAACTGATTTTGCAAAACGAGAAGATTCTCTTCTTGATGAGATTCTGGATAAAACTGAAACGATCAAAAAATTGGACAATTTACTTCTTACAACGGGTCATTCCGCTAAGACAATCAAGATGCTTTCTAATCAAGTAAATCCGATTTTTCATACTTCGCAAAAAATGGCTCTTGGTAACTCACCTCCTTGTTTTCTCAAGAAAGCTCAGAAAGAACGGAATGTGTTGAACAATGGACAACCATTGCATGAACCTATAATTGTGCATGATTCTCTTGAAACGTTGGAACTATCTGAGGAGAGTAGATCAAAAATGAAACAAAAACATCCGGAAATCAAACCTATTGATTATAATAAATGGAACCAAATTAATGGTATTTCGTTTGTTTCTCAATCAACGTTTTCCACCAAACCAAGTGTTTCAAACAAAGTGTCAACACCAGTTTCAAAATCAGTTTCAAAACCAGTTGTTGTATCCAAATCTCTTTCGAACATTGAACAAATGTCTTCAAACAATCCTTTTAACACAAGTGATGCGAGAAGTATTTTGGAAAATGTGAAAACTAGAATTACGGATCTTCAAGAGACCGTTAAAACTAAAACCAATATTACAACAAACATCTGGTTTAGTAGTTTTGATATTGAACAGAAAAAGTTTTTTGAAACTCAAATTGCCCCTCAGCTGAATAAAATCAACTCCAGGGTAATCCATTTTGAACAAGCCTTTTTGAAAGAAACAGCTGACTTTGTCAAGGACCATAAATCCCTGGTAAAGCAAGCTAATGAAAGTGTTGAACACATCAATTTTTTGGAAAATCTAAATGATTCTCTCTTCGAAGATGTTCTGACTACTGATATTATGTCCATCATTTTGCAAACATATTCTGTTGAAGATCATGAAAGACTCCAGTCTGAGACCTCCGCAATTGTTTCAAAATATGAAAAAGCACTTGTGAAACTTGAAAAAGAAAATATCTCATATTTTAAACAACTTGATCGAAAAACTGAGGAATGCAAGTATGACAAACTGTCGTATGAGCGTGCCTACAATGACATGAAAGCAAAAAATGATCTTTTGAGGACTCAGCTGGAATGTCAAAAAGGAAAGGCAGTGGATACTATGATTAAAAAACCATTGACTGCGGAGAAAGCAAATGTTCCCAAACCGGTTTCCAAACCAAAAATGTCTGTTTCTATGCCTCCTCCAAAAGTCAATGAGAAAAATGTTTCATCAAAACCAGTCACTCCACCTGCCCCACCTAAACAACATGTTGATAAGGGAAAAGCGGTTATTGAGAAACCAAAAGTTTTAGCACCTGGCCTTTTTAAGATGAGTACCACTAATGCGTCTGCCTCCACATCTAAAGAGACTAGGATAGCTGAAACCACCTCCCTTCATAAAAATGTGAATCCTAATGTGTGTGCCTCACCTTCTACAGGACTAGAAAGCACCTCTAGGAGCAGCAGACTAAAGCCTAAGAGCAATACAAGAAACAATAGAGTCTCGACTACCTCTAGGAGTAGTAGCTTGAATAAAGTGAAGAAAGTAGAAGAACATCCTAGGAATTTACAGCCTTTGAATAAGAAAGACATTTCATCTGAATATACTAAACCTATGAAACTTGCTAAGTCTAATGAATGTGTTGAATCTCTTTGTTTAACTTGCAAGAAATCTTTAAATGTTCAAGATGATTGTGTTTCTAAGCATGTGAATGATAAGCCTGTTAAGAAGAACGTTCCAAAAAGATCTTACGCTAAAAAAGTAGGAAGACTAGTTGCAAAACTTAGACTTTACACTACTGACAGGAACCAAAGCGTTTACTTTAGGGATGATATTTGGAAACCCACAGGTAGAACCTTCACACTCCAGAATGGTACAATGAGTGATAAACCAGAATTCCCTGTAGAAAACCTCTTTGAGTGTGATAAGGATTTTACCTCTAACCCAAAGGAACCAAAATCAAAACGGTTTCCACAATATTCTTTTTCTGTAACTGGCAGGTTATCGAAATTTGTCTTTGGATCGTCGACTCGGGTTGCTCCAAGCACATGACCGGGAATCTGAAGCTGCTGATCAATTTCGTCTGGAAATTCATGGGAACCGTACGTTTCGGAAATGATCATGTAGCAGCTATCATGGGTTATGGAGATCTACCTTTTGGAAATTATTTGATCACTCGGGTTTACTATGTCGAAGGGTTGGGACACAATTTGTTTTCAGTCGGGCAGTTCTGTGATGCAGATTTAGAGGTTGCTTTTAGGAGAAATGCTTGCTTCGTTACAAACTTGGATGGCACTGATCTCTTAACTGGGAATTGATCCGTGCCAAACCGTCAAGTTTTCTCACACAAGCTAGCCACTTGTGAATGGCTAACCGTAAGAAAACTTAAAACAGTTCAGACACAAATGCAATGAAGATCAGAGGAGTATAGTGTTTCCCCAGGTCGTTATGTCCCAGCGAGCTATGCGATGAATCACCAAACGGATAGTGATCGAGAGAATTTGAATGAGAAAAGAGTTGCGATTATGAACAATTATAACTAAAGAAAAAGTATATAAACTACAAGGGCTTAAATGCAAATTAAAGAAAATTAAAAAGATAAAATATATTAAATAAACGCTATCACTATTTGCAAAATGATGTTTTTGATTTTTCTTTTATAAAACTTAAATTAAAAACTACGTGACGTACACAAGAAAATGTGAAACTAAAATAATACAAATCCTAAAAATATAAGAATGACATTTTTACAATCCTAATGTCAAGAGAAAATTTTTAGAAAAAGAAAATTATTTTTAAAACTATTTATCTAATTATTATTAATTAAAAACTATTTTTAACTATTTAATAATAGCCTAAAATACAAGAAAATATGAAATAAAGTTAGAAAAATGAAATTATGACTTAGAAAAATCTAAAATAACTAAAGAGAATTTTCAAAACTAATTTTATATTTTTCTGATTATTTTTGTATTTTCTATGAATTAAAAACTATTTAAAACTACTTAAATTGCTTAAAAATACAAATTTAACTAAAAAAAATATGGAAAAATATTTTTTTGACTTTTTATATTTATCTTAACCTAATAAAAATGAAAAATTATTTTTTTGAAACTTTTCTGATTTATTTGTATTAAAAGCTAATTAAAAAGACTTAAAAACTGTTTTAAATCAAGAAAAATACCAAACAGTACTAGAAAAATATGAAAAATTCAAGAAAAGTCTAAATTAATATTATGAATCTGAGAAAAATGTAAAAATAGTGGGTTGTGTGTGGGATTATTAAACTGCAGTCACAAGTGCTTATAAATAAGCACTTAGAATAAGCCAAAGGCACCAAATGACCACCAAACTTATACAGAAGCTACAATAAGCTAAAAGTACCCAAATGCAACAAGTATCAACTAGCTTTAACCTCTAAATACTCACTGCCATGATTTGATGAATTGAGCTTAAGTGCAAAAACAAGTTTCCAGCTACTACTTTGCAGCTTAAGAATAAGCCACCCAATAAGCTGGAAATCAAAAACCAGATATAGGAACCTAAAGGAGACCTGGCCAAGAACTTGTAAACCAAAAATGAGACCTAGATAAGCTCTATTGAGCTTTTGACAAGCCCTGCAAGACCCTGTGCAGACTCAGTATTCACTGAGTCAGTGCACAGGGCACTTTAGCCCCATTTGACAAGCTAATTTCAAGCTTGTACAAAATTACCAAAAATCAGCAAAATCATATTAAGAAAATAGACCAACTGAAATTATAAAACCCAAAGTTTCACTTGATTAGACCCAGAAATGAGTTTATTAAAAATCACCCAAGGTTGGGTGAAAACTGAAATTTACTCTTTTGACTTTTTGACAGATTTGCAAGTTTGACTTAAATGAAATTCAAAACAAGATTTGGTGATTGAAAATGAGGTTTAATAATGAAATAATCCTAATGCAAACTATCTCTACTATTTCTAAACCTATTTGCAAGATTTGAACCACTAATGCAAACAGTTATGAAGATTAGACAGATTTCAAGGCAATTTTGACTTTAACTGCTCTAAGGTGCAAATGACACATTCAATTGACTATAGTGATCCAAACTGAGACTTAAACAACTTATTCTAATCACTGATAAGCACTAGACCTCAAAATGGTTGCATATACCAAACACTAGTTAATCCACTGTCTTGCAATTACTCTACCTAAAAAGATTATCTAGCTTGTGCTAACACTAAAACTGAATCAATGTATCCTAACAGGAGTTTAATGAATGGTTAAGAGCTAATCCTACCTACAGATTCAAACTCAAACAATTTGTGCAAACTATAACAGTTTATAGAGAAACAAAGCTTACAAGTGATCCAGCTTGTTTAGAGCTTAAACCAGAACCAACCTACTCTATCCTAAGCTAATCCAACCCATTCCAAGCTCTGCAACAACCTCGTTCCATAACTGAGTCTACATTTAGCATTACAGTTAAATTTCGTTGACCAGATATCAAATTTGTTTGAAACTGAATTATAAGCTCACTAAAAGCTATATACAGCTTTAGTAAGCTCACTTAAGTAGTAATGAAGCTTATTGAAGCTTGATAATTAGCAATTTAAAAACAGGTTTGATCACAGTAAAGGGAAAAACAGAAAATTTAACCAAACTATGAATTCTTACTGAAAATGAGTTACAACTGGCTTAAAATGCCTTAGTTCAATACAAGAAAGCTGAAGATTACAGTTTTAGAATTTAACTAAGATAAATTAAATAAAAACGACATACTTGAAATTTAAAACTAAAAACTACTCTCCTCTTCTCTTTCATCTTCCTCCTTTTTATAGCAAATGTGCTTCCACTTGACTTCTGATCATTTCCCACATGCCTTTTGGACCATTGGATGAGTTGAGACTATATTGGCCATTTGATCAATTTTTGGCGGGAAAGTGGTTTATTGGCAGTGGGGGGTTGAGTGCAAGGGAGAGGGAAGCAATTAATGCATTTTGGAGTTTGGTGAGGTGGAGGGAACATGGGAAGGTGAGGGTTGAGTGTTGCAGGCATGGGCAGGTGAGGAAGAAGAAGAAAAAAGGTGGACGGGAAAGGGTGTTTGACTGGGGAAGTTGACTGGGGTGTATATTATAAAGGGGGGTCAAAACAGGTTATTGGCTGAGGTTCAAAAACATATGGCAGGGGGTCAAGTGGTACAAAGGGTCAAGGTCCAAAGGGTTTAGGCTTAAATAACAAGGACCAATTTGTAATTTCTGAAATATCAAGGACCAATTCTGCCATTTTATCAAAGTTGTTCCAAGGGACCAAAAGTGACAAGCTTCAATAGTACAAGGACCAAAATGGACATTTTCAAATTTCCAAGGACCATTTTTGCCAATTTTGAAACTTGAAGGACCAAACTTGTAATTTCTCAAAACTTTTGAAATTTTTCACCAAAGGACTAATTTTGACAACTTATGATTTTAAAAGGACCTTTGGTGATTTTTCTTTTGAAATAAGTGCTCAAGGACTATTTCTGACAATATTGAAACTTGGGGGACTAAAACTGCCAATTATGCAAACTTAGCTTATTTTTCATCTGATTTTAAACATTTTGCATCTGAAACATATAAAATGCAATTTTGAGATATTTTCAGTATTTTGATGCATTTCTGAGCATTTTTAAGTGTTTTGCAGTTCAGAATTAACCAAAAATGATGAGTATTTACACACTCATCAGGAATCGTGATACAAACTTGTATGCTATCGACATCAATCAAATGGCCTCTTCATCACCAATATGTCTTATGACACGAGCATCTGGAACACAGTCCTGGTTGTGGCATAGACGGTTATCCCATCTCAATTTTGACACCATCAACAAAATTGCCAAAGACAACATCGTCAACGGACTTCCAAAGTTCAAATACACCAAGGATCACTTATGTCCATCATGCGAACAAGGAAAAAGCAAAAGAGCATCATATAAACCCAAAACCGTACCTAGTTCGGAAGCAAGGTTGCATATGTTGCACATGGACTTATGTGGCCCAATGAGAGTTGAAAGCATTAATGGGAAAAAGTATATTCTTGTTATCGTCGATGATTATTCGAGATATACATGGGTTAAGTTTCTGAGATCAAAAGACGAAGCACCAGGCATCATCATCACCTTCCTGAAACGCATTCAAGTACTTCTTCAAGCTCCAGTAAGGGTTGTAAGAACAGACAACGGCACAGAATTCACTAATCAGGAGTTAATAACTTTCTTTGAAGATGTTGGAATTACTCATCAGACATCAGTTGTTAGAACTCCACAGCAGAATGGGGTAGTTGAAAGAAGAAATAGAACTCTTGTGGAAGCTGCTCGCACAATGCTAATCTATTCTAGTGCACCGTTATTTCTATGGGCTGATGCTGTTGCCACTGCCTGTTTCACTCAGAACCGATCCCTTATCCATCCAAGATTCAATAAAACCCCATATGAGCTTGTGAACAACAGAAAACCTGATATCTCTTACTTTCACGTGTTTGGCGCTTTGTGCTATCCTACGAATGACAGAGAAGATCTTGGAAAACTGAAAGCAAAAGGTGATATTGGAATCTTCATTGGATATTCAGATAACTCGAGGGCATTCAGGGTGTATAACAGAAGAACTAGGAGGATCATGGAGACGATGAATGTGAAATTTGATGAACTTTCACACATGGCTTCTGAGAGACTCGCTCTAGAACCCGCACTAAACCGACAGACTTCTGGATACATCAGTTCAGGACTCGTACCTCAAAGAGCTCAATCAACTTCATGTGAAAATCCTAAAGAACAAGAATGGGAGAACTTCTTCGAGTTAATGTTCGATGAATACTATGGTGGAACTTCGACAAATGCATCAAACCATCATTCCGCTGCACCAGCTCAAAATCATCCTCCACCACCAACAGAAGATGCATCTACAACGGTCGAAACCAATGCACCAACTCCATCAACATCATCTACATCTACTCAAGTTCTTGAACCCGTTCTACCAACAGTTGATGAGCAAAACCAAAACCGAAACGATGCAACGTTAGATGAAGACTTATTTGAAAACCCGTTTGCTACGGAATCAGCTGAATCATCTTCAAGCTTACGAGAACCATCTAACTCGCATACGTTTAACCAACGGTATCCTTCTACTCTGAAGTGGACAAAAGACCACCCAATTGAACAAGTTATTGGTGAACCGTCAAGGCCAATTCAGACGAGACGCCAACTTGCCACCGATTGCGACTTGTGCATTTACCTTTGCTCCATTAGCAATATAGAGCCAAAGAACATTCGCGAGGCAATGGCAGAACCCGCATGGATAGAAGCAATGCAGGAGGAACTTCTCCAATACCGTCTTCATGACTCTTGGGAAATGGTTCCAAGACCCATTGACGTTCGCGTCATTGATCTCAAATGGTTATGGAAGAACAAAAGGGATGAAGAGATGACTGTAATTCGCAACAAAGCTCGTCTTGTGGCCAAAGGATACAGACAAGAGGAAGGGATAGACTTTGAAGAGTCATTCGCGCCGGTAGCTAGACTTGAAGCAGTCAGGATATTCCTGGCCTATGCAGCTCACAAAAACATCACGGTTTATCAGATGGATATTAAGACCGCGTTCTTGAATGGAACTCTGAAAGAAGAAGTGTACGTGAGTCAGCCAGAAGGCTTCATAGACATGGAACATCCAGACTACGTCTACAAACTCAAAAAGGCTATATATGGTTTAAAACAAGCTCCGAGAGCGTGGTATGACGAACTGTCCTCTTTCCTGACCCAAAACAATTTCACCAAAGGAACAGTTGATCCTACCTTGTTTACACAAAAATGCAAAAATGACATTTTGATTGTTCAGATTTATGTGGACGACATCATCTTTGGGTCCACTAATCCGAAACTTTCAAAACATTTTGAAAATCTCATGAAAAGCAAATTTGAAATGTCCATGATGGGGGAACTAAAATTCTTTCTTGGTTTACAAATACATTAGTCCCCTCGTGGAATTTTTATAAATCAAGCTAAATACACTACTGAGATTTTGAAAAATCATGGTATGGATAATTGTGACTCTGTTGGAACACCAATGGTAACTTCACCAAAAATTGGAGCCGATTTGTTTGGGAAACCTATTGATCCGAAGAAATATCGGAGCATGATTGGTTCTCTCATGTATCTCACTGCTAGTCGACCAGATATTCATTTTGCTGTTTGCTTATTAGCACGGTTCCAGGCTAAGCCTACCGAACTGCACCTCAAAGAGGTTAAATGGATCTTTCGGTACCTGAAGACATCCATTCACATGGGACTTTGGTATCCGAAGGAATCCGGATTTGATCTAATTGCTTTTTCAGATGCGGACCACGCAGGTGATCAAGTTACAGCAAAATGTACATCCGGAGGAGCACAGTTTTTGGGTGAAAAGTTAGTAAGCTGGTCTTCAAAGAAACAAGATTGCACTGCACTTTCAACCGCTGAAGCTGAGTATGTGTCTCTATCTGCGTGTTGTGCTCAAGTTCTATGGATGAGAACACAACTCACAGATTATGGCTTTACTTTCGATAAAATACCTATGTATTGTGACTCAAAAAGTGCCATAGCCATATCATGCAATCCTGTTCATCGCTCAAAGACTAAGCATATCCGAGTCCGCTATCACTTCATCAAAGAGTACGTCGAAAATGGTACTGTTGATTTATTCTTCGTGAAGACTGATTACCAACTCGCCGATCTATTAACTAAAGCCCTTCCAAAAGAAAGGTTTGAGTATTTAGTTCGACGAATTGGAATGCGAAGCCTAACCCCTGAGGAGTTAGAACGTCTTCTCGAATCTTCTTGATAATGATTTTCCAAAAAGCTTCGCTGTAAATATTTTTGAAAAACAAAATACAAAATTTGAAAAACCAACAAAAGCAAAATATAAAAATATAAAACTTTCAAAAATACAAAAACAATAGAAAATCAAAAATCAAAAAATATTCTTCTACGACATGTCTCTTGTATAATCGATATTCTGTACGTATCTAGAAATGTCATTCAACAATGATACGGGCATGTACAGATGCTTGAGCGAGAGTTCTTTATATGTTTTCTAAAACATGTTGTTTCTCAAAATTTCTTCAATAATGGCTTTCGTATACATCAGTACGAAACCCGGACCGAAATGATGACTTTTGATTATTTTCAAATCAAAACTCGTGCTTTGATCGAAAAATGAGGTGTACGCTTCAGTGCACTACATTTAAAAATGGTGAGAAATCATCATCATCTTGAGCACCTTTTCAAGATTGTTCAAAAAGATTTTCAAAATCTTTCAAATAGTTTGTGCTCAAGATAACTCCCTCTAAAACCCTTTAATTGTTTATGCTTTATTAAAGGGGGAGCTTAAAACAAAAATGTTCCAAATTCATGCTTAAACCAACTCAGTTTGTCTCCCCACAAATTTCTAAAATGTTGTTTAATCCGTTGCTATCAAAAATATCACGCTTATGCTATTTTTGAGGGGGAGGAGACTTGATTAAAATGTGATCAAAAATGTTTAATGATCGTGGTTTGAATCTCAAAATGAGCTCGACTCAGACGGAACCAATGAATTGACGGGAATCAAAGTCAGTAAATGTACCATCTCGAGAAACTTTCTATGGACTTGACCAGGACGTGTAATAATTTCAAGCTAGTTCTCTAGTGATGTAAACGTGTCTCGAATCGGTCTTGTTCATTTAAAGTCGATCAATTCAAAAAGTGCGAACTCTACCCTCTATGTGCAGATTTCTGTCAAAACTTATAAGCACATGTGAAGGGGGAGTGTTTCTGAAAATATAAAACTCTCGGAGTGTCTCAAACATGTTTTCTATCATAAACACTCTGAGAGATTTTCAAGAAAAGTGGTTTTATGGCAACAATAGGACAGTCATGGAGTTATAAGGTGACTAAGGATAGGAAATCCGTCCTATGATCCGCCAGAGCCGGAGGGATCTACCCAAGGACATTACCCATAGTTAGTATTAGAAGTCCTTAGGTATGATTGAAAAAAGAAGTAATGTGAGAAAGGAGAAAGAAGGGGTTGAAGAATTAAAAAGAAAAGTAATGAAAAAGGGTGAAAAGAAATAGCCCTCCATATTCAACCTTAGGGCAGAAACCGGGTTCAATACATATGCTACTGGTTGTCACTAGATGACACTGGTATTGAAGACAAAGACGTCATGGACCCAGCGACGCACTGCACCTAACCTTCTAGCTACTCAATTCCTCTCAAAAGGGATTTGTTTCATTCTCACTGAGAACCCTACATAATCTATTGACCTTCTTTTAGAGATCGTTGGTATTGAAGAAGGAGACCCTCTCCCTAGTCTCCGCTCAGGAAAACCAAAATGCACTAATTGAGTCTAGAGCCACGAGATTCATCAAAAGATCTCATAGGAACACTTGACATGACATCGCTTGTTGTTCACCATTAAGGGCACAAGTGATATATTCTAGAGTCCTACGCAGATCTTAGCAATCTGCCAGAACATTTATGAGAAGTTTTACAACTGTAATCTTCAATGATTGAATGGAAATTCCTACCAGGGTCAACATCAAACAGCCCTGACAGCAGGTCACTTCGGTAATTCTCCGTGGATTACGCTTAGTGTGTCTCAAACGGTCTACATTCGTGGGGTGATGCTTCGGTGTACCTCAGCGACTCATCTGAACTGTAGATGTACTTCGGTATATCGCGTTATCTCACTTGTGGGACTCCAGTTCAGGAACGGCCTCTGTGAGAATTAGAGACGTGTTTTCACACTATGCTGTTAACACCCTCGAAATTCAAACTTGTAAGTGCCGGAATCCGCTTATTACTAACCTGTTTTTATGTTTTCTTCTTATGGAAGCTCCGGAGCGGATGGATCGTGCAGACTCGCCACATGCTCATACCAACAACACATGAAAGTTCTCATCAAAATCAAAGGCAACTCAAAGTCAAAGATGATTCTTCGTCAACGTCAAAGAATCTACAAAGTTTAAAGACTCGAGAACTTCATCATTGGAAACTCAAAGTCAAATAGAAGTGTGAGCATGGTGGAGAAAGACGTGGAGACACCTAACCAACGAAGTTGACAACGGCAGACAACCACATTATATGATCACAAAGCATGAAGGAACAAAGAATCAAGACTATTCTATATCTACACGCAAAGTTCAAGCTCAAGTAAAGTAAAGAACCTAATCAAGTGGAGCATCTTTTGAATGACCACCCCTTAGGGGGAGATTGTTAGCCTTAATAGTTTTATTAGAAGTGATGGTCATTCACGTTTAGGAACTTTGTAATGTGTGTTAGATATCGTGATAGAATAGTCAACGGGCTCGTGGACTGGGCTAATCTAATTGGTTAAATGTTATGCGTATGCTAAGTCTTGTATAAGCTTAAGCATCCCAAGCCCATTGCAAACCCACGAAAAGCCCATAGAAAGCCTTTAGGGCAACAAACCTCTTGTACTATAAATACCCCTCAAATGGTCATTTGAGGGGTGTGCTTGAAAGTATGTGTGTGTGTGTGTGTGTATTTTCTCTCTCAAGGAATATACAACTTATTGTTTGCATATCTTATACTCATAACATACACGGATTTATATATCATTCAAGTCACCATCCCATCTTTCTATTCCTTACTTCTAAGCATAACGTTTGTGTTTGTGTTGTTTGTGTTAACGTGGTATTTGTGTTGGGTTTGTGATAAGGTTGATATTAGTAAGGTCCTACAGAACTCCATCAAGAAAAACCGATTCTTGAGGTCTTAGCTCATGCACCTTATTATAATGCTTTAAAAGAAAAATATGAGTTAGAACTTAAGCTTGGAAAACATGGGTCCGCTTTTGTGCGAAATAATTTACCTAAAAAGTTAGACGATCCCGGGCTATTCACTCTTCCATGTAGGCTTGGAACTTCCAAACCTCTCGACGCTCTAGCCGACTTAGGGTCATGCATCAATCTTGTTCCGTTGTCCCTCCATAGAAGCCTTAACTTAGGTAAAATAGAACCAACGGAAACCATCTTAGGTCTAGCGGGCGGTAGTGTTGCACGTCCGGTAGGAATAATAAAAGATATGGTAGTACACGTAGGAGAGTTGACTCTTTTGGCCAACTTTCATGTGCTAGACATGAATAAGGACCCGACATGTCCATTACTAGTAGGAAGAGGATTCTTAGCTACCGCTAGTGCCATCATCGATTGTAAGATGCCCAATATAGTGGTAGGAGAGGGGAATGCTAGGTCAATTTACGATGTCAAAAAGCATACGTACTACAAAGAAGAGGAAATCCCACATGAGATTAGGTTGGATAGAGAGCCTTCTAGATATGGACCTTGGATAGATAAGAACCTCATAGGCCCCCAAAGACCTTTTTACCTAGATGAAGCCTTCACTAGTAAAGCAACTTTCCAAGAAAGAGAAATGGCTAGGGACATGGAAGTGAACCCGTTCGAGGACGCCTTAGTATTTAGGAAGATGACCGAGTTCTTAGGAAGCTTGCCCGTCAACCTTGTCATGAATAAGTGGAAAGTTGAGAAATCTAAACATAAATGGGATTGGGATAGACCGCCTAGTGACGGTAATGGAGAGTGGCACATTAGGATAACAATCTATAATCCCGATGGAGAGAAGTTTGAAAAGGCATATCTAACCGAACGTACTATTAGGAACTTGAATGATAAGTTTGATCCTTATGACATTGTTGAGGATAGGCTTACTTATATCGGTACGTAGGAGCACGACTACGAGTCTAGCTACAAGACTCTTAAATAAAGAAAAGCGCTACGTGGGAGGTAACCCATGCTTAATTGTTTGCTTGTTAGTGTCATATATCTTTTATTAATTGTTTATTCTCATATTTAATTTTGTAAAAATGCTTTATTTTGTTTTTAACCTCGTCTTAATTGCATATAAATGTATTTTACATAAGGGATAAGTGTAGGGAGGATTACACACGTTTTTAAAAGAAACGTAAACATGAGAATAACAATTCACTAAAAGATATATTTGTGTGTTTGTTCGAGTCAAATGCTTGTATCGAGTCATAATAGATGTTTTGCAGAAATTTTTCCAGATTCTAAAGATGTAAATTTTCCAGAATTTTTTCCAGAAAATCGCAGAGCAGTTTTTGTCAGGATAACCTGACGGCGTCAGGATCGCAACCTGACGGCGTCAGGAAGGAGTAAAAACAACAGATTACTTTTTTCTCGTTTTCTGAGCTACTATAAATAGGAGATTTGATTATGCATGAATAGGAGATTTGATTATGCATGAAAAATACACAGAAAACGATTAACACTTATAAGCGCAAGGGTTATTGAATTGTGCCTAATTCTATAACTGCATTTGGTCTTATCCTAAGTAGATATTCGTGTAACCCAGGCATTAGGGTCGAATAGTTTACTTTGGAAAGTGATCACACGATTCCAAGTGATATCCGGTAACCACTGGTATGTGCTAAAACACATACCTTTTCTTTATCAAAATAGACCCAAAACAACCAAGAAAGAGCCGTTTATTGCTAATATTTGTGGTTTTCTTGAGTTTGTGCTTGTGCAGGTACGGATATGTAAAAACACGCAAAAAGGAGCCAAATCAGACGTAAATCCGAGCACGAGAGATTAAGAGAGCTTAAGCTGAGCCGGAAGGTCAGAATTATGCGTTTATGAAGATTTCTAATCTCTGAGGATGATTTGTGAAGATTTGATCAAAGTTTGATGAATTGGCAAAAATGGCCCCTCAACTTTCAGCAAATGACAGAAATGGCCCTTGAAGATTCAGAAAATTGCAAAATCAGTCCCTGGATTATTTATGGTTGACAAGAGTGGTCCTTGAAGATAATTTCAGAAGTTACATGTTTGAACCTTGGACTTTCAGCCTTTACATGTTTAGTCCCTATGGTTACCTAATGGATCACTACTAGTCCTAATCCACTATACAAACCCATTTATCCAAATCTATCACTCTTGGCCCAATTCACTTAAACTATCAACGAGCCCAATCCAATCCACCAACCAAACCTCACACCCGGTTTAATATTATCAAACCCGGCTACATAAACCACCCAACCCGAATCCCTTATTATTACCCGGATCCACCCAACCCGTCAAAACCTTTTGAGATATTATTTTATAAACCAAACGCGCCCAAAGTTACCACCTCCCACCATTTACCTCTGACCAATGATTAGCCACTCATCAAAACATCGTACTAAGAATCTGTGACAGCTTCTAGAAGGATGACTTGGCAAGATAAGATTTCCCAGCTGGCATTTTGAAGCTCTTTGATTGGTCTACGCACGTCATTGAGGAATTTGAGAGCATTTGATTGGCTTAAGTGATCATGGATTGATGAGTGGCTCACAATAGCCTTCTAGCATCTTCTGAAAGGAATCCAAGCAAAGACCTCTCCTCAGCTATAAAAACGACCCTAAGCTCACATTTGTAGATGTCCAATTCCTCATGTATTTAGAGGAGTTTTGATCTTTTATTGTCCTGTCATTCTATATTTCCAGTAGTTAATTAATTTGTAATTTCAGTTTTGTAAACACTTTTCAATTAATGCAATTTTACATTTCCTTGTCATATGAGTTTTTATTCAATGTTGGATTAATCTTGTCTCAAAAGTTTTCTCACTGCTCAAATAAGCTCAAGTAAGTTTGTTAAAGCTTATGAGAGCTTATTCTTGTTTTCATCTGTTCTCATTTTCAGTTTTAAGCAAAAGTCAAATAAAGTCAACTGTTGTCAAAGTTTATGTTCAAACCTGTCTTTCTGTTTCAGATCTGTCAAAATGCTGAGTTGTAGTCTGGATAATCATCTGAATTGATTTCATGTCATTTTTCTTCAAGAGTGTTAAGCTTGAATGCATGTTTGTAGTTATAAGGGGTGTTTGGATTGCTTGTTTAATCTGTTCTAGAGATCATATTGTAGAGATAGATCAGTTGGTTTAGGCTTGGTTTAAGTTATCTGCATCATATCTGTCATTGATTTATGCCTGTCTTTGTCAAAAGTCAAAACTTGCTCATAACTGTTCTTATACTCTAAACTGTTGAAATCAGTCAACAGTAATCATCATATATAGGGGTAAGATTGAATAAGCTAGCTTGTTTAACTTTCATTTCATCTAATTACATCAAGTTCAGTTCATAAATTTCATTCAAAACTCATTTTGGTCAAATCTGCATACTGTTTTAAAAAGTCAAACTGCAAGGTCTGATCCGTTTTCTTCCAAACTTGCAGCATATGCATACTCTTCATTTCACATAGTTAAGGTCTGAATTTTTGTCCATTTGTAGTTCTCTAGGTGCTCTTCAAGACCCAACATCTGTTTTTAGCTTAAGCTTGTCTGATAAGCTCATAGATTAGCTCAAACTTGGTACCTATTTCTGTTTATGCATCAGTTCAGCAGTCACTTCCATTTAGCAGCCATTTTGTTTTGATCATAACTCACTCAATACCAGTCCAAATTGGCTGTAATTTTGAGCACATGTTCTGTGGTTGGTGGTTTTGAGTCCCATACCTTTGGTTTTCTTGTTGGCTTATCAGATAAGCAGTTTTATCTGCCCAAAAAGTAGGGTCAGATTCATGTTCCGCTTATATATCAGTTAGCTTATTCCTTGGTTAGAGGCTCATTAGGTGTTAGGAGTAGCATTAGATAGTTGCCTTAGATTGATTTTAGTATACCTTAGCTTATATTTTCAGTTGGTGTACCATAGTGCTTAATAGCTTTTTCCTAAGTGCTTATTTCCTCATCTATTACACTGCAGCCTTTGATTCTCCCACATAAGTTCTTCTTTTTATATTTTTCTCAGCTTTAGAATAAGATTTTAGTATTTTCCTGAAATTTTCATAATTTTTAGTTACTGTTTGGTATTTTTCTTAATTAAAATCAGTTTTTAATCATTTTTAATTAGCTTTAATTGCAATTAATTGAGAAAAAGTTCCAAAAAATAATTTTTCAATTTTAATAGTTTAAGATAAATATAAAAAGCATAAAAAATATTTTTCCTTATTTTTTTCCTTTTATTTGGTATTTTTCATAATTTAAATTAGATTTAAATAGATTTAAATTCATAGAAAATAGAAAATTAATCAGAAAATTACAAAAATAGTTTTAAAAAGTCTTTTATGATATTTTAGATTTTAGAAAGTAATTCCATATTTTTCCCTCTCTCTTTCATAATTTTTAGATAATTAGTCTTATTTTTATAGTTAATAATTAGTTTTTAATTAGAATTAAATCAAGAAAATTCCTAAAAAATAGTTTTAATTCATAAATAGTTTTCTAATGTCATTTTTAGCATAAAATTAGTTTTAGGATCTAGCTTAGACGTAGTTGCTTTTTATTCGCGTTTCGTTTAATTCCCGTTTTTGCGTTTTAGTGTAGATTTGCGTAGTTTGCCTTTATTCTTAGGATTTCCAGTAGATTTTAGTTCCATATGCTTTCCTTATCCCGTAGTTCAGAATATATCATTTTATCCCCTTATCTTATTCAAATCCCGATTATTGAGACGTGAGTTGGAAATTCCATTAAACCCTCGTTCGGAACGATCTCGGTGCTCAAACCTAACACGTTTGAGTTACCCACTACACAACACTTCTTTATTATTGATTTTCATTGCGAAATCAATTTTTGGCGCCGCTGCCGGGGATTGGTTTGGCACTGATATCAACCACCTAGTGGTATTTGTTTCTGCTGAACAGTTGCTGATTTCTGCTGAAGTTGATTATCTTAACCCTGTTCTGGGAGCTACTACACCAACATATAAATATGTAAATGTATGTATAAAAAATACTGTAAATGTATTATATAAAAAATATAAAGTGTATTTTGTATTTGAAAGTATAAGATAAATATCTATACATTAAAAAAATATAAAAGTGTATTTTTTACATAATCAGTTGCCCAAAAGTACGGACCAAGTTGCCCAAGATATATGTACTTTTTTATAATAAAAAAAGACTTTACTTTTTCATTAAAAGACAAAAATATGTCGGTTGCCCAAGAATGTAGGTCCCAGTTGCCCAAGAACTAACCTAGTACACTAGTACTATGTAAGTACAAGGTGGGCCCAAATATATGGACACTTGTCAAATTTATAGGAGAGTTGCCTATGGGAGAGTTGCCCATGGGGCATTAAGGGAAGTAAAAAAAAAGTGGGGCATTTGAGGTAAATTCGTAGGGCAACCGGGGCAAGTAGAGAATTTTCCCAAAAAAAAAATTACAAAACACCCCCTAACGGCTAGTTTTAATTAAAAAAAATCAAAAACATTTTTTTACTACTATAAATACCCAACTAAAAAACCATTTTTTCACACTTCCACTACTCAATCCTCTCAATTTTCAATCTTTTATTCACTGAAAAAAAAATGTCGGGAGGCAACGATGATACATTCTTCAATCTTCTCGGTGGTGGGTGGAATACCTCAAACCCGAGTTCATCATCAAACCCGAACTCGGGTTCATCTTCAAACCCCAACTTGTCTTTTCCCAACCCCAACCCACTAGGCTTGTCGAGCCAAGAAATGTGGCAACAACATCAACAATATCTATATTGGCAACAACAAAGCCAACAAAGCACCTTAAACTCCAACTTTCAAAATCTACAATTCTCACAACACTCACAACATTCACAAACTGAAACACATGATGTTCCTGAGACACCCACGTCTCCTCCAAAAAAATCCAAAGGTCGTATTAAATGAAAGTAAAAAAAATCCAAAGACCCCGAGCCCGAACCAATCAATGATGATGAAGAAGAATTCGCTACTGGGCGTTGGACTCCAACAGAGGAAGATTACTTGCCAGGTGTTACATAGCTGTTACGGAGGATCTGAAAGTTGGGCGTGCACAACCCAAAGATACGTTTTGGTATCGGGTCACAAATGAGTTCAATAGACTCAACTTTCAACGGCGCAACAAGGATATGATGTCAAGTAAGTGGAAAACGTTGAACCACTGTTGCACAAAGTTCAACTCTTTTTACAAACGTGCACAACGAGAACAGCGAAGCGGGGAAAGTGAGATGGATGTGATGAAACGGGCAAAGCAATGGTATCATGAGGAAACCAAAGCAGCATCGTTTGCTCTCGATGACGCTTGAGAGATTTTGCGTCATTATAAGAAATGAGACACGCCGGAACCGGTTGATTTAACCGGCGATGTCCCAAGCCAAACAAATGAGGCGTTGTTTGGTCATGATGAACAACCACGCTCCAAACGTGCTACCAAGGAAGCAAGATCCGAGAGCACGACAAGTACTGGGGGAGCGAGCACAGGAGGAACGAGCTCGTCAAGTTATTTCACCGAAACTATGGCAAACGAGTATCGTATCAAACGTGAAACTGCCCAAGCGGCGTATCGGGCCCAACAAAAAAAAAGATGAAACAATAACAAGGTTGGAGGAGATGAAGTTTTTGATGGTTGATATTGAAGGAAAAGATCAAAATGTCGTGGCTTGGATCAATGACGAAAAAAACCGAATCATCAAAAAATATAACTTGAAACCTCGTCAGTAGATTGTATTCTCGTCATTTCCTTTAATTTGTTATAACGTTTAATTTGCGGTGTGTTTTTTTATTTCGTTGTAAATTTTTATTTATTTTTTTATTTTTTATTTTTTTATTTTTTTTTAATTTCGTATTGTAATATATTTTCAATTTTAATGATATGTTTAGTTTAATAAATGAAGTGTTTGTTTTAGTTTAGGGGTTGAAATTGAAAATATGAAATGTAAAAGTTTAACTTGGGATGTTATTGATGTGGGTGTTTTCTGTGGATGTTAAGGTGAAATGTTAAAGCTGATGTGGCGTTGATGTGAATGCTCTAATGCACAGACGGTTATCTACATTTTACAAAGGGCCATACAAAAACTAAATTTTACAAAGGGCCTCATTGCAAAAACAACAAAACACAAACACAAACACAAACACAAACACACTTGCTAGATAAATGTTCCAAGAGACAGTTATTAAACTTTAGCCGACCCTAACTCACCTTCCTCAAAAACCCAGAAAAACCCAAAAAGCAAATTGTAAAAAGATGTCTTCAACATCATTAACAGAGGAAGAGATAAAGAGGCTGTTTAGAATAAGAAAAACAGTAATGGAGATGTTGAAAGACCGGAACTATTTGGTGGGTGAGTTTGAGATTGACATGGATAAAAGAGCTTTTGTTAATAAGTATGGTGATAATATGAAACGTGAAGATCTTGTTATTAGCAAGTCCTTAAAGAATGATTCATCTGAACAGGTGGTTATCATCTTTTTCTTGATTTTGTTTGTGCTTATTGGTTGTATGTGTTAAAGGGTGTTTTGGATTGCTTATTTTATAGCTTTTTATCTGCTTATCTTGAGCTTATTGGTTATGTGTGTTAAAGGGTCTTTGGAATTGCTTATTTTTAAGCTTTTTATCTGCTTATGTTGAGCTAGTATGTTGGGTTTATGAGCTTATTTGGTTTTGGCTTATTTGTCATAAGCCGAATTTCTTGGCTTATTTTAGAGACTTGTAGGGGTATATAAGCTTAGATAAGTCGAAAAGATTCAAAATAAGGGGTGTTTGTCTTAGCTTATTTGATGGGCTTTTGAGCTTATTGAGATTCTAATAAGCTCATTATTAACAACTTATAAGCTTTTCCACCTGAGCTTATAAGCTCATCAACTTGAGGTTATAAGCTATAATTAGTAATGACCTTATGAGCTTATTAAAATCTCAATAAGCTCAAAAGCCCATCAAATAAGCTATGAGAAACACCCCCTTATAAAAGCTTCATAACCCAAAAACCATATATTACAAATTTAAAAAAAGAGAAAAAAGAAAAAATGGATGTCGTCAACATCATTAACAGAGGAAGAAATAAAGAGGTTGTTTAGAATAAGAAAAACAGTAATGGAGATGTTGAAAGACAGGAATTATTTGGTGGGTGAGTTTGAGATTGACATGGATAAAAGAGCTTTTATTAACAAGTATGGTGATAATATGAAACGTGAAGATCTTGTTATTAGCAAGTCCTTAAAGAATGATTCATCTGAACAGGTGGTTTATCTTTTTCTTGATTTTGTTTGTGCTTATTGGTTATATGTGTTAAAGGGTGTTTTGGATTGCTTATTTTATAGCTTTTTATCTGCTTATCTTGAGCTTATTTGTGGGCTTACAAGAGCTTATTTGGTTTCGGCTTATATTTCATAAGCCAAATTTCCTGGCTTATTTTAGAGACTTGTAGGGGTATATAGGGGGTGTTTGTTTAAGCTTATATGTGGCCTATGAGCTTATTTGATTTCAGCTTATATATCATAAGCCCCAATTTTCCAGCTTATTTTAAGACTTGTGGGCTTATATAAGTTTATTATAAGAATAAACATATACTAGTATAAGCCTACAAGTCTCAAAATAAGCCAGAAAAGTGGAGCTTATGAAATATAAGCCGAAACACAAATAAGCTCATAAGCCTCATATAAGCTTAAATAAACACCCCCTTAATCTTATTATTAGTAAGTATGGTGATAAAAGGCAATTTATTAATAAGTATGGTGATAATATGAAACGTGAAGATCTTGTTATTAGCAAGTCCTTAAAGAATGATTCATCTGAACAAGTGGTTTATCTTTTTCTTGATTTTGTTTGTGCTTGTTGGTTGTTTGTGTTAAAGGGTGTTTTGGATTGCTTATTTTATAGCTTTTTATCTGCTTATATTGAGCTAGTATGTGGGCTTATTAGCTTATTGGTTATTTGTGTTAAAGGGTCTTTGGAATTACTTATTTTATACCTTTTTATATGCTTATCTTGAGCTAGTATGTGGGCTTATTAGCTTATTGGTTATTTGTGTTAAAGGGTCCTTGGTATTGCGTATTTTATAGCTTTTTTATCTGCTTATCTTGAGCTAGTATGTGGGCTTATTAGCTTATTGGTTATTTGTGTTAAAGGGTCTTTGGAATTACCTATTTTATACCTTTTTATCTGCTTATCTTGAGCTAGTATGTGGGCTTATTAGCTTATTGGTTATTTGTGTTAAAGGGTCTTTGGAATTGCTTATTTTATACCTTTTTATCTGCTTATCTTGAGCTAGTATGTGGGCTTATTAGCTTATTGGTTATTTGTGTTAAAGGGTCTTTGGAATTGCTTATTTTATAGCTTTTTATCTGCTTATCTTGAGCTAGTATGTTGGCTTATTAGCTTATTGGTTATTTGTGTTAAAGGGTCTTTGGAATTGCTTATTTTATACCTTTTTATCTGCTTATCTTGAGCTAGTATGTGGGCTTATTAGCTTATTGGTTATTTGTGTTAAAGGGTCTTTGGAATTGCTTATTTTATAGCTTTTTATCTGCTTATGTTGACCTAGTATGATAAATAGTTTCTTAGGGGGTGTTTGTTTCGGCGGCTTATTTGGTTTTGGGCTTATTTCGTAAGCTCACTTTTTGTGGCTTGGTTAAATGTGTTAAAGGGTTTGTTTTGTTTGCTGTTTATCTGCTTATCTTGAGGTAGTATGTTGGGTTTATGAGCTTATTATAGGGAGGTGTTTGTTAAAGCTTATATGTGGGCTTATTTGGTTTTTGCTTATATTTCATAAGCTAAATTTCCTGGCTTATTTTAGAGACTTGTAGGTGGTATATAAGCTTATTATTATGACATAATAAACTTATATAAGCTCATAAGTCTCTAATTAAGCCAGAAAATTGGGTCTCATGAAATATAAGCCGAAACACAAATAAGCTCATCATAAGCCACATATGACATAACCACTTAGGGGTGGCCTAGTGGCAAGAACGATTCATCTCAGCAGGTAGTATTCTTGTTCTTTTCAATAAGTTTTGATTTTGTTTGTGCTAATTCGTTATGTGTGTTAAAGGGTGTTTTGGGTTTGTTTTGTTAGCTGTTTATTTGCTTATTATGTTGAGGTAGTGTATGATAAATAGTTTATTAGGATGTGTTTGTTTCGGCTTATATAGCGGGCTTGTGGCTTATTTAGTTTTGTACTTATGTTTCATAAGCTCACTTTTTGTGGCTTATTTTGAGATTTTCTGGCTTGTATAAACTTATCATGTCATGATAAGTTTATATAATATCACAAGTTTCAAATAAGCCACAAAATGTGAGCTTATGAAACATAAGCCCAAAACCAAATAAGCCATAAGCTGAAACAAACACCCCTTCATAAGCCTATGTTTTCCGGCTTTTTTGAAATGCTTATTATAACATAACCACTTAGGGGTGGCAACGAGCTTAAGTAACTATTGAGAGGTCTCAAGTTCAATTCATGCCCGCCAACCTTCCTTAAAAATAAGCTTGAATAAACACCCCATGAGTAAGCTTCTTATTTCGAGGGTTTTATTTAAGAGGAGGAAATTATTATGTTATTTACTTCGAATTGGACCGTAAACCTTTTAGATGGATTGGGTTGAAGGTATTATTACTTTCACAAAATGAGCGATTATAACTACTTATTTATAGTTAGAAGCATAAACAGGAGAAAAAAAAAATACTATGTTGTGGGGGATATGTTTGGAATATATTTGGTTAAGAATCATGGTTGTAAGGTGAAGGGCGAAATGAGTGACTTATTCTGTGTATCCTTTTAGGTGGGAGGTGAAAAACAGTGAGGGCTTGGTTAAAGGAAACCTTCAAGTTTTGAAATTATTTATATGACAAAATTTGACGTCGAATTGTAAATAAGAGCATAATCTAATGGAATATAAACATAATTACGTTAAAGCATATAGGGGAATAGTTCGTACTGATAATTTACCAAGAAAAAAAGAAGTCATAAACGAACCAAAAGTAATTGTCATTTTGTGGCTAACGGCACCTTAGAGGAGTTATTTAACTTATAAGTTAATGTGTTGTATGAGACAAAGGATAAGCTTTTCCCATTTTGAGCGGACTTAAAACCTAAATATGACCATCTAACTCCCGGGAAATTTTGTCTTTTATAAAAAGAAGATTAAATGATTGTCTTTTAGTTGAACTTGGTAACCACATTACGCCTCACATGTGGAGCACGTTAGTGACTAAGGCACACACCCTTATAGGGCCGCCTCCAGGGACGGACCTAGCAAGTTAGAGTGGGGGGCAGGCGCCCCCTATGGCTAGCTGAAAAAGTTGATATTTTAGTGTAATTTTTATGTAATTTTGACTTTTTTTCGAAAGTGACCCCCACCAAAAACTCAAATTGCCCCCCACTTAAATACTAAAATCCAACATTTAACTCTTTAAAGCCGTATAAATCTTTCATGTCCAAGTAAAAATATTCGATTTATCATTACGTTTCTAGTTTTTTCTTTCGCATTTTGTTGTTATCGTAAAAATTTTTTTTGCCCCCCACATCATATTTTTCTGGGTCCGTCACTGGCCGCCTCACGTCAATATTAGTGGACTGGCGTGGCTGTTGGTGACTGATCTGCCAATTTATTAAAATTATAACTATTTTTTCTTTTTTTTTTTTTTTTTTTCTTTTTTTTTTTTTTTTTTTTTTTTTGCATTTCTCTTTGTGTTTAAAATATGTGTGCTTTTCTACCAGATCTATGTCTTCTTCCCTGATGAAGCAAAAGTTGGAGTCAAGACAATAAAAAATTATATCGAGCGTATGAAGAAGGAGAATGTTACCCGTGGAATCTTGGTTGTGCAGCAAAATCTAACTCCCTTCGCCCGAACTTGCATTAGTGAGATTTCTTCCAAGTTTCACTTGGAGGTTTTCCAGGTATTCCTTCTAGATTAGCTATATATGGGGAGATTAGTTGACCATATGCCAATATGTTGCAACGATAACCGGCAATTTATAATCTCTCATTCTTTCGTTGCCCTGTAGACCATATGGGCATCGTTTTTTTAATATAAATCTGAAAGAATTCATTTTTTGTTTGATGAATTGAGCTATTCATATGTCCACTTGGTCATCTCTGCTTGAAAATTTTCTATCGATAGAAGAGTACTTGATTGGCGTGCTAAGCTAATGATTTCCGCATAACCAAAAATAGAAAAAATATTTTCTGTTACGGGGTCAAACTATAGATGCATAACTAAAATTAAGGCCATTTTATGTAATTATGCAGGAAGCAGAGTTATTGGTGAACGTCAAAAATCATGTTCTAGTGCCTGAGCATCAGGTTCTCACAAACGAGGAGAAAAAGACTTTACTAGAGAGATACACAGTTAAAGAAACTCAGGTCAGTTGATGTTTCCTTAGCTATTTTTCTAAAACATGTGCCGTAACTTAATCTGTACAACATTTGTTTGCAGCTGCCTCGAATTCAAGTGACTGATCCGGTTGCTCGATATTATGGGCTAAAGCGTGGGCAGGTCGTGAAAATCATTCGACCTAGTGAGACTGCTGGTCGTTATGTCACTTACCGATACGTTGTTTGATACCCAAGGGGCTGTCGAAGAGACTCAGATCAACAACATTTGTTCTGTTGTAAGCTTGCTAAATGTCATTGGAACAAACCAATTTACTGAAGATTACCGTTTGAAATATTAATGATAATGCAGTCGGATATTGTGTCGGTTTGGGTTTCATGTAGTAATTACTGTTTTGTTCAATTATTTTTATGTATATGCAACTGGTCAGACTAACTAGTATTTTCAGTGACGTCAGATGTTAATTTGTTGTCGATCTGTATTTTTCTATTATCAGTTTTGACATGGGCAAATTCACGTTTATTGGAGGTTGTTACGACGACGAAGCTTTAATCTGGGAACTCGTGTGTTTTGGGTTCTTTATATTCACACTTTCGCCAGTTCTGATATAAACAAAATGATGCAGTTTTTATCTAAAACATTCTTCAGGTTACTGCTAAGGAGGAGATGCTATAAAATTTCCCGGACTCATTCGTTTAACATTTTACCAATGCGTTTTTAACACCTTACCAATGCGTTTAACATATTATGTATATTCATATCATCTCGACTCATTTGATTAACATCTCATGTATATCCATATCATATCGACTCATCTGTTTAACATCTTATGTATATCCATATCATTTCAATTCATCTGTCTAATAATTTAGATGTATATCCATATCATCTCGACTCATCAGTTTAACATATGTTTTGTTGTTCAATGGGTATGTACCCAAGTATCCATATCGAAGATGCTTTGAAGTTTCAAGATGCAAAGTATCGAGTTTTGTTACAAATGATTTAAATAAAATATAAAAAATTTAAATTAATTATAAATGATATAACTTAATTAAAAATAATTTAAATAATTTAAAAGTGTTTTAAATTAATTAAGAATGAGTTAAAAAAAAGAAAAAGTTACACGTTTGGTCCCTGTGGTTTATCCCAAATAACAGGTTTAGTCCCTAAGTCATTTTAATTACATCACACATACCTATTTTTGAAACATGTTGCCCATTTAGTCCCTATTATGAGAAATAGGGACCATCCGTGTAATAAAAAAAACTATAAATAATTACACAAATGATCCCTATTTTTTAAAATAGGGACTAAATGGGCAACAGGTTTCAAAAATAGGTATGTGTGGTGTAATTAAAACGACTTAGGGACTAAACCTGTTATTTGGGGTAAACCACAGGGACCAAACATGTAATTTTTTCTAAAAAAATATGAGTTAATTGCATTTTTGGTCCCTGTGGTATGGTCAAATTGCAGATTTAGTTTTTAAAATTTTGAAAGTGCACTGGACATCATCATTTTAAAGTTTCTGTTGCATGTTTAGTCCCCTAGGCTCAGATGACGTTAAAGTTTTAGGGACCGAATTAGCAATTTGGCCATACCATAAGGACCAAATCTGCAATTTGGCCATACTACAAGGACCAAAAATGCAATTAACTCAAAAAATATTTAATTAAATATAAATGATTTAGTCAAAAGTGAGAACTAAAAGACAAAATGGAACCCACATTTCTTTCACTCTTTTAACACACTTAAACAAAAAAAAAAAAAAAAAAAAAAAAAAATTCAAATTTGTAATCTTCTTCATCACTCTTATCGCACCCCACACTAAACCCAGGTATCATTTTTTGATATTTGTTAATTTTTTTATTGATTTTTGTTGGATCCATGACTAACAACCGAACAATTTTTGATATTTATTCTTAATTAGTGAATTTAATGTTTGGTTTGTGAGAAACTATACTTTGTTAATATCATTATCTAAGTTGGAAAATTAGATTGTTATGCTTGTAGAACAAGGGGAGTTGAATGTAAAAAAACTATACTTGCTCGAGGGGACATATTTTGATAATTTTTAGAAACTACTACATTACAAAATGTTATTAAAGGGGGCAAATTATAAAAAATCTAGATATTTTAGAAAATTTGCACTACAAATTTTTTTTTGCTAGAGGGTCCCCGGACCCCACGACCCCTCCCTATCTCGGCCCAACCCAATACCCAATACCCCCAATACCGTTTCCGGTGTTTGGGGGAGGTTAAGATGTAGACAGCCTTACCCCTACCTAAGGTAGAGAGGCTGCTTCCAGTTCTACCAAAGGTAGAAAGGACCTCCGGCCTTTTGTAGGGAGTGAGGATCGAACCCCTGACCTTTTGTAGGGAGTGAGGATCGAACCCCTCCCTATCTCGGCCCATGCTTGTAATCTAAATAACTAAAGAATAAAATAGGTTGATTAGGGGTGGCTCAGCACCCACTAGTCACCCTATTAGAGCACAAGGTATCATCACTAGCCAAAGGTACGTCATCTCAGCGTCACCTCATCTCTTCCCAATAACACACCAATAACTAAAACACCCATCTTTAATAACACACCAATAACATCACATGTAGGTCCCACAACATACCCGCCAAATATACCGATCACTCGCAATACACACACACACACACACACAAAAAAAAAACCCTTAGGCACACATTTGGCACGATGCTCCGGTATGATTGGCTAAGGGACGGATGGCGTGTGAAATGCAACCATACCGTGCCCTCTTAGCTCTGCCCCTGTATGCGGATATGTAAATTGTAACTCAGAAAAACTACTTGCATTTGATTATATGCGAGCTTGAACATTAAAACATGGTAGACTCTTTGCCGGAAGCTATATGTTTGACCCTGGACTTGCATTTGATGGCTTATCAGCTTATTTTTGTAGAAACTTTTTGGAACCGTTTTAAATTGCTCAAGCCCTTCCAAATAAGCTAATCCGACAACCCCCTTGGGATAATACTTATCATATTTTCTAATTGTGTGTAGCCTTTTTTTTTAATGCTCTAAACTTTTGATTATGATCTTTGTGTGTATTTTGTTCATAACGATCGTTTTATCCTTCGATGTCAATAGAGTGATTACAAATATAAGGGTAAAATGGTCATTTCTTTATCAATACACACGAAGGTCGAAATTCAAAAGTTTGGGGTACATGATAAAAAAAGGCTACGCACAATTAGAAAAAGTGAAAAGTTTGATACATACATTTTTAGGTAATTATCCCTATTTTTATATGTTACTAGATAACAAGACGCTATAAAAGAAGGTGTTAGCATAGAAGGCCTTATTGACTTCTATTTAGAGCAAAATTATCAAAGAAGCTTATATTAATGATAATGGAGTCGGATATTGTGTCGGTTTGCTAAATGTCAGACTAACTAGTATTTTCGGTGACATCAGATGTTAATTTGTTGTCGGATATTTGTTGTCGATCTGTATTTTTCTATTATCAGTTTTGACATGGGCAAATTCACGTGTATTGGAAGTTTTTACGATGACGAAGCTTTAATATGGGAACTAGGGTGTTTTGGGTTCTTATATTCACACTTTCGCCAGTTCTGATATAAACAAAATGATGCAGTTTTTATCTAGAACTCAAATCTTCATGTTAGTGTTCCTATAACAATAAGTTGGTGTAAAACATTATTCTGTTTACCGCTAAGGGGGAGATGCTATAAAGTCACCTCGACTCATTAGTATAACATTTTACCAATCCGTTTAACATCTTATGTATATCCATATCATCTTGGCTCATTCGTTTAATATCTTATCTATGTCCATATCATCTCAGCTCATCATATCTACTCATTTGTTTAACATCTTATGTATACCCATATCATATCGACTCATCTGTTTAACATCTCTATGTATATCCATATCATCTCGATTCATCTGTCTAATATATTAGATGTATCTCCATATTGTCTCGACTCATCAGTTTAACGTCTGTTTTGTGGTTCAACGGGTATGTGCCCAAGTATCCAGATCGAAGATGCTTCGAAGTTTCAAGATGCAAAGTGTCGGGTTTTGTTACAAATGGTTGAGTTAATTGCGTTTTTGGTCCTTGTGGTTTGGCCAAATTGCAGGTTTGGTCCTCAAAACTTTGAAAGTGCAACGATAGTCCCCATTTTGAAGTTTGGGTTGCATTTTTGGTCCTTATCGGTGTGAAATGACCAAATTACCCTTGTCTTTATTTGAAGAAGACAAAGGGTATTTTAATCATTTAACTTTATCCAGGGACCAAAAATACAATCCAAACTTCAAAATGGGGACTATCGCTGCACTTTTAAAGTTTTGGGTACCCAACCTGCAATTTGGTCATACCACAAGGACCAAAAATGCAATTAACTTCAAATGATTTAAATAAAATATAAAATAATTTAAATTAATTATAAATGATATAACTTAATTAAAAATAATTTAAAAGTGTTTTAAATTAATTAAGAATGAGTTAAAAAATATTTAATTAAATTAAAATGATTTAGTCAAAAGTGAGAACTAAAAGACAAAATGGTGTTTTGCCCAATGTCCTCGCCACCAACTACATAACACATTTCTTTCACTCTTTTAACACACTTAACCAAAAAAAAAAAAAAAAAAAAAAAAAAAAAAAAAAATTAAATTTGTAATCTTCTGCATCACTCTTATCGCACCCCCACTAAACCCAGGTATATTTTTTTATATTTGTTAATTTTGTTGGATCCATGACTAACAACTGAACAATTATTTGATGACTTTGACCCTTATTTTTATTCCTTTTTGCTACGTACTCACATTTAGCTTCAGTTGAGGTAGCTAGGTATATAACCTTTATTTATCTTTGCTTTAAGTTCATTAACAGGTGTTACTTTAGATTGTTAATAACATAGTTCTTAGAAAATCCATTAGAATTTAGGGTTAATTGCTTGAAAATTTATCATACTTGCCACTTTTTGTTATTGTGTGTGCTCAACATTTTTTTTTGACTGAACTATTAAATTTCGATCATTGTGTGTATTTTGTGACAATTTTACACTTACCTTTTTCAAATTTCGAAGGTTAAAATGGTCATTTTACCAAGGTTGTAAAAATCGCTCAGCGGTACCATGGCGGCGCACATAAATTATAAAGGAATTTATCTAAAAAATAAATATTAGCAATATTAATTATAAAAACCAGCTCAAATTAAAACAAAATCAATAAAATCGAAGTTGACCGCCGTGAATTTGAAATAAAAAAACCCTAGATCTGAAGTTTACCGGTCCGCCACCTAGGCCGATTTTGACCGCCAAGCTTCGATTTTGACCAAATCGTTAAGTTAGACAGATATGGGAAATATCGTGGCGGTGGACCACCGCCAACCGCCATGGCGCCGCCATATCGGCTTCCATGGCTGATTTTTACAACACTGCATTTTACATGGATGAATAGTCACAATATACATACAATAATCGAAATTTGAAAGTTCGGTACACACAATAAGAAAAAAAAATAAAAATTAAGTACACACAATAACCAAGTATGATACATTTTCAAGTAATTAACCCTAGAATTTAATGTTTGGTTTGTGAGAAACTACTTTATTAGTATCACTATGTAAGTTGGAAAATTAGATTGTTATGCTAACTTGTAGATAATATATTTGAGTATGCGTAGACCGGAGCCAGGATCTTTAGTTAAGGGTGACCGGCGGTGCTTAACGCAAAAAGTGATAAATATCGCTTCAAAAATTAATTTTAGTGTTGTATTTTATTGTTTAAGTTATTCATTTATGAATTTTGTATACATGCTTATAGAACAAGGGGAGTTGAATGTAAAAAAACTAGTAAAAAAGCGGCTTGTAATCTAAATAACTAATGAATAAAATGGGTTGATTGGGGGTGGCTCTGCACCCACTAGTCACCCTATTATCTCAGAAAAACAACTTACATTTGATTATATGCGAGCTTGAACATTAAAACATGATAGACTCTTTTCTGGAAGTTATACGTTTCACCCTGGACTTGCATTTGATGGCTTATCAGCTTATTTTTTAGAAACTTTTTGGAACCGTTTTAAATTGCTCAAGCCCTTCCAAATAAGCTAATCCGACAACCCCTTGGGATAATACTTGTCATATTTTCTAATTGTGTGTAGCCTTTTTTTTTAATGCTCTAAACTTTTGATTGTGACTTTTGTGTGTATTTTGTTCATAATGATCGTTTACCCTTCGCTGTCAATAGAGTGATCATATAAATACACACAAAGGTCGAAATTCAAAAGTTTGGGGTACATGATAAAAAAAAGGCTACGCACAATTAGAAAAAGTGAAAAGTTCGATACATACATTTTTAGCTAATTATCCCTATTTGTATAGGTTACTAGATCAAAAGAATGCTATAAAAGAAGGTGTTAAAATAGGAGGCCTTATTGACTTTTATTTAGAGCAAAATTATCAAAGAAGCTTACTCTATATTAGGGTCTTTTGAAAGAGCTTACAACAAGCTTATGCTGACACCCTCCTTAATTAAGTTTCTATTTTCGTTTAAGCGAGTGTTTTGAGCACTTACTTTAAAGTGTTTATGTTCTTGAAAAATCACTTTAATACTACTATTAGATAATTTATTTTTATCTGATTTAGGAAAATGCAATAATCAGATTGACGCTTGGATAAAAGGAGTGTTTAGAGGAAACGTGTTTATGATTGCTTGATAAAAATATGTGTATTTGTCGTTATTGAGTGTTGGATGTAGAATCAGTTTGTTTGAGGGTGGAATAAGAACTTTGGGAGTTGTTTATTCAAACACTATATTCTACAATGCATTTTTTTATTATTTAAGAAGCATATACAATTTCATTAATCAACCCGTAACTGTTACAAATTTTCACCCAAGGACAGAGCAAGGATTATACATTAAGGGGGGCCAGGCCGAGATTTTAAGATAGTAACAACAACAAAGTTACAAAGTACTTGTATGATAATTAAACCAAAATATTGTAATACACGTCAATATATATTGATAAAACTAAAATATATCAGGTTGTCCATTCTTCTCTATATTATTTGATGTTGTTGGGCTTTAGGGGGGGCTAGTTAAACATTTTGTTGAAATTATGGATAATGGGCCAGTGATATATAAGTACTAATGGGCCCCCCCCCCCCCCCCCCCGGCCGCCCTCCTCCCCCCGTCTCTGTTTTCACCCTCTCATAACAGTGAGAAGAATTTTGACCCTTGACACACATGTAATGCTTTAGAACTCGTTGATTTATTACCGGTGGCGGAGGTTGCCTAATTTTCTTACGAGGGCCGAAGTGTAAATCATGATTCTTAGGAGGGCCATTTCATCATTTATTCATTTATCTTTAAAATCTAAGGGTGCGTTTGGTATGCTGCCATGAATGATAATGGGTATGAGTTTGATAGTAGTGGTGGGTCCCTCACCTATGAAAGATTCATACCTAGCCCTCTTAATGTATATGGAGTATGGATTATATTTATCATTTATTACCATAATGGTGGGCCCCCTCATCTTAAACAAACACCTTTAATCACTTTCAGTCACAGTCTCATTCCCATAGTGGGATACCAAACGCACCCTAAGGTTCGTAATGTAAATTGTTTTATAGTATAAGGGTCTTTTATGTAACGTTGAAAATCTTAAAAGAGGGGGGGGGATCGCCCTCTCTAGTCCTCATAAAGCTCCGCCATTGTTTATTACCCCATGGGTTTATACTTGTCCTTTAAGGGTTTTTTTTTTTTTTTTTTTTTTTTTTCATGTCCATGTATAATGGAAACCGTCTCTTGAACACATAAAGCATCCACATTAGCAATAGATGATGTTATCAAGTACTATAATATATATAGTGTAAATGGAAAAATAAAATTTAGGAAAATGTGGTAGATTCAATTATTTGTTTAGAAGATGATATTTGCATTTTGATGGCTAATTTGCTGATTTCTTATTCCATTATAGTACTCTACTTATGGCTTATGGGACACATAAAGCATCTAATGTTTCACCACAAGCCGGTATTAGCAACATGCCAGAGAATGTGATCAGTCATATTTTGGAGTGCTTGCCGATAAAAGACGCTGTTAGGACGGGTATCTTGTCGAGAAACTGGAGGTATAACTGGACTAATATCAGCCAACTCGTATTTGATGAAAAGTTCTTTGAACCATGTCTACATGGCGGAAATAACTGCAGTGAGAGGACTATAAGTAGACTTCTCCTCCATCTTAAAGGTGCCGTAACAAAGTTTGTCCTCGTTATACCAGATCACAAGATATTAGATGTTGAGGAAGTTTATAATTGGGTTTTGTTCTTGTCCCGAAAAGGAATTAGGGAGTTCACAGTCATAAATAACCACCCACAACTACTAAAGTTGCCCACCCATCTTTTCGCTTGCCTAGAGCTCAAACTTTTGAAGCTTCGTAATTGTTCTTTCCATGTGTCACCTGGCTTTTGTGGTTTTCCAAATCTATTGAAGTTGGACTTTACTCTTGTAGAAATTATAGGTCGAAATATTGGGGAATTCATAAGTTGGTGCCCCTTACTTGAGATTCTGAAAATTAGTTATAACCGTCATTCAGGCAAAGTGCAACTAGTTGAGATTACAAAACTTGAGAATCTTAAGGTGTTATCATTGCCATTGCACGACCTTGAAAATACAGCCATCAAAAGTTCAGATATCTTTGAGTTTGTTGGTTTCCTTCCGAATCTTCAAGAGCTTTATCTGAATTTTCAACACTGCAAGGTAATACTAACTTGCTTCTTTGAAATTCAGTTTACGAACAAGCTATGCAGAGCTTTATGAATGCTTAAATATATGAAGTGGCTTTGTACTTACTGCAGTTAGCTGGTAGTAGCAAGCTGGTCCCTAGTGTGTTTCCTTGTCTCAAAATTCTTACATTATACGCGATAGATTTTGGAAGTTCTGCAATGCTATCATGTGCTTTTGGTATGATTTGGGGATCGCCAAATTTGCAGAGCCTTCAAGTAACAGTGAGTAAATGCATTTTTATCTTATTGTGCTACTCAAAATCGCATTGTTGTGAATATGTACATTATTTATTTGTTCTTGTAGGCTACATACAAAGATGTGGTTCCACCACCTTCACTTAAATGTTTGGAGGCACACTATACCAATACGAGGAAGCTGCAGCTACAGTCTGTTCAGTTTTCATCCTTTAGAGGTTCAAAGACTGAAGTATGCTTGATAAAGTGTATACTTGCTTGCTCCCCGTCGCTAAAGAGGATTACTATCCTTCCTGGCTCATTCCAAGCGTCTGGTGGCGAAAAAGGGAAGTTGATGTTTGCTTCCAAGTTGTTAGAGCTCCCTCGAGCCTCAACCATCGCTGAAGTGAAGATCGACTGGTCTCACTCAGAAACTTGAACTTGCCTGCTATTCCTATGGTTTTGGTGACGGTGTTAATCTATAATCTCATTAGTACTTTAATGTTAGATTTTAGCTAAACTATATGCTTGATGCTCTTGTTTTGTTTTCGTTGGGCAGATGCGATGATTAGCCTTGTATGAAGTAATAGTTGGTTTCTTGCTTGTAATGTTACTGTGTGTATTATATTGCTTATTGTAAGTTGGTGTGTGCCGTTTAATCTAAGTTCAGTTTTAACCCGTAGAGTATGCAGCGACTGTTATGGGTTGCGGACACGTATGCAAGTACGTGAAAGATCACCCGAGATAATGTTGGATACATCAAGAACTTAATGTGGATGACCGTCATGTAGAAGTAACTTCAATTTGATATTGATCTAGCTGTTTTATGTTGCATGTTGGCAATTAAAAGACGACTGAAGTTGAGGTGTTTTAACGATCAGGAATTGAACTCGAGATTACACACAGTGGTCACACACATTTAGTGTTAAAAGTTTTATACATAATTTTCATTAAAGCTTATAAAGAAGCACCTCACCATTAAGACTCAAACCCAAAGTAATCATTTTGCCAAGATCATTGACTGATCTTCGCAAGTCCGCCCACGGATAGGTTTTGACTTTCGACAAGTTGAGCACGTATGCAAATAACTTTGCTGGTTCGACCCAACTACCAGACTTGTGATCACTAGGATGGACTTCAAAATCAAATGATATGTTCTCAAACATCATATCGATGCTGTTTGATCTTTAGTTGTACAACATTGTTTATACATAGGTCTTTGAGGTTACTAATAATTCTCGAAAGCATTGATACATACTCTTCTTCATATTTAAGGTGTCAGAAATATGTTGGATCTGGATATGTTCAATCTTGACAAGTACTTAATCCCGTCATAGTAATATTGGGTGAAAAAAATATATCTCAAAAGAAGAACTTATAAGTAAAAATGAGAGAGTAAAAATGTTTCTCCCACGTCGATTGCAAGTTAATTACTTGTACATTGAGTACATATCGTGACTATAAAATTAGGAGCATGTTTAGACTTCTCCAAGATTGATGTTGTTAAAAAGATTAGTTGGGTAAGCTGGAATAAAGTCTTAGTATCCAAGATTGATGGCGGTCTCGGGGTTGGTAGTATTAAAACAGAAAATACGGGGCTCCTCGGAAAATGGAAATGGCGTTTTATTAATGAACAAGGGACGTTATGGAGAAAAGTAATTGATGAAATTCATGGTTCAAGTGGTGGTTTTGACATGATGGTCGGGTATAGAAATAATAACACATGGTCTTATATTATACCTGGTATAGGATTGAACAATTAGGTGTTCCTCTTAATATTCTTATGGCTAGGAAAATATATGGTGGTAATTAAACTTTGTATTTGAAGGATATTTGGTTAAACAATTTGGGACCGTTAAAAGATTGTTTTCCTCGTTTCTTTGCTTTGGAAAGATATAAGGATTGTCTTGTGGCAGATAGATGAGTTTTAGAAGAAGGTGTCTAGCAAGGCAAATGGGATTGGAATAGGCATCCTAGTGGGCGAGGTGATGAAGTGACTGACTTAAATTGGCTTACTCTTGATGAAGCTCAAGATGATAAATGGGAGTGGATCTTGACCTCTTTTCGCAAGTTTACAGTCGCCTCTTTGTATCATGCTATTCACTTAAAAATGAACTTTAATGATGATTCTGCTCTGCCTTTCACTTGGAACTCATGGGTGCCTAATAAGGTAAACGTTTGTGCTTGGTGTGTCGCTTTGGATCGACTCCCAACCAGGTTGAACTTATGCTAACGTGGTATTAATCTTCCTACGTCGGTATGTTTATTTTGTGGGTTATCCGATGAATCACGGGATCATTGTTTCTTATTATGTCCTAAACTAAAAGTAGTGTGGTTGAAATTTTGGAGCTGGTGGAAAGTCCCTTCTCGGTTCTCTTTGAGTGACATCCTTAAAGGAAACTTTGATTTCACCAAAGATAAGTGGAAAATGAAGCTATTTCGCACTGTCTCCTTGTCTCTTATTTGGTATGTGTGGAAATGGAGGAATAAAATTTTGCATGCTTTGTTAGATGAAGAGGTTTCGTCGGCTCAACACGAGGACATATTCCCAGCGATTCAAAGATTAACTCTGCTTTGGACTTCAATCCGTGCCTCTAAATGTCGCTTTAATTGGTGTCCCGGAGAAGTGGATAATTTATAATTTGTAGTTTCGGCTTAGCTTGGTGTTAGTGTTTGGATGTTTCATCTTAGTGTAGTGCTTGGTTCTATTTTTTTCATTCCTTTTAGCTCTTGCTTAGGTTGCTTTGACGTTTGCCTTTTTATAATATCGTTTCCTTTTCAAAAAATAAAATAAAATTTAGGAGCATGTTATTTGCTTGATATTGGGTGTCTAGTTTTAATATACAACGTTATAGCCTTATGGAAGCACTTTTAGCTTATAAAAGCAACTCTTGTCAAATAAGTAATGTGTTGGTTTAATAATTTAAAACTTTCTTTTATGGAAGATTTCAAATACTTTATAATGTAGGATAGATTAATAATAGCTTTATTACTTTAAAAGATTATCAACTCAAATTTAATATTCTAAAAGCCCTTAATATATATATATATATATATAGGTTTGGGTTATTATGAAAAGTTTCTTAGGATGAAAAGGTTAGGAAGCCACCACATTGCGCCACGTGTCTCCTCCCACCTCCTCCTTTTCTATAACTGTCAGGGGTAACTTTGTCATTTTACATCTTAGATATATAAAGTCATTTTTCTATTTTTTTCTGTCTTTTTGTGTTTAGTTCCTAACCAAACACACACAGTGTTCTCCCCTCCGAACACACACCGATTAAATAACTCAACCCTCCATTATCACCGGCCGTTTTCCCACCACCGATCTCACCATCATTCACCATTTTCGATTATCTCCACCTTCCTCTGCAACTGATTTTATTAGTATACTTATAGGGTTTGATTATTTTAGAATAATTGTTAGGTTATTGCTTGGATTATGTAAGTTTTGCGCGTTTATTATATCGAGATAATAGAATATGTGATGATTGTGTGGTGTTAAGATTTGATTATGATTGTTTGATTTGTGTGGAATTAGGTAAGGCAGTTATGGAGGTTCCAGATAGTGAAGACGATGACGGCTCGTTGTCGAATTCGGATTATAGCGAGGCTAGTGTTGAAGGTATATCTTTTGTATCTTTGATGTTAAGATGATTATGCTTCTTTTACGTTCGGAGGAAATTGATTACTTGTATTAAGGTAAATTTAACGCAATATGAATGATCACGTCTATTTACAATTAGGAAAAATAGGAGCACCTGTAGTTGTATTTAATATGTGAAATGAGACTATAAAAATTGATGCAGTAGATTACAAAAGTTGATGCAGTAGTTTGTATGATACTTAATGGGCTATGATCCTATAGATTATAAAATTTTGTATGATATTTTGTTTTTTGCAACGGTAATATTTATGTTGATCTTGTAACCTTTGGCTTAACCAGCTATGCATGCGCGATCTGCGAGAAAAAGTTGCAAATGGAGGTGACCCAGCCAAACTACTGGAAACACATGAAGATCCATATAAAAAACATCTTTAGCCCCTTTTCTGCTGGTTGCTCAGATCTTAGCTGCTTGGTGAAAATATTTGTTTCTAATCGGTTGCATCCAATTTCTTATACACCAACTGTTTGATAATATGAGACACCCACAACTTTATATAATACATGCATCACAGTAGTAACTTATTACTAGGTTGAAGTAGAATGTTTATATTTATATACACTCATTACTTGCTTCTGTAGACTATGTTTGATAATAATGTCTTTAATATGTTTGATGGCTCTCTTATTTTCTATGTCTCCTGCTTGCTTTCAGTAATGGCTGCTGCTGAGTGACTTACTAGCTATTTAGTTTTAAGAGGGGGTATTACCAGATGAACTTCTTCGGGATTCTTCGTCATCATAAGTCTTCGATTTCCCCTAGTGGCAGCAGGACACTTGTAAATGCATTTGGACTTAAGCGTAACTTATCCGGAATGGTAACTAAACAAGACTCTGAAATCAAGGAGTTTCCTAACTATTTGGATAGTCTCAAGAATCACGAGAAATCCGGTGTTCCAAAAGGCGCCGGAACTGACTCAGATGATGGTTTTGATCTTGGAAGGATGACGCGTCTAATGCAATCACTTGGAATCTAACTACAAGGCCATTCACATTGCTGGAACTAAAGGAAAAGGCTCAACCACTGCATTTCTTTCCAATATTTTACGCGCTCAAGGCTATTCGTTGGTTGCTTCACAAGGTATTACTACTTGCTTAGCAGAATTGTTTTACATGATTATTGAAGTAACTGGTAGCCACATACTCTGAGCAGTCCACATATCAAGACCATCCGTTGGAAGACTAGGCGATCCGGTATCAGCCAAGGCAGTGAATTCATTGTTCCAAACGATGAAAGACGTTTTTGATAAGGTCGTGCAACTTGAATAGCATAGTGATGCAATAATATGTTATTATGATGCACTAATACTATATTTGTTTAGCATTTTTTGTTTAGTGTATTGCGATGCAGTATAATATACATAGTAATGCAGTAGATTATAAATAATGATGTGAGTATAATACTCAACTATGCACTAAAATATTATTGTGATGCAGTAGTAGGATACATCACTGTGATGCATACATAGTGATGCAGTAATACTCTCTAAGTATAGCATTTTTGTATAGTGTATTGTGATGCACCATAATATACATAGTGATGCAGTAGATTACATATTATGATGCATTACATTATACATTGGAATGGGAGTATAATAACACAATAATGCTCTAAGGTATTATTGTTATGTAGCAGTATGATACATCACTGTGATGGAGTAATATGTAACATTATGATGCAGTAAAACATTATTGTGATGTAATGAAATTTTAAACAAACAGTGATCATTAAGAAACAAAGTAATTGATGTCAATTAAACAATAATAAAAAAGTATTAGAAAATATTTTTAAACATCCAAAAGACTTAAAACTAAAGCTTTTCAGTTATCCCCGCACATTAATCCTTCAATGAATAGTTAAGGATCAGTGATCTTGATTACAATTTCAATCTTTTCCACAAATCACCATCCACTCTAACATCATTATCTGTTAAAAAGTGTTTGGATATGTATTTTTATGATTGATGCACAAGATTATGAACTGTGATGCAGTTGGTGTCTAGTCGTTGTTGAATTACGCTACACGTAGGTTGTATTATGTATTCAAATGTGTTTATCTCCGTTGATTGTGTAAATGATGCACCTTGTTTTAAATTGTGATGCAGTAGTTGCTTACTTGTCGCGTATGAGGTTGAATATGATACATGTAGGTTGTATAACAGTAATAATACAGTAATGCACTAAATTATCATTGTTATACAACATTATGATAACATCCTTGTGATGCAGTAAAATAACATAGTGATGCAGTAAAACTCGATAAAGCCAAAATAGGTGCATTTTCATATGAGTTGCTAGGGTTATGTTTTTCTTTACTTTTTCTTTGTTTTGTAAACGAGATAGAAAAACAAATGGATCACGTGAACAAGTTGACACGATGTAGGATGCAGGGACCATTGACATTCCTAGATGCAGGTTGACATGGTGTACTCGAGTTCAAAAATGACTTTTTATGGAATCTAGTACTCGTAGTATAACCTTCTTTAGCTGTATTATTAATGCAATTAATTAACATGAACCAAAGCTACTTAACTCCTTCATTCTACAACACCGATGACTGCATCAACTTCCCCCGTTGGCATATGTGTCTTAACATGTTCCCAATGACGCAAATTAGATAAACCCATGTTTCGAAACAAGAAATGGTATATGCAACACAAATGCAACATTCAACTAACATATTATATCAACCACATAACAAAAATGTAAGTAAGAAACTATTCTTTATTTCCAAATCAATTTCTCAGTCATTTTAATATCCAAACGCTATAAAGCGCAACAAAGAAAAACCGGAAAGAAGTCACATTAATTTGTCTTAAAAACCAACCATATAAATTTCTTAAATCTTGAAAAATCAGGGGAACCAGTCACCCCTTTTAAACACAATTACAAACTTAATGATATGTCGACTAACTGAAGCTACATCAGGAATCAAGAATTTGACTTCATTCCACATCATGAGCCTTATAAAGCCCCACCAGACGGGCATAATCCACCCACATGTTTTAAATATTTTGCGCATTTGGTCAAATGAGTAACTTCATAAGAGCAGAAAAAGGAACTATCAGAAGAAAAAGTCAATGAAACTTGCAAGAAAGCAGGTTGCATTCAGCACGAGCTTGTGTTGGTGTAACAAGGGTTCTATAAGTCGTTGTTCAAAAACACCTGCCAGAAGTTCGTACCCGAAAAACAAAACAAGAAAACTTGTAAAGTTTATTTGGCATAAAAAGGGGTAGCTTCAAGTTTAATAGGTTAGAAAGACTTGGTGTTGACTAAGCTTCAGTAGTTAAATTCATGTAGGCTGATCAAGATGCTATAGTAAAATACTCAAATGAACACAAGAGGCTTAATAAACTTAACATAAGCTCGTCAGATATCATAAAACACAGTATAGAACAACTGCATCACTTCATTAAACCAGCTGCATTAATGAGTGTATGTTTCCAACATGCTTGTAACACTTGTCCCCATATCTTATGGAAATGAAACTCAAGAACGATAGAGCAGTTGGCAGAAGCATCACCAAGTCTTCATCACATATGCCAGTCTTCCTCTTTTTGCCAACTGAAGATTTGTTCACCATCTCCATAAAAGGAAGTCTGAAGAAAGATAGATGAATGAGACTCAACTCGGTTAAATGAAACAATAGTTGACTCTTAACCGTGCCAGGCCTTTTGAGGCATTTTGAAAGTAGATTCATGGGTGTGCTTGCAACTACCCTAGACATAACCATGGATTGTGGAAGAGATTGAGAAGTGCGACCACTACGTGTATTAACAATCTTGACGGCTTTCAGCAGACAAACATCTGCAGCAAGTAGTTCAGAACAAGAGGCAATCTCAACTACATGAAAATACACTTTCTCAAATAGAGTAACATCAGTTTTTTGCATGAAGTCGAATGCACAACCAGCAATATTTAATGCAACAGAAAAGGCGGAAATTTTTGAAGATTTATGAACAGAAGAAAGGTCGATTCTGGAGAACATCCAATAAGCCGATTCAAGTAGCTCCTGAGGGGATATAAACCGAACCAAAGTGTAAACAGCAAATAATGTTTGGATTAGGGGAAGTGGATCTTTGGATTCTATGAACTGGTCAAATCTGTTTTTTAACATCAGTACCAACTTCTGGATGACGCACTTGAAAGCCCTTGTAATCTTCTGCTTATTTACATCATTGCTTAATGAGAACTGGTTACAAAATATCTCTAGAACTTGCAAGAGATGATAGTCCATTCTATGAATTCCTTCTTTTGCTGAACAAAGAAAATCATCTACTGGGTGCTCAAAAATATTGTCTTTTAGCTCGTTGTTCACAGATAATGGGCTCTCTACAATACCAATGACTGCAGGATGGCAGAAAATGGTTTCAACAATTTCTTGGACATAATGACTGGCCGAAGGGTGTGCCAACATGCTCTTAACGAGAACAAAACAGATTCCAGAAATCTTCACAAGGTCTTCCGCTGGTTCATCACAGTAAGAAGATCGTATGTGATGTAACCAGAAAAACACAAGACGAAAAGAGTAGACGAAATTATCAGATATCTCTTGCGACAGCTTAGCCAGCAGCAAGTTCTGAAGTTTGGCCAACTCTGATAAGAACAAGCATTCAGTGCTTACGATAGATAGCTGGAAATAGCACAGAAAACGGAACCTTATTCATAAAGTAAGAGAATGCTTCAAATTTTGTTGAATCCATGCTAGAGTAATCCCCATTGCTTTGATCATGGACTGCAGCGACTACACGTTCTAAATCCAAAAACGACAATTCGGGCCAAGACTTGCAAACATCGTTAAGAAAACCCCTTTCAAGGAAACAGATAGACAGTAGAATAAAAAAAGGAACACCGCCCAGGTTCTTTGAAATAGATATAACTGCTGGGAAATGCTGCAAGATTAGATCAGGTGAAGCAGATAGCATTGACGATGAAAAGGCTGTGGTTATCTCAGGATTATGCTCACTTTCTGCTAGACTTGTAAATTCACCAAGACGATTGACAAATGAATCATCATCATTAAGGGCCCGTTTTCTATCAATTGGAGAAAACATGTAACTCTCTTTATGATCTAAAAGCAATTGCATGTAGTAGTGGCGTACCTCCCACCAGCTGTAGGATCTTGTCCTTTTATATGTTTCAAAACTACCATCAGCGTTCTGCAAAGAAATAAAGGCAAAAACTTTTCAGGTATTCAGATAGATTCAAATCCAAGTTTTAGTAAGAAAGTTTAGCAGCCAAAAACAAAGATGCAGGTTGTTAAGCAAGCATCCCTATACAGAGCACGCATGCACCCACAACAGTAGGGCACAAGCAATAACCATATTATTTTTGTGAAAGGATGATTAATACAAACCAAATTACCATTAAAGATAGAATAATATTGACAACATCATAAAATCGCTTTGCGTCCATTGGCTCATCAACAATTCCGGATGGCAATTTTAAAAGCATGAGTGCAGCCTAAGAGAATTCATATAAAGTGTGTTAACAATTAACAAAATGGTACTATTAGGATAGAAAACTTGATATATGACAAGAATATACTTTTAGCCCTTCTTTTGTGCAATCTGAAACAGGCCATCCTAGGTCTGCAGTTGAGAATGGCCAGGCACCTTTTGAAATATGGTGATACCAGTAATCAAGATCTCCATAGCAGTTATCTAGAACCTTTAAAGCAAACAGAACCAATTAAAAAGGAGCCAAGGCAACAAGGTAATTGACCAAGGACAAAAGTTTGCTAATTAATGAAATTGTGAGTTTTCACATGTGACTTCTTTATAAACATATGTCCCTCTTTCAGTGCTGGACCAAACTATTCTATAAGATTTGTAGACATAATTGCTTGAACGGTGAATGCAGTATCCCGTAGTTGACTACCATTATACCCCTGCATTAGATTATTAGTCATATGATGATTAGTAAGTGGACAACTTATTATTAAAGAATGTGAGATGGTAAAGTATGATCTCACAGCTGCATTTTCATGCCATCTTCAGCAAGCCACAGATAATCATGTATCCTTGGGGGGTGCAACTTGAAAGCCTATGAGTTTCGGTCTTCTATCCGGCAACAGAGCATGTTTAACACCTGGATAAAATATTATTTATTAATAATGAATGGAGATCATAAAACATGGTACAGAACAATTGCACCACTTCATTAAACCAGTTGCATTAATAGGACATAAACTAAACACAGTATAGACACTCTGCCGTAAATTAATCTAAACTCATACGCCACAAATTATTCCCTACTGCATCACTTCATTAGACCAGCTGCATTAATAGCACATAAACACGCACATACACTTTTCAGCAACTAAGACGCTTTGCGTGTAACTTGACATAGACTCCGCCACAGACTATTCCCTACTGCATCACTTCACACCAGCTGCATTAATAGCACAAAAACACACATGCACTTTTCGACAAGTAAGATGCTTTAAGCATAACCTAACCTAGACTCATATGCCACAACTTATTCACTACCGCATCACTTCATTACACCACCTGCATTAATAGCACAGACACACAGACACTTTTCGACAAGTAAAACACTTTGCGCGTAACCTAACCTAGACTCATACACCACATATTATTCACTACTGCATCACTTCATTACACATACTGCATTAATATCACACAAAAACACACAGACACTTTTCAACAACTAAGACGCTCTTCGCCTAACCTAGACTCATACGCCAAAAACAAGTTCCTACTGCATTACTTCATAAAACCAAATCATCAATAGCACACAAACACATACGCACAAACACTTTTCAAAAAGTAAAACCCTCTGCGTGTAACCTAACCTAGACTCATATGCCACGTACAACTTCCTACTTTACTTCATTAAATCAACTGCATCGATAGAATAAAAACTCATACACAGACACTTTTTGCTCCATAAAACACACTTCGTCTAACAAAATCTAACCTAATATTCAAATAACATCTACCTACTGCATCACTTATTTACATATATTGCATTAAGCATTCAATCCCACAAACATACACTTTTCGTCACATAAAACTACTGCATCACTTTAATAGAACAACTGAATTAATCCCACAAAAAATAATCTACTGCATCTTCTATAAAAATAGTAACATACTGAAACAACATTTTAAGTAATAAACATATAGTTTATTACTTTCAAAAACACCTTTTGTTGCTGCAATCAGTCTATTACTTTTGCTAGTTGCTAAATAAAAAAATAATAAAACACGATTTCAGTATAATAAGCTTAATAAAATGATGCAGTAAATTTTTTAGGGTTTTATAATCCACTTACCAGGAGGTTTAAAGCTTTTTATATTCGTCTTCACCATTGATTTGATGCAGTTACATGATCTGATTATTTTGAGAATGAGATGAGATTGTTTTAGTGTGTGAAAATTACTGTGCGAATGAATAACAAAATGACAGGGGAGAGAGTAGGGTAGCTGAATGATTAAAATATCGGGGGTAATTTTTGATTGTTTACATTACTACAACTTTTCCCCTCAAGTTTCCATTATTTACACAAAAGCCACTCCGCTTTTTCTAGATTACAAGTTAGATCCGACGGTTAAGATGGCTTCTCATCCTTCTCATTTTAAAAGGCTTCTCATTCTATCCCCACCCTATATATATATATATATATATATAGAATCCGGATCGATTGAGAAGAGTTTTAGATTGAGAAAAATGAGAAGTAATCTTAACCGTTCATCTTACTAAACTAATAAAGGGGCATGATGGGTATTCATATTTCATTAAAACTACTTTAATGCATGCATTAATTTTCACATTCCCCATAAATAAGTTAAAAAGTAACTAACTAATCCAGATTTCATTTGGTTCGTTACTTTCATATGCTTCTCAAGAAAATATTTCATACACTCACGTTACACTCAACTTTGTTTATTATTGATTCATTATTATATTAATTAGTAAAAATACAAAGAAAACAAAAAAAATAATTGAATCAATCCATCTATTTTCATATTAGTAAGGAGCGATTCAAAAATGAAAACAATAACTTACTTTTGATTCACAAATTCAAATATTATTCGAAACACAACACTGAAATAAAAAATTGTTGATTCACTAATTCGATACGATTCATAAACCCGAATAAATTATGAATGATTCACAGTATTGACAAATGATGTAAAACTATATTTTTTAAGATTCAATTTACAAAGCTTCAATGTTTTATAATTCAAAAATCAAAACGTATGTGTAGTACATGTTACGTTTAAATAGCTTAAATCATATGTTTAAAAAATATCTAATTTAGCTGTGGTTCTGGGATTTTGAATCTTCATACAACTTTATATTTTAATTGGTGACTAATAGTAAAGTCAAAAAAAAAAATGAGTGATTCAAAAAAAATATGTGTAGAGATGACTAAATATTGAGAATTTCAGATAGAAACAAAAACGTAACCAGAAACTACCATGCGATCAACTTCAAATTGTGTAATATGTTCGTATTTTTATTGGTAAATAAAAAATATTGAATGATTCACATATTTTATTGGTAACTAGTAATAAATAAAAAAATTAATGATTCATAAAACAAGCAAATGTGAAAATCAAAATTGTAAAAAAACGTGTAGGAAAAATTATCATTCAATCAAATTCGAAATTAATGAGACCATAATTGTAGGAGTCTTTAATCTTCAATTAATTATTTAATGATTTAATTACTATTTTACCATTTTTATTTAAATTAGTGAATTTTATAATGCATTAAAACCAATTAATTTCTATGGTCCAAATTGCTTCTCAATCTTCTTAATCTTAAAACCTTCTCAATGGAACCAAAACATATATATATATATATATATATATATATATATATATATAGGGAAGGGTTATTTTCAGAACAAAAAAAAAATGCGAGAACTGCGAGAACCAACATCAACCAATCAGATTTTTTCTTACATTAATTTCTATTATTTAATTCAAAAGGGTATAATGGTAAAATTACTTTTTTTTATATTTTGATTTTTTTTTTCAAAAAACGTTTTTTTAGTTCCCGTAATTCTAGGATTTTTTTTTTTCTTTTTTTTTGCACATGTGTTTTTGCATTTTCCGTTTATGCGTGTTTTGTATTTGCACATGTATCGATAAAAAATATTACATAAGTATGTATACAAACAACAAAACTTTATTAATACTTTATGTAATTTTATACAAACAACAAAATTTTATTAAAAAATATTACATGTTTTATTACAAATATATGAAGCGTGCACATGTGCATAATATAATGTCTTTAACAGTTGGTTCATCTTTTAGGCGTGTGCATGCATTCCCTCGTCTTGTTCAAAAACCCATGAATTCTATACACGTGTTTTTAATCCTTGTGCACATGTGTTTTTCCTCATTGGTCACTCTCGATCTCTTTGTATGCATTGTGCAGTTGAGTTCGTCCATATGTCCTTATATATACATATGTGCATTCTTGATATTGCTCATTATACTCGAACCTGTAATCACAAACAAATTGTAGAGGAATTATTTAATAATAACAACTAACAAAACATATATGCACAATCCTTTCATAACAACTGAAATTAAACAAAAGAAACAAGTTCATGAAACTGTAAAAACACATATGCATAGAAGGTTTCAAATTCACAACTGTAAAAGCATATGTGCATTCGTTTCAAACACTCATGTTCAAGATATAAACACATATGCGTTCATAGTCAAATTCCCATTTTCATCACGTAAATACATGTGCATTCTAGTACCAGTTTTCTAAAACCTTAAAATGATTAAGATTACACGATAGTTGAGTAACGTAATAAAGGCCTAACAACAAATTACAATATATAAAAGTACATCATTACACAAGTAAGCATGCTAGTTCCTTTTTAAAAGAAATTACTTCGTAACATATATGCATTAGACACAAAAATTCAAACTCAAACATGAATTAAAGAATATAAAAAACCCTGCACATGACTTAAAGAAAATTTAGGCATGTAAATCTCAAAAATTATACAACGTTTTTACCAAAAGAAATAAATGTAGCATGATAAACCATTATTTCTCAATAAAACCGAAATCTATTAGTTGGAAACTTAGTAAATCTAATAGATGTTGCAATTAGTTAAAAAAAAAAAAAAAAAAAGAAAAAGAAAAAAAAAGAAAGAAAAAGAAATGTATAGATCAGATGTAAAGACAAACCTTCGGAGTCAACACACGAGTGACGAAACTCTCAAATTATGATTACCTTGTATCGTCTACACAACACAACACAACACAACACAACAAACGAAATGAATTCAATATTCAAATCATAAATAATAAGATGAAGGTTCGATTTTTTTTAACATGCACTCACAACCGAGACAATTGTCTTTCCGCGCCTTTTTATTTTGTTCCAATTAGAAAAGGTGGATATTGAATTCGCCATATGCGTCACTCCTGTCCTAAAATAAATTCATTGATTGACACAATGTTAGCGAAAGACTGCGACTATTATTCAATTGCCTGTAGTATTAGTTGATGAACATGTTTGACTAGTTGTCAAATATCTTAGTAAAAGACAATATAAGAGAATCTTTTTAATATTATTAATAATCTGTTATGATCACTAATGGGCAATAGCCCAACTTTACCATTTAGTAAATAACAAGATAGAGGAATCATTTAAATATTATATTAAAATGATTAAACCTTAATTACCTTGATTTAAACGATCCCTTCCAAATAGAAACTCATGAGCCACAAATTTAAACAATCACTATTTTCTTAAACCTTGATTACCTTGATATAAAGCACGATTCATAAATGCACCGACAAAAAAATATACATGTGCATTTCCTTTACAGTTTCATTTAGAAAGGCCTAAACATAACCAACATTTGTTGAAGTACCCAGGAGCAGTAACCTTCGAGCCACAATCCAAAATCACTATCTCCATGAAAAGATAAATAAAATAAAACTGTTATGGATAAATATGGAATGGATGTCCATATATTTTATTATTAGTAGTTATCTTAATTAGAGTATTGTATCTTCTAGAATACTCCATCATGTAATTATATATACATACCTCCATTGTGAGATGAATAATACAATTCCTTCATGTTTCACTATTTGTTCTTGTTCTTTATTATTCACTTCTTATTAGTTTCACAACACGTTATCAGCACGCTCTAAAGTTTTACTTTTGTTATTGTTTTCTCTCGTTGTCCACTGGTACGTCTTCAAGCCTTTACGCATATAATTCGGCATGCATGCTTTGTTTATACGCACTCATTCATGAATCTAATATGATATATCTTAATATGAGGCACTTTAATGTGTCAACATTAAAACCAATGATTGGTAGTAAGTCTATGGCACGTCTGCAACGTGATAGACTAATCGATTCCAAATAAAAGTCCTCGATTGAAGAGATAAAATGGAGCAATAAAATAAAGATGGTCGAATCGAGGTAATCAAGACCCCATAATAGTCTCTTAAAGAGAAACTAGACAAGAATGTTATTGAAAACCCAGGGTACATGAAAAACTTTGAGATCTCAACAAATGATAGAATATTATGTCTAGTAAAGTGTGGAATCGAAAAGTAATGAATCGACGTCGATATGGTAATGATTATGTAAATAAATAAGATAGCGCTATAATCATGGTGAGGATCATGGAAGCATACCTGCAGGAAGTGCAGATGTATAAATGAGTGGCCAAAAGATGTAAAGACGCAAAGAAGTAATGAAAAGAGTTAAGTCTTTTGTGATGAGACATGGTTACTGGGACTTGAAGTCCGTACATATGAATGTGTAAAATTATTGGATATGTATCGATCTTTATGAGAAAGTGATTAAAGTATTGAAATTTTCGTGTTTAAGGCATAACTAATGGCATGCAATATTTTCGTAAAGACATGAAAATAATCATAAGGAGATATGTTCTCATGTGGTGGACCCAATAATGTATATTATATCTATAAGTCTGGCAATATAATAAGTAATCGATATGCGTCTAAAGGATAAATGAATAGAGCTCATACAAGATTTTATTATAGGATATAAAATGCATGAAGCATGCTAGTGATTTTTAATGCTTAAAGCATATAAGAGAAGTTCTCGAGAACACTACTTGATTGTATTGAATTAATCATGTTTGTGACATACGTTTAATGATTGCCTTAGTGTATAGTATTGTGCCAGATAAAGAAATATATTTGCCTATGAAACTTTATAAAGAGATCCAGATTTGAATATTGTTTAAGTTTCATGCAGTTTGATTTATGATTATAAAGGCAAATAAATGCATAGAAGTTGAATTTGAAACAAAAGACACATGTTGTCTTAGCTTATGATTGAACATCTAAAAGATGAAATATGTGTGCATCATGAAAACTAAAGAAAGATGCTAACTATCCTTATATGGATAAATGACACTCATGTTTATGAGGTCACATGATGTGGAGAAAGCCCCTTGATTTATAAAGATGATGATCACAATATCGATTTAAAAGTGTCATACTAAAATGTGTATGAAACATTTATGATTCTCGCCAATGGTCATACATGATATAATATATCATTTGAATAAATTGTGTTTGCAACGAATGACTTATGAAGTACGATGATGTACTTGAATGAGATGTATGACATATGTTAATCCTTAAAATAGATATGCGAACAACATGTACAGAATATATATTCACGTGATTCTATCAAGACATTTTAATGTGCATTTCACTGACTCAATGAGCTTAAGTGATGTGATCATCAGGGGGAGAGAAGATACGCGTTGCACTCTTTTTCCCTTGACCACGGTTTTGTCCCCACAGGGTTTTCCGACAAGGTTTTTAATGAGGCAACATCCCCAAGCGTATAAAGGAGTTATGTACTCTTTTTCCTTCACTAGATTTTTGTCCCACTGGGTTTTATCTAGTAAGGTTTTAACGAGGCATAATCCTCAAATGGACATCCAAGGGGGAGTGTTATGGATAAATATGGAATGGATGTCCATATCTTTTATTATTAGTAGTTATCTTAATTAGAGTATTGTATCTTCTAGAATACTCCATCATGTAATTATATATACATACCTCCATTGTGAGATGAATAATACAATTCCTTCATGTTTCACTATTTGTTCTTGTTCTTTATTATTCACTTCTTATTAGTTTCACAACAAAAACATATTTGTATGCAAATAAAATATGAAACATGAGTCATGAATCAAAACTTTGTCAACTTACAAAGAAACTTTTACAATACTAAAACAAGAAAAGAGAAGTGGTGTTACCTGATATAAAAACATGAAAAAGAGAAGGCAACATGATATGAAAATAACTTTGTCTCAACAACTAGTCTTTTGTCTCTATCAGTTAGTTTTGATGAATAAATTTAAACTAATTTCGGCTCCGACCTTAAGTCGACGTTGATTAGTATGAAAGAAAGCATTAAATCAATGGTGGCATGGGAAAGATTGTAAAGCACTTGGCGGCTAGGGTTTTACAGAGAAGAAATGATCATGAGAGAACTTTGGTGTAGTTTGCTTTACTGAGAGAATTTACATATTGTAAGTGATCAGCAGTTCTGTGATCATCCTTTTTGCAGATCATACAAAAAAGGATTCTATAACAGTTGTTAGTGCTAGGACTGGTATAGTGGCATAGATCACACTTCTGCTTGTTTTTGGTGGTTGCTTTTGACTTTGAGGTACTAGAGGAAGCTGACTTTGTTTCCTTGACTGATTCAGGGACTTTTTCGATGGATTCCATCTTGTCAGTTAGCTTCCTCACGAGTTCAGTCAGTTGCTGAATTTGGTCAGCTTCAGTAGGGATAGAGGATGTGGAAGTTTCAGTGGGGGTTCACTCTTGTTGAGTTGGTTTTGATGGTCTTTTGAGGATAGTTTTACCAAGTCCAGACATTTCTTTTGGTGAGTGTGGATTGTATTGTAATGGAGTAAGCTCAGAGCTGGGAGCAGCACCCTGACGAGTTTCTAGGGGTGGAAGTGGTGTTTGAGATTCAGCTTCAGACTCAGAGATGTGTTCCAAGCATGCTCTTTAGAGCTTGACTTTCAGGCTCTAGAATTCTTCCAGAATCAAAGTTTGGGAGCTTACTATCAGGATTAACCCTTTCAATCCAGTCACTGGGCTTGGGACTAGTCAACATACAGGTAATCATGCCACCAGACACAAATGGCTTGGGACCCTGGTCTTTGTTGAAAGAGTCAGGAAGATGATCTTCACCTAAGACTCTCTTCTTACTACTGGGGGCTCCCACAACATCAAAGACTCTGGATTCTTAGCAGTCCAACTGTCAAGAATATCTTGAACCTTTTTGAGTTCGTCTTGAAGAGCCTGATTTCTTTTAACTAGTTCAGTGTTTTGAATTTGCAAAGTGACAGCCTCAAGCTTGACTTGTTTTAAAATAAGTAGTTCATCCCTACACTTGTTTAATTCAAAACTTAGCTTGTTGTATTTTGAAAAAAATATTCAGTCTTTGCTCTTCCACGAACTTAAGGTCAACATTAAGATAATTCATGTAAGACTGCCAATCAGAGTCATCATCCATAGAAAGTAAGATATTTACCTTCTTCATTGTGATATTGACCCATTCTCCATTCCTAGCATGATTCTTTCCAACAGCTAGCTTATCCTCTTCTGAGAGGGCCATCAGTGCACTGACATGCACCATTTCATCATCTGATGACCTTCATCCCAGTCGAAGGTTTCAGCAACGAGGCCCTTGTTTTTACCCTGCACAGTTTGAACATTTTTTGTTGTTTCTGAGGGACTGGCCTCAAGCAATGCAAGCTTAGCTTTTGCTTTCTTATACTTAGCTTCATAATCTATGGTTTTGTTATTATCAGATTTGTTTTGAAAATGTTGATGAGACTGATACATTTTTGGTTGAAATTTGCTAAAGCCTGAGGACTGATTTGACCCTGATGGTTTGTAAGAGGGTTCTGAAATTGTTTTAGAAAAACAGTCTTTTGCAAAATGACCCTTTTCGTGACACTTAAAGCATTCAGTGTCCTCATTTTCTTTTGCATTTGAAAAACCTTTGTTTCTTTTTATAAATCTTCGAGAATTAGCAAGGAGTGCCCTTTCCTGAAATTCGACGTTCAGGTCATTTAGGTACTCCTCACTTGATCTCTCATCAAGTTCATCATCTGAATTTTCTTGAAAATCTTGAACCACATTGTTAGAGAAGAAAGCAGTTGATATGGGTGCTGAAGTGGTGGTCAGGGACTTCTTGACTTCCTGAGACTTCTTTAAGTCAGGGTATCGTCTGTTAATGAGGTTTTTCTCATAGACAAATTTCCCATAAATTTCAGGAAGTTCAAGATTCTGGATATGATTAGCATTCCTAAGTCCATGAGAGAAATTTAACAACTTCTCAGGGAGACTATTGACAAAACCAACATTGATTTCATGTTTGGACAACTTAACACCATCATTTGAAAGTTCATTTAAAAGAGTTTTGTATCGGGTGTAAGTTTGAGACAGAGTTTCTGAGTCCTTAGCCCTGAAGGTGTTGTACTCAAGATTCAGATCCATTATCCTGTTTTCCTTGGTATCAGATGGGCCTTCATGGCTATGGACTAAGTCATCCCAGGTTTGTTTGGCTGTACTACAGCTTATAACAGACTCCATAATATTATCAGGAAGACATGATATGATGATACTTTTGAGTCTTTGGTCCTGGTTGACCACTCTTCTCTCATCCTGAGTCCACTGAGCTTCAGGTTTAGGCAAACCTTCATCAGTTTTTGGGACAAATGGACCTTCATTTATACACTTGATATAATAAGGTTCCATCCCAGTCAAATAGCAAAGCATACGCTTTTTCCATTTGTTGAATTTACCAACTTCAAGTCTAGGGGCAACAGCTGAATACGCTCCACCTTTTTTATCGACTAGTTGGGGTACATCAATTTCAGCCATTTAGGATCCTAATTTAAAAACTTTTAGAGTGGCAAAAAAAAAAAATGAGTTTTATAATTAGCCAAGCTCTGATACAACTTGTTGTCCTCCGTTCACTATCGTTTAAAACAGTTTAAGTATATAAAACAAGTTAATAGTGAACTATGACTGAAATTAACATAAGTAAAACACACAAAGTAATTTTCAACATCATATTTTTATTAGAAATAAATCAACAAAGAATACGTTACTCAAGTACTTGCGGAATAATACTTGGGATTGAAATAACAAAGTTTGGTGACTCCTCTCTAAGCTCAGGCTAAGTCTGAGCATAACTCTTAGAGCTCACTGAGCTATCTCAGGAACTAAGTTGTATTTGGAGGAGTGAAAAGATGGCTTGCGTGTATGTGTATTTTTACAATTCACAAGCTTAACCTTTTCACTCCATCTCTTATGCTATTTATACATGTATGATTTTTGACTCTTTCCTAAGTGACAAACTGACATCATACAGAAGACAAAATACTGATGTATTTTGCCTCTGTTTACAAAGACTATTCTAGGTAAGAGACAAGACTACTTTCCTAAGTTCAGTGATGACACTGAGCCTGATCTTTTACCATTCAGGGAAAGTTGACTTTGGTTGATAAGGACTTCGTCTTATCTGATTCAAACTTATCCCGCCTTGTCCCGCTCTTTCTTCAGTCTTTACATCCTTCAGTCTTCTACTTCAGTTTGTCTTCAGTGTAAGTAGTTGGAGAGGAGTCTTAGGGATTCAGTGAGTTATTGTCATCACTCACTGAATCCATCATCTTCTTCTTGACTTAGTCTTCACCCTTTAAGTTTCGCCTTACTGAGTGGAGAGACTTCTTCGCCTCATACTGAGTATCCTGAAGATGACTCACTGAGAGACTATGCACTCAGTGACTTGTTAGTGTTTAACGGACTAAACACTTGGGCTATTTTCTATTCAAATCCTAGATCAAGGGGTTTGGGTATTGACTGAACCCAACATATATATATATATATATATATATATATATATATATATATATATATATATATATATATATATATATATATATATATATATATATATATATACTAGTTTTCGAAGCCCGCCCAATGGGCGGTCATGACTTATAATTATCGTTTTGAGAAAATAAATTAACGAAAAATAAGATATAAATATACCAATTTTTTAATTGAATGCATTAAGAACGTTAAGAAATAAACGGTTATCGAATATGAGAGGAAAAAAAGTTTTAAAGTGGTACGTAAAAACAAAGTATCAAAGCATATCTCATTTGACGGGCGAGCAAGCGTTATAAATATCGTTAAGAAACTTAAGTTAACAAAAAATAAGCTATAGGTATAACTAACACTCAAATGAGTCTTTTGAGGATGTGCTTATCCAGCTATCTGAACGGGAACCATTCTTTTTTGTACTTGTTGCGTCGGCATCCCTTTGTTCTTCTAGTACACTTTCTTAGTTACATGCAAGCATTTTTCTTGATCGAGCCATTCCACTTTGTATCTCATCTGCAATCATTAAGATGTTATGTTATGAGCAAAGTTGTCTGACCGACTTAAGATAACCATCTGGATAGGACCATCAATTTAAATCAGTAAAGATGGAAGCAGAACTTAGAAAAAGGAAAAGTAACTTTGTCCAAACATGGGTCATGCTTTAATGCATATAACTTAATCAATCTATTGAAAACACTAATATTTTAAATTTAGTATTGAGAAGATACAAACTAAGTACTCCGTAATAACTATTCATAAGAAAACTTAAAAATGGTCATAATTGTGTCAACCAAGTTCGACTACAATATCAATTTGGCCTTATGACCTAACACGGCATCTCTAAAATGATTATGTAAATGAGAGGTACATACCACATCCTCTCCTTGTATGGGCTCAAATTGAAAAATGGCCAAAATCCACAAGTGGCATCGTTATCACAACTCATCAAAATAGCACCCATAGTACAACCATGGAAACAACCACAACATGAAACAATGATAGCTTACACATCGATGCCATTTAATTCGGGAAAATGATAATTAATATCTAAGAAACAATATAAATGAAAAAGCTATAAGACCCTTAAAAATGACTACTAAATTGGTACGTGATCTTTAGGAATTCCTTTTTTTCTCATAACTCCACTTTCTTGCCAACTTTATAGCAGCTTCAGCTCATTTAACACCAGTGTTCATTGGAAGAACCATATCCTATCCAAATAATTTTGTTAGATACTCTGCAAAGACCCAGACTAATACTTTCAGCAGTATACAGTGTGCTTTTATAAGACGATTTTTGTTGAATTCTTGTTACCTGTTCTTTATCTGCATTGTTGTGCTTATATAGTTAAACGAATTGTTGAGTCATCCTTTTTCACCAATAATTAATAACACCATTGAAAGTGACTGACTAAAATATAAGAATTAACACTCGGTGTAACATACTCTCTTGGACAATCTTAATGGAATATTTAGTTATGCAATCTTGCAGATTATTTGTAATTTGAGAATTATATTTATTTATCACATTAATTGTATATCCAAGCATGCTTAGAATTCACATAGATGTGAAGAAATCAGAAACTGATTTGTTGAGCCATTTAGTTCTATCAACGCTAAATCTATGCATTTATTCCAATCGATTTAAATGTAAGAGTAACTACTAAATCTAAGAACCACTTTGTGGAATTCTTAATTGAAACTTTCGTTAACCAATTCCTTATATTATTTGGCATTTAAGGATGATAGTTACTGATCACATTAATTATATAGCCAAACACTTTCAACATTCAAGGGGATTCAATAACTCTTATTTTGGTCATTCTAGTATTGGCACAATTCTTAGTTGACCATAAAGTTAAACCTATGATCTATACATTGCTAGTATTATTATCTCAGAGTATTGATGGCCATTGTTATCAGACATCTTCTGAGATCAATGTGCTACTCTTTAAAGAGTAACATAAGCGTAACTTTAACATGTAAACTTAAAGTTATCCTAAACCTTTGGTTAATATGAAGTAGGTATCACACAAATTTGATAACACAAATATACAAAGCGGATAGAAGGTTGCAATCCCAATGGGTCATTTATTACGTAATTATGAGATTAAAATAGTTAGAAAGAAAATAATGTTTGAGATTACCTTGAGGATCTTGATTGATCTTAAGTGGGTTGACAATATGTGGTTGAAGGAGATTGAAAAGGTGATTAATAAGGGTAAAATGATGATTGGATTTGATATAGGATAATTTATTTTGCATGTTGCTCTTGTTTTGAAAATAGTTATATGACTGAACATTATAGCAACAACGAAACATAAGATATTTGAACTCCTAAAGATCAGATACCTCCTCATATAAGTAATCACGATCCGTTCCTTCCCATGGAAGTCCTTGTGGTTGTTCCAAGTCGATTCCTTCTGCTGTAGGAACAAAAAGTGCAGCCTCTTTTCCTGTTATTCGGGCCTTTTCTGTCTCCAATTGTCAAGTAGTTAGGTTTTAAATCAGAGTATTATCATCCACCTGAGCGTTCGCCATAAGCCAATCCCATTATTTTGATGAGTTGTGTCACTTGGTCAGAATGCAAGTCTAAATGTTCTGATTGCCATTATCGCTGCAGAAAAATGTTTTAATATCATAGAAAAAAATAAATGTATGTGCAACTATGCAAGCACATGAATAAAAGAGACACAATTAAACAAACATGTAGGATCAAATTTTAACAATTTAGATGATTAATGAAGCAAGGTTATATGGGCGAACATCATGCCTACATATTACATGTATGCAATGCAATCCCAAAATTTCAGACTAATTTTGTAATATTAGTAGACCCGTACATGTGAAAAGTTTAGTGTATTTTTCACATTCAGATTAACTATTATTTTTACATAAGTAATTGAAATAATAAAAACCTATGTAACACATTCACACAATGTATGTGTATATACACCATGAAATTATACATGATCACTTTGGCACCTCTACAAAACTTGTACATGTTTCCGGCATATAGGACACGAGCCATGTCGGGTTAACCACTTATCCACACAGGTTTGGTGAAACATGTGCTTACATTGAGGCAGGCACCGAGCAACTTCACCTACCTCGTGACATGCTACATAATTTTACAACATGCATAAGAATTAGACTGACCAAGATTAATTGAAAACAATGACCTTAAAGACGTACATGCCCGACTTCTAATCTGAACATTCAGCACTAAGAACTGCTGGTGCCGTTGACTCAGGGTGTTTGATCCATCTGCCCAAAAAATTATAATTCTTATTAGAATTATACTAATAAAGTAGCCTAACCATTTGCAGGTGCTGTGGTACACATAAATATAAAGATAATGTTACTTTTCATCGGCGATGACGATATCTCTTGTTGTTTTAGCTTTCTACCTTTGTCTTTGTTTTCTAATATATGACCTGGAAGATTAACAAACCATTACAAACATTATGTTGTAATGTTTAATAGCTTACATAATAATGAAGAAAAAATACCAAATAAACAACCATCATACCATTACGTAGTACACTCCTTGCTTTCCTTTATAGTGCATTTTAGGCTTTCCGCAAAGGATGAGTGACGGTTATCAAAACTAAATAAGAAAGAAAGACTCATTCACCTTGTATTCTATAAATAGCCATTCTCGACAGAAACCTCCATCATAGCCAACTGCAAGAGGAATTGAAATGAGATTGTCAACTAAAAATCATGAGTCTCATCTAATCAAAATATAAAGATAAGTAACTAAATTACAATTTCACTTACTCAAAAAAATGTTTCCAACAATATTTAATCAAAAGCTTTCATTACTCTATGCTTCATATATGTATCCCCAATCCTTTATTGGTCCATGAACGAAAACTCAATTACATATATCCAAAGATTGTTTTTTAAATAAGTCCATATATCAAAACTCAATTACGTGTATATATTCTAACAGCTACCTTTTTCACATGTATCCCTATTCATTGCATTGATACTTTATTTCTCCTCAGGAGCGTACTACCTATATTTTTAGATAACACTTACAAATATTCGACTATTGATAAGGCAAAGTTCCGTTGCATTAGATGAAATCATGGTAAACGAAGGCCTAGAAAGATAGACCTGTGTAAGTTACCAAAACCCACCTATTTAAGCAGTCAAACCCACCCCGTAGTTCCTGATGGTATTGGTTTATTACATCGATTAATATCTATGGATCTATCTGGAAATGGTTTTGTTCATCTGCCAGCAAGCATCAGTTTACTTTCAAATCTCAAAATGTTTTTTTTGAATAATTGCAAGAGGCTTCAGTCAGTACCAAAACTTTCAATAGTAAATGAGGATACACTTTCTGGACTTCCGATAAGATTCAATTACTTTATGTTTGAAGTGCCCTAATCTCGCCAAAAGTAAAAGTGGCTGTTATCTAGCAGAAAACATACTACATAGCTATCTTCAAGTCTCTCCCTCCCTACCTCTCTCTCTCTCTCTCCCTTCCTCCCATGATCAAAATGTCATTTTTATCTAAAATTTACGTTGATATATTATCAAGCAGTTACGAACAAAATATTGGATGACACCAGTAGCTGTATTTGAAATAGTTGGAGCTGGAAGTGAAATTTCACCAGGCTTTGTGCTGTCAGAAACTGATGATCTGATCTTTAAAAGCCCATGACTTCCTATGCACCTTGGAAACTGGAGATAGCACATGCAAATAATAACATCAGTGAAGCCTCAAAATGGTCAGCTAGTAAGTCATCAGGAGGGTTAAACCGAATAGAGTTTGTGGGCTGAGCTGTACGTGCCCCTAGTAAATTGTTCACTGAACAATGGTGACTGATAAAAAATTTATCATGAGTTTCTTTTATTTTGTATGCAGGTTAGAATGTTATTCAAACTTATGCTTATTTTGAGATGATACTATAATTAATATAGTTCTGTAATCTGTACTAAAAAGAACTAAAAGGAATTCATATATGACTTTTAAAAGTCAAGCAAATGATTTGCAGCTTGAAAGCTGGTATAAGAATGTAGCGTTAATAAACTGCTGGACACTAATCAGCAAGATTGATTGCTCAGTTTTTATATAAATTTTATTATACTCAGTGAATCTTACAGCGAAAATAGTAGATAACGAATTTCAAGCAAAATTACGTGAGTACCCAAGCACCCCTATAAATAAAAACAGGGTGTTTGGCATTACCCTTTTGGAACTGATTATGTGGATATGGAATACTCTATAATCAGACACTTAGCAGTAACATACAAAAATTTAATAATCAGATAAAACCATTGGGCACGTACCCTTCATCAAACAAATGCTCAGTTAAATTTTCAACTCAGCATAAATATTCGACAACATAACATAAGCTGATACATCATCCGGATCAATACTAAGTATCTTCTCATCAACTAATTTTCCTAACTCAAAATCTTTATTTATTTTACAACCCGATAAAAGACACCTCCAAACCACCTTATCCGGTTTAGCAGGACACTTTTTTATAAAATCATAAGCTAATTTCGTTAACCCTTTACGTGAAAATAAATTAACCACACACGCTAAATGATCTGTTCTTGGTGTTATACTGAAGTCTTTAATCATAGAATTAAAATAATGAAACCCGTCTTCTAATAAACCTGAATGACCACACGCAGATAAAACTCCGATAAATGTAATCCCGTTTGGTTTTACTCCTGATTTTAACATCATATCATAAATTTCTAAACTTTTCTCATCGTGACCATGATGTGCATACCCCACGAGCATTGTATTCCAAGAAACAATATTCTTGAAATTAAAATTATCGAAGACTACACGAGCATTTGATAATTTTCCACATTTAGCATACATGTCGATAAGTGCACTACCGACAACAACGTTCAAGTCAAACTCAAGTTTAACTATGCGGCAATGAGTCTCTTTACCCCAGTTAATAGCTAGTAAATCGCCACATATGCTTAAAATACTTGAATAAGAATGAAGATTGAGTTCAAATCCTTTTGATAACATGTCACGAAGAAGCTTAACAGCTTCATCGTAAAACCAGCGTTTATATGTCCCGAAATTAGCGCGTTCCATGTAACAACGTCATGTTCATTCATCTCATTAAACAATTTTATCATATGCCGGTTTAGATGGTCTAAAAGAAGAAAATTAAATACATATGCTTGTGCTTATAAGTGCTATAATTTTTAGAAAAAAATTGAAGCACTCGTAAAGTTGGATTATAAGAGACACACATATAATTACACACATCATATAATTACACGCGAGCAACTACACAACAGTCGTACCTTGGGTGGACACTAAACTCTGAGAAGCACGCCTATCAATGCTGAAGCTGCAAACCCAGAAGATAAGAGACACACATCAGTTGTTAACAATACAGAGGCACAATAAAACGCATCGAATAAGATTATGAAGAAAATAGTACCTGTGGAAACCGGTATGTCATCCAATTTCCTCTTCCCTTTCCCAGTACCCAAGATGGAGGACGAATGTTGCCGTTGATCACCAACAGCCATCATGTGTAACGTGTCAGGCTCGTTAATCGTTATACCATTCGACGACCTTCCCGGGATGCCCACGACATCCATCACAGTAACAGTCGGTCGGCATACATGTGGGTTACAATCTAATGAACCGTCAACATCCATCAAAATAGCAACCGGGGTTCCGTCATTTTGACCATGACCAACACCCATGTCAAGGAACAACGACAATGGATGTGGTAAATCCACATCACTACCAGCACTAACAGACACATCGTCCTCTAATGGTTACAATCTAATGAGCCTCAAAGTGCTGGATACGTCATACAACAACATCTAATAAGATGAACACATACTCGTTAAGCAAAAGTAGAAACAAAATGTTTGTTTTGATTATAATCAACATGTGTAGTAATACGTGCCTTATCACATGCAACGAATAACTGTAACCAAAAAATTTAGACGTTAGCGGTAATAAATGAAACACATGCTCCGACCGGAACCCATTATGATAATCAAACTAATATAAGAGAAACTCACCTGGCCAAGATCCACCATTATGATAACTCTAGCTTGTATTTTTGGGATCACACCCAGTAACAATTCTCCATTCATGACTTTCCATAGCTGGGTAACATATCTATAATGGCATTTCACCCACAAGTTATTGCCAACGTGATTCAGTAAGATCCATAATTGCCGAACTCTGCTCAGGTGTCGCTAAAGAAGACAAGATAGCCACACAATTTCCTAAACAAAACCAACGGAAATCCATTTTTTCAGGACTCATGTTTCCGATAAAGTAACCACCTCTGGTCGGCATGAAATCAAAAACCCAATCAGGAAGGGAGTCAGGGATGACATTAACAGCAGTATGAGAGTATTCTTCTGTTTTGTAACGGTAAATATCATTTAGTTGCTTAATATCAAGCCAAAAGTAACTTCTCATGTAGAAGCTTAGGGCGTGAAGGCAGTTTCACGATTCTACGTGATGTGTCTTCAACAAAATTTTGATCCGTCACCTCTGTAATAAGCAAATTTTGGACAAAAGAATATATTGTTTGCTTTGATGTGGACGTCGTGATCTCTTTGTATCCCCTCCATTCAGGCTGCCTCGTATAGTTCTATAAAATAGCACATGTTTAAGCATTAATTAAATGCTACAAAGGGGAGCATAACACACTGTAAATAGGATAACTTCAACACGATATAAGCAATCTCCTTAAATACGGATTTATATCTAATAAATTACTGAAAAGAGGAATTCAGACAACAACGTGCCTGCTTATGTCGAAAAACTCAAGATCCTAATCTGAAGCAGCAGCCACATGAACCTCAAAAAATTCGGATGTAGAACAACATTCTTCCTTAATAACGTCTACTGGATCAAACGCCAAATTTCTGCTAAGCTAGCCTCTTCTATTGCCATACGAAAATCCTCAGGCTTGGATCCATATAATTGAGTTTGTTCCCGGAGACTGTGAAAAAAAAACATGTACAGTAAACAACATTCATCGCCGCCTTAAAAACACATCAAATAAGAATAATCATATATAGTATAACAGGATTACGATAGCATTAATCCTGTCGTGGCTCTTTTGATAAACTTCGTAAAGAAAAGCGCTGCGATTCTACATGACCAGGAACCGGTTCACTTACACCGCTAGCAAAATCCAACAGTCGAGCACCACTGACATAAGCGTTTGCCATCTGACACCCTTGCTGACCTTTGCCACCTGCAAAAACCATTAGGAAAGCAACATGTCGCACTGATTTCTGTAGGTGTGTTGGTGTTGCCCATAATCGCATAGCATGCGAGCAGAGCAAAAGATGGCTTTCCTATCTGATCAATGTACAGGGAGTCTGCGGGCCATAAACATAGAGAATGTACATCAGAAGGTAACGGAACATATGCCTTGTCATTTGGGTTCTCATTTAGAATAAAACCATAGTGCTCAAGTAACTCCAAATTTGTGTGTGTTCCATAGCTCAAGAGAACCTGCAATTCAAAGAAAGAAAAAAAACTTTAACGCAAAAATTATAATTAAGAGTTTAGCAAGATTGCTGAGCAATACATGTTCTCCTTTTTTGTAGTCTCTTCTAGCGTAGAAGCAGTATGCATCATATTTTTCTTCAAATACGATGCCATCTGTTAGCCTAAGTGACTTTGCACCCATGTCAGCATTTGTTGAATCTTCAAGGACAACTATGTACTTACCATTCCTCAATTTAACAAAACTACTAACTGAAAACAAACCGGAAATAGGGATGTTGCCACAAGAGTGAACTTCCAACCATGCACAGCCTTTGTATTTGCCTATACTGACATTCAAACTGAAGCCAAAGCAAAGAAGAGACTGTCCTAAATACTAAACACCAAGTTTTGTTTAGACCCAGCCATTCAACCCCGATGGTGGTCGAGTCCGTATCCAATTATGATTGATCTCCTAAACAGCTTCAGTACTTTCATTAGAGGAGCATAGCTGCAAAGCTCTCTAGTCATGGATCGACTCACTTAAATTTACAGGCATATATAAGTAGCACCACATTCATACGATATGATCTACCCAAATGATATATGCATGACACATGAGATATACAGTAACTAAGCTGCATGATCCTCATTTCATACACAACAGACGTATGTGCGGGAAGATATCTTCACACCAAGGTGAAAAAAATCATTATATCTCAATCAAGTATTAAACATGATTATAAACGACAACATGTCAAATACGCTTACAGATGCAGATGCCCAAATCCATGCCTTGAAGCTCATATAATGTGGCTTAAACATCAGTTCTTCCATAACGGTCTTAGCACTTTCCCACTCCATTTACGCCTTCTCCAATGCCTTTTCTGCAGCCCAAATAGCATCATCCAGCTGTCATTCGAGGAAGTGGACTCTTTATATACTTAAACATAAACAAATAAAACATCAAACAAATATATTCTTACTTGCAAAGCTTGCATCTCAAACTCGTCGAAACTTGCCAATACATCACAATTAGTAGTAAACTGTGTCAAATACGGATACCACCAAGAACGCTTTCCCTTGGCCACTTCAATCCGCAATGCAACGGTCAATATCTGCTCTAAAAACACGTTTATTATTAATTGTAGCATAAACTTTGAATCATACTATTCAGCCTAATGGCCTCGCAAGATCAGCTGGTTACCCATCTTTGCTACCAGAATGGAGTTTAATTAGTATAATGCGTCCTAACAGAATCCCAATATTGATTAAGCTTGTGATGTTCTTCCTTTAGAAATTGAACTAAAAACCTCTATGGTTTACCAAGAGAACTGCATTAACAATGCTAAAGAAAATTAAGCAACTGTATCATACATTTTTTTATTTACATCCTTATGTTAGTGAAGAACAAAAAGGTACATTTAGAGGTCAATGGGCAGCTCAAACACAACCTATTAGGCATTTAGAAAAACCAAGCTCTAATCCAGCATATACCATAATTGTCGAAAGTTTTACAATAGAACAGTTTACCAATAGAAGCATAATAGTTGTACTTGCATGCCTGTGAGCTGTAATGAACCCTATCTTTTTTTGAATCATTACCTTTCACTGATCACCTATGTTATTTACTTATGTTGGTTTCTTATGATTGAGTACCTTAGAACACCGATCACTATGCAAAGGTGTTGGTGCTTCAGTACTAAAAAGGTATCAAACTATATTATACACATGTATTTTGGCAATATAACTACAATTCTCTGGTATGCAAAAATAAAATCATAAATCAAAATTATAATTATTTACATATATAAACAAAGCTAAAATAATTCCATGGAGAGAGTTCTAATTATTTGGGTGAAGAGTAGGGTTCCTGTGACAAAAATAAAAGACGTATTAAGCTTAATTACAATTTATGCATGACAATAACAAAGCTAAAGAAAAAATAAAAACCCTAATTTGTTGTAGGAAGATAGAAGTACCTTGTCACCATCTTTTAAAAATCTCTAATCGTACCTAGATACATATTACCAACAAAGAAGAGAATAACCTGCACATCAAATCACAAAAGAAAAAAACATCGTGTGTGTGATGAGATGAATGAGTGATATTAGGGTTTTGGAAAAAAAAATGCCGTATAATATGTTGTAGGGATTTTTATAATTATGTTTTCTTTTTTAGATAAATACATTCCTTTTCAAACTAATCAAAATAGTCAATGATTAGTTGTAGAGATTTATAAGTTTGGTTTTCCATGTTATAATCAAAATAACTTGTTACCTAAGTGGTAAACACACAAGTTATTTATCCAAATAACCAAGGTTCAATCCTTGCAAGGCCACTTTTTTATAAAAAAATTTCAAAAATATTTAATAAAATTCCGAAATTTACAAAAATAATTATTCTAAATCCGAAATTTACAATTAAAAAATATTTAATAAAATTTCGAAATTTACAAAAATAATTATTATAAATGAAATTTACAATTAGTGCTTACAAAATGGATTAATAGTTGGATTATTAAATTGCTTAGGTGGACATATAATGCTTAGGTGGCATTGAGGTGGCATTGAGGTGGCATTGAGGTGTCATTGAGGTGGCATTGAGGTGGCATTAATGCCAAATGCCTCCTGTTATATATAATATAGAGATATATATATATATTTAACACTCTATTTTTTTTCTTTTTCTCTTTTTCTATTTTTTTTTTCGATTTTTTTTTTAATACACTTTTACTCTACCATCCTCTACGGTAACATCAAAATGATAGGGATTTATAGGCACATCCCTACACTTGAGTTTTTATTACTCTAACACTAATTTGACCCGAATTGAAAAGATCAAAACACTTGGGGTACATTATTACGCAAACAAAGGGAATTTGAATTTAACGTTCCCTTCCCGTCATTTCATAAACTTTAACTTTTCCCATGAATCCCAATCGTCCCAAAACTGTATACAAAGGATATGACTCGACTTAGCAACTTATGCAAGCAACCAGATAATTGAAATAAGGGTTTAGGGTGATAACAAACATTTGCACTAAAAGTGAGTGCATAAGGGGTAGGCTAAGGCGATTTGGGTGTATATTTGGGGGTGGGGTGTAAACAATGCTCTTCATTGATATTTCGGAAAAACCGAAACATCACGAGAACCGCGAAAAGGATAGGCTCTGAGGGGTTAACTAGGGGTATCGTGTACTAAAGATGAGTACAACGCAAAGGGTGTGGGGGAATTACTCAACCGATGTGGAAGAAGTAATTATATTACGGGTATCAAACAAGGATTATCCTAATGCCTCTTATCATTTAGTTATTCCTAACTACACAAGTGTAGTCTCACTTGAGATCTCGGAATGCATCACAAAGCAAGTTCTAGAATCTAATATACTACCGGTTCACACTCTAAGCATTAAAGATGAATGCTTTAATTCCTACTAATCTAAGGGCGATCCTCACATTTTGGGTGGAATTTGGGTGGTAAAGGGTTTTGTGCTAGTCATATAACTTCCTATCCGTGAGACGCTTTTGTTAAGACTAATGGCCCACTCCTATATGTCATGAAAATTTTTAAATTTGGTGCCAAAATTACCCTAACCGACATTTTCTCATGGTTTATTACACAATCACAATTGAACAAAGCAAATAATCAAGGATAAGCATAGTTTCAAAGTTCCCGTTTTATTTTCCCTCCCTACACTTAAACTGAACATTGTCCCCAATGTTCCCCGAAAGTATCAAAGTTATGATAAAAGAAGGTAATCAAAAACGAAAGAAACTAATACTCCCCTGATTAGCTCGGTAGGATCCGTGTGTGAAGTACTGGTTAAATCCTTTCCAAGAAGAATTTATGCGTGAAAAGCTCCTCAATCTTATGTAACTTCTTCTTGATAAATTAAACCTGCACACTTGAAGAAAACAAACGAAACCTTCGCGTAAAATCGGCGGTAATAATATATATAAGACTCGATTTAAACTAGGATATAATGCTTGTGGAATGGATGTTTACAGAATTTCTAAGAAAATTAAGACCTGGAAAATTCCAAAAATTTATAAGTAGCTCAGAAAACGAAAAAAACTGATCTGATGTTTTTACTCCTTCCTGACGCCATCAGGTTGCAATCCTGACGCCGTCAGGTTATCCTGACAAAAACGGTTCTGCGATTTTCTGAAAAAAATTCTGGAAATTTTACATCTTTAGAATATGGAAAAATTTATGCAAAAACATCCATTATGACTCGATACAAGCATTTGACTCGAACAAACAAACATATATATCTTTTATTTAATTGTTATTCTCATGTTTACGTTTCTTTTGAAAACGTGTGTAATCCTCCCTACATTTATCCCTTATGTAAAATACCTTTATTTGCAATTAAGACGAGGTTAAAAACAAAATAAAGCATTTTTACAAATTTAAACATGAGGATAAACAATTAATAAAAGATATATGACACTAACAAGCAAACAATTAAGCATGGGTTGCCTCCCACGAAGCGCTTTTCTTTATTTAAGAGTCTTATAGCTAGACTCGTAGTCGTGCCCCTACGTTTTCTCATTACCGCCCTCTTCACCCTTTGCTTTCCCTTCATCGAAAGGGTGTAGACGCTGTATGCTCACCGTGGATTCCTTGCCAACGCTGTCAATTATGGCGACGGTTTTATCTTTTAAATTGGTCTCCTTAACTGTGAAAGGCCCAAACCATCTTGGTTTGTTTCTTCCTCGTAATGCCCTTATCCGAGATCTATACAAGAGCACTTTTTCTCCCTTTAGAAATTCCTTAGGGTCCTTTTGTACCTTAGGTATTGAGGTGGGATTGCTTCCTAACTTTTTATCGGGTTTCCACAACGTCGCATACAATCCTTGAACCATAAAGTCTCTAAGCCCTTTTTCCCAGTCATTCATCTTTTTCTTAACATTGTTGCCCGAGGCTTTTCGATTTCCACCCGTAATCATTTCCATGATCTTAAGAGGGTATCTTGGGATGATGGGTATCCTAGCGTACCCCTTCCCGCTTTTGAGTATCATGATGCCTTCTCCGCATTTGATGGTTGCCTTGGCGGTGGCCAGGAACGGTGTCCCAAGAATGAGGGGTACGTTTTTATCTTCCTCAACATCAATGATCACGAAATCCACCGGATAAACGATGTTAGCCACCTCAATTAGAACATCTACAACGATTCCTACGGGGTGGACATAAGTATGATTAGCTAAGGAAAGTCTAAGGTCGGTCTTGGCTGGTTTCTCCTTAGTTAACTTATTATAGATTGACAGTGGCATTATGTTCACATCGGTCCCTTGATTGGCCAAGGCATTTATATTATCAATGTCATCGATGCTAACTGGTATCACGAAATTCCCTGTGGTGTCTCGTTTTCTTGTTAACGGTTTTTTTATAACCAACTCATACAGAGGTTCCATAGGTAAGGCGTCATATTCTTCTTCCGTCATTTTTCCTTCAAGAGCTTCCCTAAGAACTTCATTGTACCTAAAGTTGTTTACTTGGTTTGCGATGGTTTTCTTGTTAATTTCGTGCTTAAGGTAGTACTCAATGGTCTCAGGTTCATCATTAGGCACAGACTCCTCCTTTTTGCTTTCCTTAGTTTTCCACATCTCAACCCTTGCATTCTCGGGCATAATGGAAATGGCGTTAACAAATGAAGTGGGAGGGCAATCGTTGCTTCTTACGAGCACCTTTTCGGGAACCTTTGTTTTGGTAAATTCAATTACCAAATTCATCATTTCTGTCATTTTTGCTTGCATTTCCTCTCTCTGCCTATAAACCTCCTCTTCAAATCTGGCTAATCTCTCCGTATGAGCTGCCATGTACTCCTTCATTTGATCCTTGAAGCTTGGTGAAAGGGGTATTGGGGAAGTAGAACGGAAGCACCTTTCGGAACTTGGGTTTTGCTCACGACTTGGGGACTCCGAAGAAGGTGTGGGGCGGTTGGTGGAGTTGGCGGATTTGACAGCTTCTCGAGGAATTTGTACGGGGGCTCTTTTCTGCCTCTCCATAAGATAATCAATTCCTCTCTCAATGGCACTCAATTGCTCCTCGAGGGTATCGGAGGATTCAGAAGGAGTTGATATGGCATTAACCACGTTAATCAGAGTTTTGGGAGATTCATTCCAATCTTCGTAGCTTTGATAAGCAAGCTCCTCTATAATATCCCAAGATTTTTCTGCGTTAAAGTCGCTGAGCCTTCCACCGGCGGCTCGATCAATGGATCGTCGAGTGTTGAAATCGGTATGATCATAGAAGATTTAGATTTGAAGCCAAAGATCAATGCCATGGTGGGGGAGTCTACGGAGTAGTTCCTTGAATCGAGTCCATGCTTTGTAGAGAGACTCACCTTGGAGTTGCTGAAACGTCAAGATGTTTCGCCTAAGTTTAGTGGTTCTCCCCGGTGGGAAAAATTGAGCAAGGAAGCGATAGGTAAGATCATCCCAACTTGAGATGGAGCCGGCAGGAAGTCGCTCAAGCCAATTACTAGCTTGGTCCCGCAGAGAGAATTGGAAGAGACGCAGGCGCGTGGTCTCCCGAGTAGTAGCATCAAGGTCGATGGAATCGACAATTTTGAGGAAATCCCTCAGATGCTGATTTGGATCTTCGGAACGAAGTCCATGGAATGCACATCCGTTTTGCACCAACCGGATGGTGTCGGATCGCAGGGCCGTAGTTTGGGCTTGGTCGGGAAGCTCAATGGTGTTCCTATAGCCTAGGTGGCTTGGTCTTGAGTACTCACCAAGAGTACGGGCTCTTGGCGGGTCATTTGGTGGTGGGTTGATGAGTGGTGGTTGGTTATCATCTTCCATGATGAAAAGTGATGGGTGTTACGAACAAAGGTCACGAAGAAGGGGGATAGACTAAGAGGAAGCTAAAAATGAGAAAAAATTTACTTGATAGGAATCAAGCAAAGAACCTAAACGAGGTGGACTACTAACTAGCTATTCTATTCCCCGGCAGCGGCGCCAAAAACTTGATACGCTTACGCAGCGCGTTCGGGGTCAAAGGAACTTCCTTTTCGTCGAGCAAGTTTTTCAACACCCTAGGCAGTGAACCTAATCGTTGTAGTGTAGTATTAGGGTAAGCCACGGGTATTGATATCGTTCTCTAGGGGAATAGGAATGCTAGTGAGAAGTTACTACGCTAAGGTTAAGGTTGAGGAAGATTATTTTTTTATCTTTTTTTTTATGTTTTTTAGGAAATTGAAAATTACGAATCTCGGGTATTGGATTTGGGGGGTTGGTATTTCTACCGATTACTCTACTATTATCTAATTATCTAAACTAAGGTGGTGGTAGTCTATGTCTAATTAATGTGTGCTCGTATGATAGTTTAAAGACGTGTTTACTTAGGTTTTACTACTCCTTAATTATCTCCTATTGATGGTTGAGTTGTCACGTCCTTATTCTTAGTTGCGTTGTGTGTCTAAAGTTGTAGGGTATGCGTTTCTCCCTAAATCTTTGAACTTACCAAAGGGTCTCATCTACAAAACCCACTAGGGATAATAAACTCTTACTCTAAGGCACTCTTTGGATGGTTTAGCTTACAACTACTCAGGTAATTATATTCTAAGGTTCACAAAGATGAATCAAGCATTAAGTACATAACGAATGACCTATCACATTACTAGATCATTAATCAACTAAGATAAGAAACAACCAATCAATATTTAATAATTAAGTTTCATATTCCCTAAGCAAATACACAAATAAATTAGCCGGACATGGAGAACATGCAAGCATACACACAAATAATCAAAGACATAATTGAATTGATGAAGTAAATACTTATCTTGTTGTAAGATAGGGTATGGAACCCTAAAATACTGTACAAGACACCCTTGGTTCGGTTTTAGGTTTTTACTCCAAAAAGACTCTCTTAAAACTGAAAAATTCGGATTCTATATATAATATTACATATGCGACGGCGTCACCTTATGTTTTGTGACGCCGTCGTGTCGCCGTCATTAGGGTTTCGTCTTGGCCACGTTAACCTTGCGACGGCGTCACCTTATGTCTGTGACGCCGTCCTCTTCAGCTTCTGACGTCGTCTGGGTCGCATCTAGGCCGTCTGAGTAGCAACGGCCTACTCTTTTAAAGCCCGACGTCGTCACTTGAAAATAGGGTTTTTGGCTTCTGTATCGTCACAAAAATCCTCCGACGGCGTCGCAATAAACACCTGACGCCGTCGCCTTCTGTTTTCAGTAGCTTTGAGTGTCTCGATTATGACTTTGGCCATTTTCTTCGTATATTCGCGCCTTTTCGTCCAAATAAGTGCCATTCCAGCATTTTGCCTTCAAGAGACCTAAAAAGTGAAAAGGAACGATATTAAGCAATAACGGATACAAAAGTGATCAAATAAGGACTTAAACGACCCCTCAAAATGGTACCTTTTAAAACCTTATCAAACACCAGGGATCCATGGGACACTCCTCTTTGCCCATGGGTTTTTTGGTTATGGGTCATGGGTCATGAGTTATGGGTTGGTTCATGGGTATTTCATTAGATACAATGTATCTAATAGATGCAATGCATCTAGTCAAATGGATATGGGTCAATACCATGGGTTAAGGATATGCTTCATGGGTTGTGGTTTTTACCCATCTTAATAAACTATTACAACAAATGATTTATTACAACAATTTGTATTAAATAACTATATGCAAATACTTTACAAAATTAACATGTAACCTTATGATTTTACTTATGATAACATTATATTTGTTATCAACAAAACACAAAGAGATCACTAAATATTAATAAACGTTTTTGCGGTTTATTTGTATTAACAATCTCCCCCTTTTTGTTGATGACAAAACATAATGTTATGATGAGTAAAACTTAAGATTAGATGTATGTTTTGAAAGCCTAAGTTTTACTTCTTCTCTCCTTTTTTTATCGAAACAATAAGTTACCCCAACGAAGAAATAAAATGTGGAAAAATAGTCCACGTATCTCTAACTCCCCCTTGACGGTAGCTCTCCCTAGAATGGGGCGTCAAGTGAGAAAAAAAAATTCTACAAATAAAGGGTTAGTAGTAACATGCATAAATAATCTTGTGATTGACGAGAATCAAGATTGGGAGCCAAGATATGTAAACAAGGCCTTGTAATAAAACAACAAAATGTAGTGGTTTTTATGCCACATACAAGCATGTAAAACTTAGAACAAGACATGTTCTAAAAAATGACTCAAAAAAAAAACTCATAATAAAAAAATAATTCCTTCCATGCTTGCATAAGGTTACGGATGGAAATTTTGGTGAGTGATGATGTTGATGCGTTCAAGGATGAGGTTAAGTATGACTCGCATTTCTTCCCTAATTTCTATTGTAATATCCCTAGTGGATTGGCAATGTTCACAATGTAAGTGATGTGGGTAATGAGTGCGGAAGTTTTCCGGGTAACTTTGATTTGTGAGATGCGAAAGTTGTGGTGGAAAAGTTAGAAAAAGCGGATCAAAGTCCGGAATGTTTGGAAGTGGTGGTGGGAAAGAACCTAGATGTTCTTGTAACACAATGGGAGCTAAAGGTGGTGAGGTTTCAAGGTCTTTGAAAATTGTGTTTGGAGAAGTGGGAGGTGTCAAGAATACTAGTTCTTTTTGCTTTGTTTGTTGAGATCTTGTTGGAGTCTTAAGGCATTCCAAAAGAGTGACCTTAGGTGGTGATTTGATGGGTGATGATGTTGGTATACATGTTGGTGATGAAGGAGGTGCTATAATGGAAGCATCTTGTGGTGAATGAGTGGTTGGTGATGAACCATTTGATGATGGTTTTGATAAGCAACAAGGCCGGATGCTAATCCGTGCGGATTTCCTAGATTTTGGTTGTGGTATTTTGGAAGGTGGGAGGACAAAATTTTGGATTTCTTGAAAGGGATTGTTTGCACTAGGTGATTCATCTATGTTGGAAGATCTTTTGGATGACATGATGGTGTTTGTTTGTGAAGTTGAGATTGACGAATATGCAAGCATTTTGGGAATTCTATTTATAGAAAAATAATGCATTGTAATGAATGCTTGACCTAAAATGTGGATTAAAATCTAATGATTAGATATGAATTTAAGGCATGTGATCATGAGAACACAAGCATTAAATAACATACTCCAAAAAGATAAAAAAAAAGAAATGATGAAAATATTGAGGTTTTCATCCAAAGTGAGAAACATAGAAGATAAAATTAGCTTCTGTCTCACGGATCCCACGGATCCTTCCCTGGAGGGATCCGTCCAGCATTAAGGCTGGGATCCGTGGTACTGGTGAGTCAGGCAGCTCAAAATTTTCCTTTTGGAAACATTTGTGCCTAGTGTGTGCCTATATGCAAACCATTTGGAGTTGCGGTTATATCGACTCTTAAAAGGAAAAGAAAAATAAAGTAGAAGTGAAAAAGCACATTATTATGTGAGATAACCCGAGTGCTCCTAATTCATTGTTGCTTAAATGAATGTACCCGAAAACACATATTAGTTATGTGTCCTCTTTAGCATTCAAAAGACATGAGATGCAATGAAAATGGGTTTTTACTTTGTATTAATAATGAAAAAGCGATTTGTCCTAGACGTGAGAAATGGCTTTTATGAAATTGATACGGGAAGATGTATCCTTTTAGAAAACATTTTGAAAAGAGATTTCTTTGTGTGAATACGCCGTTTATTGAAAAGAAAATATGTATGCAATTACGCGTTTGCAAAAGGTACTTGTCTTGAAAAGTAAGAGACGACTATGAAACTATGAGTTATAAGTAAAAACTTATCTTGGGTTTTAAAAATTCTCGTATTGCTTGTGAGTTGTGCGTGAAATAGAAATCCTAGACTCAGAAAGAAGAAGGCTAGTGTTTACATACCTTGTAGAGTTTAAAAAACTAATTACGACGATTGTTCCATGAGACCAAGACCAAGACGAAGTAGGTTGAATTGTTCCCGCTTCAATGGTTTGGTGAGCAAGTCGGCTATGTTGTCTTCGGATGCTACCTTCTCAATACATATGTTCCCCTTTTGAACATTGTATCTTAAGAAGTGATGACGAATCTCTATATGCTTTGTGCGAGAATACAATACCAGATTCTTGCTTAAGTCGATGGCACCTTTGTTGTCACATAGAATGGCTATGTCACTTAGATGAATGTCGTAGTCAACTAACGCTTGTTTCATCCATAGTGCTTGTTGGCATGCTTTGCCGGCGGAGACATATTCGGCTCCGGTTGTTGATATGGCCAATGCCGTTTGCTTCTTTGAGAACCACGATGTTAAAAAACATCCCATAAAAGTATATACCCCACTTGTACTTTTTCGGTCAACATAATGACCTGCATGGTCAGAATCCGCATATACAATTGTTTCTACCCCCATACCCTTAGGATACCATAATCCTAATTGAGTCGTACCCTTAATGTATCTAAATATCCTTTTGACAGCTTCTAGATGTGATGTTTTAGGATCTTCTTGAAACCTAGCACATAGACAAACACTAAACATGATATTCGACCGAATAGCCGTGAGGTAGAGAAGACTACCAATCATGCCACGATATTTTGTGTTATCAACGGATTCGCTGTCTTCATCTTTTGTAAGTTTAGTGTCGGATAAAATTGGTGTCCTAATGGGTTTTGACTCTTCTAAACCAAATTTCTTTAACATCTCCTTTATGTATTTAGATTGATTAAAGAAGATACCATCTTCTACTTGTTTGATTTGTAGACCAAGAAAGAAACTAAGTTCTCCCATCATACTCATCTCGAACTCGTCATGCATGATTTTAGAGAAATCATCACACATGTCTTGACAAGTAGATTTGAATATACTATCATCTACAGATATTTGAACAATGATTATATGTGACTCTCTTTTTTTAGTAAAAAGTGTGTTATCAACTAATCCCATGGTGTAGTTGTGTTTGATTAAGAATGACTTGATTCTATCATACCAAGCTTTTGGAGCTTGTTTAAAACCGTAAAGGGCTTTCTTTAATTTATACACATGTTTAGGTTTTTCAAAATCGATGAAGCCCGGAGGTTGAGCTACATATACTTCTTCATTAATAAAACCATTTAGAAAAGCACTTTTGACATCCATTTGATAAAGCTTAAGATCATTAGCACAAGCATAAGCAAGAAGTATTCTTATAGACTCTAATCTAGCCACGGGGGCGTAGGTCTCATCAAAGTTTATTCCTTCTTGTTGATTATACCCTTGGGCAATGAGTCTAGCTTTGTTTCTAGACACTATACCATTTGAATCTAACTTGTTTTTATATACCCATTTGGTTCCTATTATGGTTTGATTACTAGGTGGGGGACGAGTGTCCAAACATCATTAGAAACAAATTGATTTAACTCTTCTTGCATAGCCATTACCCAACTTTCATCTTTTATGGCTTCTTGTGTATTCTCAGGTTCTATGGTTGAGACAAAACATAATAAGCTACTTTGGTTTTGAACTTGAGACCTTAAGGTTCTTTCGTTTAGCTTTCCTATGATACGGGGTGATCTTTGGACTCTTTAATATTTATGATCTCATCATTTAAAGGTTCTTCTTCTTCATTTGTCTTTTTTCTTTATTAAAATAGCTTCACTTTCGACAATCTTGTCATCGACAAGAGGTGGAGTAGGTTTGGGTGGGCTTTCATCAAATTTTACGTTTAATGACTCTTCAACCTTCATTGTTTCTTTATTTAATATGACGTAAGCTTTGCTATTAGGAGAGTAACCTAAAAAGATACCTTCGGTTGATTTAGGATCAAATTTTGTAAGGTAATCTTTAGTGTTAAGTAGAAAACATTTGCTACCAAAGACTCTAAAGTGATCTAGCGTAGGCTTTTTTCCTTGAAGTAACTCGTATGGAGTTTTACCTAAAATTGGTCTAAATAAGACTCTATTAAGTATGTACGTTGAAGTATCAACGGCATTGCACCAAAACTTTTGAGGTATGGATTGCTCACTTAGCATGGTGCGACTTATTTCTTATAGGGTTCTATTCTTTCTTTCAACTACCCCATTCGATTGTGGAGTGCGAGGAGCCGAGAAGTTGTGAGTAATACCATTAGCGTCACAAAAGGCTCCAAATTGCACTTCATTATCGAATTCCCTACCATGATTCGTTCTGATAGACACTATAGGACTTCCTAGTTGTCTTTGGATTTTCTTACTTAATATTTCAAAGTAATTGAACGTTTCTGTTTTGTTCTTTAAAAATTTAGTCCATGTGTACCTAGAGTAATCATCCACTATAACCAAAGTGTAGTAGTTGCCTCCATAACTTTGGATAGCGGATGGACCAAATAAATCCATGTGCAGTAACTTTAGACACTTAGTTGTAGACACCATGTTTTTAGCTTTGTGACTAGAATGGACTTGTTTTCCTACGTTACAAGCATCACAAAAGTGATGTTCATATTTTAATTTAGGTAGATCTCTTACTAGATCTTTGGATGATAGCGATTAAAGAAGTCGCATATTGGCATGACCCAATCTTCGATGCCATAAGGTCAAAGTATCATCCATAGAAGTAAGACAAAGTTTGTCTTTAGGTTCATTACCAATCTTAATGACATGGACTCCATGTTTCCTAATTCCTCTACCTATGGTGATACCGTTTTTTAATATTTTACTACCGGTTTCGTTAAAAAGTACGTCGCACTTTTTATCACATATTTGTCCTATACTTAAGAGGTTAAAGTTTAGGTTTTCTACGTGACACACATCGTTAATGGTTAGAGATTTGTTAGAAATCGTACCTTTACCGATGATTTTGCTTTTGCTATTTCTAAATACCACATTTCCTCCATTGAAGGATTCATATCTGGAGAATAAATCTTTATTACCGGTCATGTGCCTCGTGCACCCGCTATCCTTGATCCACTAATCCGGATCTAGGTCGACCTTTAAGCACACCTAAGAAAACAATTAACTCAAAAGTTTGGTCCCCATTTGTTCATGGGTCCATTAGTGTTAAACATTCCATTCATGTTAGACATGTATGGATAGGGTGAATATGCGTTCCATGGTGCAAAGTTTTGAAATGGAAAGCCATTTTGCATATTTGGATTCCATCCCATTTGATGGTTACTTCTTGGATAAACATTATTAGGTCTCCTAGATGTGTTTGGTTTTGAAAATGATGGACCTTTGTTTCTTATAAAGCTTTGATTATATCTTGGAGGTGGTTGTCTAATGGTAACATGAGTTGGTTTCTTCTTATTAACAATAACAAAATTAGTTCTAGATGAAGAAGCTATATTACCACTGTTTGCTTCAGCAGACCCATAGATCCCTGGCTGTACACTAGCTGGTTCCCTTTTTGTGGGATCCGTGACTACAGTAGTTTGTTTTTCTTTTGCTTTTACGAATTGTGTTTCTTTGTTATCACTAGTTGACGCATCAAGTTCATTAAATCCTAACCCTTTTTGGTTGTATCCTGTTTTAACACCATCTAATATCACATCTAAGGTATTAGTGTTCATCCTAGCAATTTTAGAGTCTAGATGATCAACTAATGTTTGAAGTTGAACGCAAAGTTCACATTCGACACTTGCTATCTTCCCCTTTTCTAGACGTTTTAGTTTTGCCTTTAATTCTATCACTTCCTTTCCTAAATGTTGGTTTTGTCTTTTCAAAAACTTGTTTTTGTTGATTACTTTTAAACTAATTTTGCAAAGTTTATCATATTCATTATGCAAAGAGTCATCATCTAATGATGAGCTACTATAGTATTCGTGACATACCTCGTCATTTGCCATGACACAAATTTTTTCGTCCTCCTCCTCGCTCATTCCCCACGAGCCGCTCACGAATGATTTTTGATCATCACGTTTGGGACACTTACTAATAAAGTGGTTTGGATCCCCACATTTAAAGCAAGCGCGATCATCCCTTATCTTCTCATCCTCTTTTCTTTTCCGGAACCCTTTCTTGTCATCGTATGGTTGCTTAACGTATCTTCCTTTTCTTCTAAAGAACTTTTTGAAGTCCCTAACCGCCATGGCATACTCCTCGTCATCACTATCCGAAGAGGAGTTCTCTTCATCGCTTGAAACCTTCTTGTCTTTAAGGGCAAGAGATTTGTGTTTCTCTTTTACCTTTGAAGCTTCGAAATCTTTAGCGAGGACAAGCTCATAGACTTTTAAATTGCCTATGAGTTCATCAAGGGTGAGGATTTTCAAGTCTTTTGATTCTTCGATTGCCGTCACCTTAGTTCTCCACTTGGATGCAAGTGCCCTTAGATATATCCTAACATGATTACGGCTAGAGAAAGATTCATCAAGTGCTTGTAAAGATGTAATTATAGTATTAAAATTAGCAAAAGAATGATCTATTGTATCCTAGTCCGATATTGAAAATTGTTCATATTGTTGAACATATAAATCAATTTTATTGTTTTAACTTGTTGATTACCTTGATGAGTTACAACTAAATAATTCCAAATTTCTTTAGAAGTTTTAAGCATGGAGATTCTTTCGAATTCCTTTTTGGGTAAAGCATTATATAAAACCATTTTAGCTTCACTATTTTTGGAAAGCTTTTTCTTAATATCATCGGTGAGTTTATCATGAGGTATGTTAACTAAATTTCCATTTTCATCTTTTGAAGTGGCTTCAAAATCGCCTTCAACAATGATGTACCAAAGATCAATATCTTTTGACTTCACATAAGTTTCGAATCTATTTTTCCAATATATAAAACCGTTAGTTTCAAGTAGTGGAGGTCATTGCATAGACTGTCATTCCTTGTAATTTTCAGAACCCATAGTGATCGAAAAGTTTTTAAAATACGGTTTACTTTAAAACTTTTTATAAACTTAGCTCTTGATGCCAATTGTGGAAAACTAGAAGGGGGGTTGAATAGTTTTGCCGATTTTAAGTTAGTTTCTAAAAACTTTAGATTCGATGTTATGTGAAATCATATGGATGAAGATAAAGTATATATCTAAGAGTAATGCAAGTAAAGAAAGTAAGGTAAGGGATAGAAATGACACAACCGATTTATAGTAGTTCGGCTACAAGGACACCTTCTTTGCCCTACTCCACTCCCCGAGTCACCTACTCGAGAGTTCAAGCACTATGTCAATAAAATCCTTCAACTTGGCGGAGAAGCCTTCACAATGTTGCTTACACCTTTTTCCGGTACAAAGCTAAATACCGAGTCCGTAACATGGAGGACAAAACCAACACGACTATTACACAACAAATATGTGAAATATCTAATATAAAATATTTGCTACAGAAATCTTGTGGAGGAACAAATCGATCAAGGACCCCTTGCTTGGATGACTTGTAGAATGCTCGTGATCTCGCCTTAGAGAAGGACCTATATGAGAATCACAATGGAAGAAAGAAGAACAACTCTCTAGATGAAGTGATCTTTTGTTAGAAGAGTGTAAGAATATATGAGAGAGTTAGCAAGAAGAGGGGTGAGTAGAAATGAAGAAATGACTCTCTATGTATAGGAAAAATCTTGCCACTGTTGCACGGATCCCACGGATCCCTTGCTTAAGGGATCCGTCTAGTGTAACACCAGGGATCCGTGGGACGCTCCTCTTTGCCCATGGATTTTTTGGTTATGAGTCATGGGTCATGGGTTATGGGTTGGTCCATGGGTATTTCATTAGATACAATGTATCTAATTGATGCAATGCATCTAGTCAAATGGATATGGGTCAATACCATGGGTTAAGGATATGCTCCATGGGTTGTGGTTTTTACCCATCCTAATAAACTATTACAACAAATAATTTATTACAACAATTTGTATTAAATGACTATATGTAAATGCTTTATAAAATTAACATGTAACCTTATGATTTTACTTATGATAACATTATATTTGTTATCAACAAAACACAAAGAGATCGCTAAATATTAATAAACACTTTTACGGTTTATTTGTATTAACAAAAGCAGTTAAAAACGGATGAAAACGTATAAAAACGTACAAAAGCGTACAAATGAAACCGGGCGAGAACGGATGAAAAAGTATCAAAACGTGTAAAAACATATAAAAACATGAAAACGTATAAAAATGGATAAAAAAGGATGAAAACATATAAAAACGGATGAAAACGTACAAAGATCCAATGTGAAAAAATTTGATTATAAAAAGAAAAATGCATGAAAAGATCTTCATCTAAACATCTTTTTTTCTTTTTTTTTTGAAAAGGAAAAATATAGTTTTATTTAAAGGAGTTTTCAAAATCCTCAACTCTTTTCTATAGAAAAAAAAAAACAATCCCTTCTCTAGGAATTTTGAAACGGAAAAAGAGAAAAAAATTTCACCAACTAAACGGCCCCTTACCTTTCCCTACCTTCAAAATCTTATTAGAAAATTTCAAATTCTACAGTTTTTATCACTCAAACAAGTAACAATCTATACTACATTATAATGCATTTGAGACATTTTCTTAAATGGTAAGGCTTAAAATTCATACTTTTTAACTTGCTTATTATAGAAATATTTTTGTACTAATTTTGCACGCAATACATACACATATGTTACAACTGAAATTTTAAAGGTCTTTATGTGCAACCCATTTTGTAACAGATAATGGCATGGAAATTAAATACATTTTCCAAATACAAATCCATTTACATAGTGTCCAAAGGAAAACGTAATTTAATATATCCTTGTAACGTCCAATAATTATTAAAAACGTGTAACCGCTAAAAATCACTAATGATTATTAAAAATGTGTAACCGCAACTACCATATAAATCCACACAAACCATTTCATATCTCTCATACACAAATATTTTGGTTAATTCTTTGCCAGGAGAATTGTTATTCATAAACAACAAAAATAGTCAAACGATCTTCATTGGTCCAAAATAAAAGAAAAACGAAACGACGTCAACCGACACACAACAACAACTACAACAACCTTTAAGATTACAACTAACAACAACGTTTGCATAACCCCATATAACCTCAGATATGTTTCAATCTTCATTAGTCAAAGTAAAAAAAACCAAAAACAAAAAAACGAAAGAGAAAAGTATCACAACAAGATTCGAATCACGTCTAACACAATAACCAATGATGTGCTATTTCATCCTGCCTTTAATATTTATAAAACTGAGATATACTAGGATAAACACATGCTAACGGGAAGAGAACCCGATCAGATGAAGTAAAGCCTTAGATAAATCCGAGTGTCGTCCCAAGAGAGTTGTGACCTAGAAAGAACTAAGATACTAAGAGATAAATAAGATAAAGTGATAATTGTATGATAAAATAGATAGAATTATCCTAATTACACAGGAGTAGAAATCAGGACAAAGTAATAGAAGAGTGAAGCTTAACCAAGATTTTAGATATGTTTTGATTCTCAGTAGTTAAGCTCAATATAGTGGGTAAATATCGCTAGACTCCTTTGGTCAATTCGTCTTAGCCTATGATTCTTATACCCCTCACCAAGATGATCAGATCACCCGGGATCATTCAGTAGTCTAATAGCAGTCATTAGGAACCAAATCTACTAGACCTAGTCTATGGAAACCCGGTCGTTAGGAACTTAGATTTCCCCTAGCTTCTTAAATACCTCTGCTTAATAGGTGATCATTTGATCAATTCGTACACAAAGAATGGTTGTACTATGGCTAATTCCTTCCATACTTCGCAACCTAGTGAGTTGAGGTCTGATAAAATCAAATTATCCTGAATATTAAGTGTCAATTTCCCCTGATAATGCTTGCAATTTATATCATTTATATGGATTTATGCTTGTTTTCCATTATATTCCACTTTTAGGTAAATTACGAGCATTGGAGCTAAAGAGACGCGGAATTGGAGAATTATTAAAGACTTATAATAGTATGCTCACTTTGAAGAAGTTACGGCGTAACTCATCTCTCACATTATGCCGTAACTAATCGGAATATTATGGCGTAACTCTCTCTAAAGATTACGACGTAACTATATTAGGTCAAATAAGGATCCGCGTCGCTGATAACTACTCCGTAACTCGTGCATAAACTACAGCGTAACCAAGGATTATTGAAGATACGGCGTAACCACTTCTAAGGTTACGCCGTAACTAGCAGATCTAGTGCAAATTACGAAGAAATAGATGATTACGACGTAACTCTTCTTATAGTTACGCCGTAACCAAGATCTGGCCTATAAATACCCCACGATTTCCAGCATTTCAAAGCATCCCATTTTACACACCACAACTAAAGAACGTGGGAAGAAGCCAAAGGCAGGTCTAGAGGAGCATACGGAGCTATCTCCAAGGGAGAAATCACTCCCCTACGATAAGCATTAGCATTTTATCTTTTCTTTACTTACGATTCATGTATTTCGTAACATTAATTATTGAATTGATTTGTATGGTTAATATGAGCGGCTAAGCACCTCTTGGTGCTGGCCTAGTTATGATTCCTTAATTGTTTTGTTTACGTTTGCATTACTTCCGTATAATTATTTTTAAGTGTATGCATGCATAGTTTATTGGTAGCTGCCCTTGTTTCGGTAGTTTTGAATGGCGGTAGAGGCTAATTGCTTAGGAGATATGACCAACTAACCCTAAGTGAGTAGACTGAGACGGGAAGGGTAAGATATGACCAACTGATGACCCTTTCTACTTGTGCAATTTGACCAACTAATCACCTACCGTTTGGATGAACTTAAGAATTAGGAGGTGAGTGTTTAAGTTGCTAACGCCTGGGCACTCACTATTATAAGTCTAGCATGTAGCGGAACTTAATGACTCGGCTTAGGGGACCAGGAACAACTGGACTTATGAGGGGACACCTGTTCTCCAGTGGTGGCATCTTTGCTGATAGGTTAGGGCGAATTGACCAAATGCTGTCCTCTCGACTTTGACCCCACCTGAAGTAATTGGAAGTAATTAGACGTAGACATTACTAGCTAGGATGAATAACTAGGTTAGCACCACTCTCCTCTATTGATCACATCCTTTGCCATTATTTGCGTTAGTAGTTAATTAATTAAACCATCTTAAAATCTGTGACACCTAGACTTAGTATTAATCCAACACACATAGCTCTTGGGACGACCTCGGTTTTACCGAATACTACACTACACACGACCGGGTACACTGCACGTTAGTGCATTAGGGTAGACTATAGGTATAACGAGATGTTATAAATATTAAAACCTGGTCAGTAAAACCTGCATCAAGGTCAGTGGGTCAATTCTCCCAACCCCCTAGATACTAACAAGCTTATAACATTACCGAAACTAGCGATATATGATAAGACCAAGTAGATGTCTATAAAGAGTGATAAAGAGGATAAATAACATAAACATAAACTTGAATTAATAACATGAATTCATAGTATGATCTCTAGAAAAACATAAAAGAATTCACACTCGATTATAAAGGAAATCGTAGATGAGAACTTCGTTCTTCATACTCCTAATCCATGATTCTTCTTCTATGGTACTCTCCCCTAACCCTAGAAAGGTTTGGGAAAGGGGAGATGATTAGAAAATGCAGAAATCGTCTTGTATTTATAGGCGTGAAACCCTAATTTGTGCTACGGCGTAACTCTATGAAATAGTTACGCCGTAGTTCTTTATAAGCAGATATACTGATGTCAATCCAGGATTACGGCGTAACCTGAGCTGATGGTTACACCATAGTCTTCATAAATTGTCATTTACACCGTAACTTAATTAATAGTTACGGCGTAGCCTTTGTAACTACGCTCTGGTGTGGTAACTACGCCGTATCTTAATCTGATTGTTATGGCGTAGTCTCATTACGGCATAACTCCATTAGCTTGTTACGCCGTAATCTTTGTAAATATAATTACGGCGTAACTTCATCACTTAGTTACGTCGTAGTCATTATGAATGTAAGAATAATTCAATCATGAGCCCGGAATTGTCCAAATACCGCTTCTTCATAGCAAATTAATCCTGAAACGAAATAAAAAGAAATAAGGACGATTCAAATAACATTTTAAACATAATATATCAATAAAGAGGGAAATTAACACTTAGGATATCATGATTATTTGATGTTATCAAATATCCACCACTTAAACTCTGCTTGCCCTCAAGTAGACTTTTAGATTATAAGTAAAATAATACATTCCTCGAGTAAATCGAGGAACATGCAGTTAAGAGCTCTGATAACGCTACACGCGTCGTTCGGGGTCAAGGAAACTTCCTTTTCTTCGAGCAAGTTTTATAACACCCTAGGCAGTGAACCTAATCGTTGTAGTGTAGTAATTAGGGTAAGCCACGGGTATTGATATCGTTCTCTAGGGGAATAGGAATGCTAGTAAGGAGTTACTACGCTAAGGTTAAGGTTGAGGAAGATTATTTTTTTATCTTTTTATATTTTATGAAATAGAAAGGTACGAATCTCGGGTATTGGATTTGGGGGGGTTGGTATTTCTACCGATTACTCTACTATTATCTAGTTATCTAAACTAAGGTTGTAGGAGTCTATGTCTAATTAATGTGTGCGCGTATGATAGTTTAAAGATGTGTTTACTTAGTTTGTATTACTCCTTAATTATCTCCTATTGATGGTTGAGTGTCACGTCTTATTCCTAGTTGCGTTGTGTGTCTAAAGTTGTAGGGTATGCGTTTCTCCCTAACTCTTTGAACTTACCAAAGGGTCTTGTCTACAAACCTACTAGGGATTATAAACTCCTACTCTAAGGCGCTCTTTGGATGGTTTAGCCTACAACTACTCAAGTAATTATATTCTAAGGTTCACAAAGATGAATCAAGCATTAAGTACACAACGAATGACCTATCGCATTACTAGATCATTAATCAACTAAGATAAGAAACAACCAATCAATATTCAATAATTAAGTTTCATACTTCCTAAGCAAACACACAAATAAATTAGCCGGACATGGAGAACATGCAAGCATACACACAAATAATCAAAGACATAATTGAATTAATGAAGTAAAGACTTATCTTGATGTAAGATAGGGTTTAAAACCCTAAAATACTGTACAAGACACCTTAGGTTCGGTTTTAGGTTTTTACTCCAAAGACTCTCTCCACAAAGACTGAAAAATTCGGATTCTATATATAAGATTACAATTGCGACGGTGTCACCTTATGTTTTGTGACGCCGTCGTGTCGCCATCATTAGGGTTTCGTCTTGGCCACGTTAACCTTGCGACGGCGTCACCTTATGTCCGTGACGCCGTCCTCTTCATCTTCTGACGTCGTCTGGATTGCATCTAGGCCGTCTGAGTAGCGACGGCCTACTCTTTCACAACTAGACGCCGTCTCTTGAAAATACGAGTTTTGGGTTCTGGCCCGTCACAATAATTTTGGGACGGCGTCACAATGTAGCACCTGACGCCGTCGCCTTCTACTTTCAGCAACTGTGAGTGTCTCGATTTTAACTTTAGCCATTTTCTTCATATATTCGCGCCTTTTCGTCCAAATAAGTGCCATTCCAGCATTTTGCCTTCACGAGACCTAAAAAGTGAAAAGGAACGATATTAAGCAATAACGGATACAAAAGTGATCAAATAAGGACTTAAACGACCCCTCAAAATGGTACCTTTTAAAACCTTATCAAATATCCCTACACTTGTTATTTGCTTGTCCTCAAGCAAATGTGCTTTTAGCCAATTAATTTATAAGTTAGGGGTCATGAAGCATTAATTCAAAACGGTCCACAACACATATAAGCCCCGCAAAAGTCATAACAAGCACGGAAATTACATACTAGCACCTCACATGGGGTGTTTGGATACTCACATCTCTCTCGGGTGTATATATGAAATATAACAATATAGGAAATGGAAGATAAACACTCATTAACCGGTCCTAGTATATAGATTACCATAGGCTTAAGAATAGATCAAACCTCCATCGCTTTGGCGTAAGCACCTAGGAAAGACTATCAAAGAGGTCTTTTAAAGGGTTGTAATGTTAGGCTTACGGTAGGGAAATAAGGGTTTGGTGGGATAGGCTATTTAGTGCTGGCAAGTCAAAAATCTTTATGTTAACTGCATATGAAGAATGGCGTTGCTAAGCCAAGACTCGACACTCTAAACTCTAGATAACTGAAATAAATAAACATAAATTTAAAGATAGATGTAGGATGGTAGCCCGTATGTTTTTTTTTTTTTTTTTTTCACTCTATTTTTTTTTCTTATCTCTTTTTCTATTTTTTTTTCGATTTTTTTTTTCATACACTTTTACTCTACCATCCTCTACGATAACATCAAAATATTAGGGATTTATAGGCACATCCCTACACTTGAGTTTTTATTACTCTAACACTAATTTGACCCGAATTGAAAAGATCAAAACACTTGGGGTACATTATTACGCAAACAAAGGGAATTTGAATTTAACGTTCCCTTCCCGTCATTTCATAAACTTTAACTTTTCCCATGAATCCCAATCGTCCCAAAACTGTATACAAAGGATATGACTCGACTTAGCAACTTATGCAAGCAACTAGATAATTGAACTAAGGGTTTGGGGTGATAACAATAATGCACTAAAAGTGAGTGCATAAAGGGTAGCTAAGGCGATTTGGGTGTATATTTGGGGGTGGAGTGTAAACAATGCTCTTCATTGATATTCCGGAAAAACCGAAACATCACGAGAACCGCGAAAAGGATAGGCTCTGAGGGGTTAACTAGGGGTATCGTGTACTAAAAATGAGTACAACGCAAAGGGTGTGGGGGAATTACTCAACCGAAGTGGAAGAAGTAATTATATTATAGGTATCAAACAAGAGTTATCCTAATGCCTCTTATCATTTAGTTATTCCTAACTACACAAGTGTAGCCTCACTTGCGATCTCGGAATGCATCACAAAACAAGTTCTAGAATCTAATATACTACCGGTTCACACTCTAAGCATTAAAGATGAATGCTTTTAATTCCTACTAATCTAAGGGCGATCCTCACATTTTGGTGGAATTTGGGTGGTAAAGGGTTTTGTGCTAGTCATGCAACTTCCTATTGATGAGTTTCCAAATACTCATCATTTTTACATAATCTAAACTGCAAATTCATCTGAAAACGCTCAAAAACACATCAAAATGATCAAATTATCACAAATCAGTGTTTTATGTGTTTTAAATGCAAAAATATCAAAATCAGATGAAAAATGTATCAAGTTTGCAAAATTGGCAGTTTTAGTCCCCCGAGTTTTAAAAGTTGTCAAATCTAGTCCCTGGAATTCAAAAATGTGGAAATTTATCATTCAAGGTCCCTGAAGTATTCTAAATTGTTTAAAATGATCCTTGAATGATTCTTTGGTCAATTGGCAAGAAAGGTCCCTAAACTTTGGAAAATTACAAAAATAGTCCTTGGACCTTAAAAAAATGGATTTAATGCAAAAAGGGTTCTTGTTTTATCAATGTTTGTCAAAATTGGTCCTTGTGAGAAGTTTGGAAACGTTCACTTTCAGTCCCTCATGTTTGGCAAAATTGCAAAAATGGTCCTTGTTTATTACTTATACCAAACGGACATTTATAACTATCTAGGCCCAATATCCAACCCAAACACAAGCCCTTAGCCCATCTGCTCTTGACCCTTTGGTTTTGACCCCCAGCCACATCCAATTTGGCCCCTGCCACAAACCCCATTTGACCCCCCCTTTGTTATTAAACTGTGGTCAACCATAGTCAAAACAGGGGAAAAACGCGCCCAAACCACTTGTACTGTAGCTCCATCTCCTCAACACCTGAAACAGCAAAACCAGAGGTTGTATTCCACTCTTTTCAACCCCCCTCCCATTCCATGTCCCCTCCTCATCCTCTACACTCCAAAAAGCTTTAATTACATCAACCAAATCCATTAATTGATATAAACTGCTTTGAAGAATTTTGGCGCCAAATCACAAATGGACGGATATGATGAGTCTCAAGCATCCAATGGCTCAAACTTGGTGGGATTCAATCAGAAGCACGTGGGAAGGATGAAAAGTCTATAAAGTGGGATGAAGATGCATTGTACAATATCTATCTAGTGTAACTTTTATTTTTTATGTCGTTCTAGTCAAATTTCCAATTTCAGTTTATGTTGTAATCTTAAAACTATGTATTTCAAGTTCTAGTAATATAAGAAAGCTTCTGTGGAACTTTAATTCAAGTTTTAAAGTGCATTTCAGTTTATGCAAAATCTCAAGTTTAAGCAAAATCTCAAATGTTTCAAATGTTGTTGTTTGTTGTTTGTATGGATTAGAATAGGTCACATAAGCTCCTAGAAAGCTTATTGAAGCTTTTAGTTATCTTAAAAATCAGTTTAGCTTAAAAAAGTCAAAAATCATCAAAAATCCCATTAAATAGTTCAAAAATAAAAAATCACTTGAAAAGGGTTATCACAGCTGGAGCAAGGTTTATTTTGGATGGCCTTGGGTTAGTGAACCTGTGGGGGTTCTATAGGGGGTGTTAGTTGGTCTTGGTTTTCAGTTTGGAGTTTGGAAGCTATTGTAAGTCTTTTTAAGTACTTTTGCATTTCACTGATTTGGTTAGTTAGTTGTTATAATTTCTTGTTCTTAGTATTAATTAGTCATGGTTAAGTTAGTTTAAACCTTAAAATCAATAGTTTGTTCTTTGGAATTCATAGATGTTTTAAAATCTCATTTTAGCAGTCAAAAGGGTTTAAGTCTAAGTCCTTAGTTTTAAGTCATTATCACTGTGGAATCAAGCTTGTTTAGTCTTAGTTAATGATAATACAAGTTCTGAAATTAAGTTCATGTTTTATAATTGTGAGTTGCTTTGAAAAAGTTCATGACAGTCAAGTATAAGTGGTGTTTGGTTTTTTGTGATTAAAGGGTCTTTGATCTTTATCTTTGTTGGAAATCCATCTAAACAAGTCTAAATCATTCATAACAGTCAAGAAATCAAGTCCTTGTTAAGCAAAAGTCAAAATTTCATTTGATCCTTAATTGAGCAGTTACTGTTGGATTTTTCAAATCCAAAATCATCATTTTGTGTTCAAAAAGTGTTAATCTTGCTATATTCAGTCTTAAAACACCTTAATACAACATCATCAGTGCTCTAGATAAGATTAAAACTCACTTTGGTCAACTTTTGGTTTTTCTCAAAAAGTCAAAATTATCAAAAAAGTCGTTTTTGAATAAACTTTGGATTTTCACTGTGGGTTTATTACATAGATTCAGTTTAAAATCTCTTGGGGAATCAAAGTTTAGTTGGTGTAGAAAAATACAAAAATAATAGTTTTTAGTTTCTTAGCTTGTTTAGTGCTTATTTCACTGCTTATTGTGGACACCCTATTTCAAAAGCTGTCCTGTGCACAGAAATTGATCCCATTTTGATAAGCTTGCACAAAGCTCATTACTTGTCCAATTCTTGTGTTATCTGGTTCTTTGGAAAGCCAACATGGTCCTCTTGAAGTTTCAAGTCTTAGTTTTTATTTTTGAGCTTATTAGCTAGGGCTGCTAAGTGCTTAAAACTTGTCCCATTTCTGTGCAAGTATCAAAAGTGCTTATTGGCTTATTTGAGCTTCTCAGTTGAATTGTTTGTGTCTTTCAGTTTCAAGATAGTTGGTCTAGCTTATTGTCATCTTCATATATCCTTTGTTTCAGCTGTTTGGCTTATTTGAGCTTATTTCACCCAAACAAGCTCTTTATACCCACTGTTGGATAATAAGCTATCAAATCTGCTTATTTGAGTCTTGTAATTTTTTTGTCTTTATTAAAGTTTCATAATATTAGTATTTAAGTAGTTTTCAAAAAGAAAAATCACAAAAACATCAATATAAAAATAGTGATAGCGTTTATTTAAGATTTTTTAGCTTTTTGATTTTTCTTTTCAACTTTTTAATAAGCAAAACTTGTTTTTCTCTTTTTCTTAGGTTTCTGTTATCATATAGGATTTTTAGAAAAAGTTTCAGATTTTTCTCTATCTTTTTAGTATTTATTATAATTTTAATTAGTTAAAAATAGTAAATAATTAGTAATAAATAATTAAAAAGTCTAAAAAATATATTTTCTGTTTTAAAATTAGTTTTATCATGTTTTAGATTTTTCAAAGTTAAAATTTTATTTTTCCAAGTTTATTTTCTATTTTCTAGTATTTAAGTGCATTTTAAATAATAATTAATTAGTAATAATTATATAAAAAGTGTGAAAAATATATTTTTAGTTTTAAAATTAGTTTTATAGTATTTTAGATTTTTCAGAATCATAAGTTTATTTTTCTAGTCTTATTTCCTATTTTCTTTCATTTTAGAGTAATTATTAAATAGTTAAAATAGTTTTTAATTAATAATAATTAATTAAATAGTGTTAAAAATAATTTTTCTTTTTTAATAATTTTCTTTTATTTTTAGGATTCCAAAAATGTCATTTTTATATTTTTAGGTCTTTTACTTTTTAGTTTTCACTTTTTATTTTGTGCGTATACGTAGTTTTTAAAACTTACGTTTACGTTTCTTTGATCTGGTTGTTGTGCTTTCCAATTCTGTGTCCAATCCTATTCCAAATCAATCAGTAGTGTAATTTCTAATCATAACCTTTACAGATCACTATCCTTAGTGATCATCCCATCATCTGAATCAGTTTTACACACCATTGAGTCTCCTTGGGACTAAACGACCCGGGAATTCAATCTATTCTCCAGGACTTAATTGTATTTGTGTCTGAGCTGTTTCAAGTCTGTTTGACTTGACTGTTTGGCACGAATCACCTATCCATGAGACGCTTTTGTTAAGACTAATGGCCCACTCTTATATGTCATGAAAAATTTTAAATTTGGTGCCAAAATTACCCTGACCGACATTTTCTCATGGTTTATTACACAATCACAATTGGACAAAGCAAATAGTCAAGGATAAGCATAGTTTCAAAGTTCCCGTTTTATTTTCCCTCCCTACACTTAAACTGAACATTGTCCCCAATGTTCCCCGAAAGTATCAAAGTTATGATAAAAGAAGGTAATCAAAAACGAAAGAAACTAATACTCCCCTGATTAGCTCGGTAGGATCCGTGTAAAGTGGTGGTTAAATCTTTTCCAAGAAGAATTATTGCGTGAAAAGCTCCTTCCAATCTTATGTAACTTCTTCTTGACAAACTAAACCTGCACACTTGAAGAAAACAAACGAAACCTTCGCGTAAAATCGGCGGTAATAATATATATAAGACTCGATTTAAACTAGGATATAATGCTTGTGGAATGGATGTTTACAGAATTTCTAAGAAAATTAAGACCTGGAAAATTCCAAAAATTTATAAGTAGCTCAGAAAACGAGAAAAAGTAATCTGATGGTTTTACTCCTTCCTGACGCCGTCAGGTTGCAATCCTGACGCCGTCAGGTTATCCTGACAAAAACTGGTCTGCGATTTTCTGGAAAAAATTCTGGAAATTTTACACCTTTAGAATCTTGAAAAATTTCTGCAAAACATCTATTATGACTCGATACAAGCATTTGACTCGAACAAACAAACATAAATATCTTTTAGTTAATTGTTATTCTCATGTTTCCGTTTCTTTTGAAAACGTGTGTAATCCTCCCTACACTTATCCCTTATGTAAAATACCTTTATATGCAATTAAGACGAGGTTAAAAATAAAATAAAGCAATTTTACAAATTTAAACATGAGGATAAACAATTAATAAAAGATATAAGATACTAACAAGCAAACAATTAAGCATGGGTTGCCTCCCACGAAGCGCTTTTCTTTATTTAAGAGTCTTGTAGCTAGACTCATAGTCGTGCTTCTACGTCCCGATATACGTAAGTCTATCCTCAACTATGTCGTAAGGATCAAACTTATCATTCAAGTTCCTAGTAGTACGTTCGGTTAAATATGCCTTTTCAAACATCTCACCATCAGGATCATAGATTTGTATCCTAATGTACCACCTTCCATTACCATCACTAGGCGGTCTATTCCAATCCCACTTGTGTTCGGATTTCTCAACTATCCACTTATTCATGAAATGGTTAACGGGCAAGCTTCCTAGGAACTCGGTCATCTTCCTAAATACTAAGGCGTCCTCGAACGGGTTCACTTCTATGTCCCTAGCCATTTCTTGTTCTTGGAAAGTTGCTGCACTAGCAAAGGCCTTATCTAGGTAGAAAGGTCTTTGGGGGCCTATGATGTTCTTATCAATCCAAGGTCCATATCTAGAAGGCTCTCTATCCAACCCTATCTCTTGTGGGATTTCCTCATCCTTGTAGTATGTATGCTTTTTAACATCGTAAACGGATCTAGCACTCCCCTCTCCTACCACTATTTTGGACATCTTACAATCGATGATGGCACTAGCGGTAGCTAAAAATCCTCTTCCAACTAGTAATGGGCATGTCGGGTCCTTATTCATGTCTAATACATGAAAGTCGGCCAAAAGAGTCAACTCTCCTACATGTACTACCATGTCCTTTATTATTCCTACCGGACGTGCTATACTACCATCCGCTAGACCTAAGATGGTTTCCGTTGGTTCAATTTTACCTAGGTTGAGGCTTCTATGGAGGGACAACGGAACGAGATTGATGCATGATCCTAAATCGGCTAGAGCATCGAGTGGCTTGGAGGTTCCAAGTCTACACGGAAGAGTGAATAGCCCGGGATCGTCTAACTTCTTAGGTAAGTTGTTTCGCACAAAGGCGGACCCATGTTTTCCAAGCCTAAGTTCTAACTCATATTTTTCTTTTAAAGCATTATAATAAGGTGCATGAGCTAAGACTTCAAGAATCGGTTTTTCTTGATGGAGTTCCTTGTACTCCTCCTCTAAACTAGGTTTGGATTCTTGGCTGATGGGTTTCTCAAGAGTAGGCTTTACCAAAGGTGCCGGGCCTTGGTATCTCTTGGATGGCTTGGAACCCTTTTTGATAGCATTTACCGAGTGAATCGTTGGGTGAGAGGGGCATGGATTTGCATTCTCCCATGGTGAACTAGAACATGAAGTCGATGCAATCGAATTCACTTTTGGGTTCTTTATGGTATCACTTGGGAGTGCTCAAACTTCTCGCTCATTGAAGGCTTTTAAGAGGGCATCAAGCTTGGTTGTCATCTCGCTTTGTTTTTGCTTAAAATCGGCTTCAAGCTTATTCAATCGAGTTTCTTGGGATGACAAAAATCTAGATGCAATTGCCTCAAAATTAGTGGGGTTCCCGGTATTAGAAGAATTGAACCTAGTAGGCGAACTAGACGAGCTTTGGGGTGTGCTTGAGTTTTGGTTCCACTTAAGGTTAGGGTGATTTCTCCATGAGGGGTTGTATGAGTTTCCTAAGTTGTTTTGTTCGGGTTTGAAAGTGTACCACTTCTCTCCCGCTCCGTCGGTACGTATGGAGGCGTAGTCCGCAAAAGCTTGTTCGGAGAGCCTTGTGCAATCACGAGTGTCATGGGGACCACTGCATAACTCACAAGGTAGAGTGATTTGATTCACTTGTCGTGAGGACTTAGGATTTTTGTAGGAACTCATGAGGAATTTAACTTGATCTTCAAGTTCGATCATCCTACGGTCGGGAGGAGGCAAGGAGATTGCCTTGACGGTTTTGGGCAGCTCACGGGGGTCATCCCAACTTTCGTTGTCATAGAGGGCGAGGTCCTCTATTATTTCCCATGATTCTTCTGCAGTGAGATCACTAAGTTTTCCACCGGCCGCTTGGTCTATGGATCGCTTAGTGGGGAAGTTGACATGATCATAAAAGATTTGGACTTGGAGCCAAAGATCAATGCCGTGATGAGGGGCTTTATGAAGTAAGTCCTTGAATCGGGTCCATGCTTCGTAGAGAGATTCACCTTGACGTTGTTGGAACATCAAGATGTCATTCCTAAGCTTAGTGGTTCTCCCCGGTGGGAAAAATTGAGCAAGGAAGCGAGAAGTAAGATCATCCCAACTTGAGATGGAGCCGGCGGGAAGTCGCTCAAGCCAATTACTAGCTTGGTCCCGTAGAGAGAATTGGAAGAGACGCAGGCGCGTGGTCTCCCGAGTAGTAGCATCAAGGTCGATGGAATCGACGATTTTGAGGAAATCCCTCAGATGCTGATTTGGATCTTCGGAACGAAGTCCATGGAATGCACATCCGTTTTGCACCAACCGGATGGTGTCTGATCGCAGGGCCGTAGTTTGGGCTTGGTCAGGAAGCTCAATGGTGTTTCTATAGCCTAGGTGGCTTGGTCTCGAGTACTCACCAAGAGTACGGGCTCTTGGCGGGTCATTGGGTGGTATGTTGATGAATGGTAGTGGGTTATCACCTTCCATGATGAAAAGTGATGGGGTTACGAACAAAGGTTACGAAGAAGGGGGATAGACTAAGAGAAAGCTAAAAATTGAGAAAAAATTTACTTGATAGGAATCAAGCAAAGAACCTAAACGAGGTGGACTACTGACTAGCTATTCTATTCCCCGGCAACGGCGCCAAAAAACTTGATAACGCTACACGCGTCGTTCGGGGTCAAGGAAACTTCCTTTTCTTCGAGCAAGTTTTATAACACCCTAGGCAGTGCACCTAATCGTTGTAGTGTAGTAATTAGGGTAAGCCACGGGTATTGATATCGTTCTCTAGGGGAATAGGAATGCTAGTAAGGAGTTACTACGCTAAGGTTAAGGTTGAGGAAGATTATTTTTTTATCTTTTTATATTTTATGAAATAGAAAGGTACGAATCTCGGGTATTGGATTTGGGGGGGGTTGGTATTTCTACCGATTACTCTACTATTATCTAATTATCTAAACTAAGGTTGTGGGAGTCTATGTCTAATTAATGTGTGCTCGTATGATAGTTTAAAGATGTGTTTACTTAGTTTGTATTACTCCTTAATTATCTCCTATTGATGGTTGAGTGTCACGTCTTATTCCTAGTTGCGTTGTGTGTCTAAAGTTGTAGGGTATGCGTTTCTCCCTAACTCTTTGAACTTACCAAAGGGTCTTGTCTACAAACCCACTAGGGATTATAAACTCCTACTCTAAGGCGCTCTTTGGATGGTTTAGCCTACAACTACTCAGGAAATTATATTCTAAGGTTCACAAAGATGAATCAAGCATTAAGTACACAACGAATGACCTATCACATTACTAGATCATTAATCAACTAAGATAAGAAACAACCAATCAATATTCAATAATTAAGTTTCATACTTCCTAAGCAAACACACAAATAAATTAGCCGGACATGGAGAACATGCAAGCATACACACAAATAATCAAAAACATAATTGAATTAATGAAGTAAAGACTTATCTTGATGTAAGATAGAGTTTAAAACCCTAAAATACTGTACAAGACACCTTAGGTTCGGTTTTAGGTTTTTACTCCAAAGACTCTCTCCACAAAGACTGAAAAATTCGGATTCTATATATAAGATTACAATTGCGATGGCGTCACCTTATGTTTAGTGACGCCGTCGTGTCGCCGTCATTAGGGTTTCGTCTTGGCCACGTTAACCTTGCGACGGCGTCACCTTATGTCCGTGACGCCGTCCTCTTCAGCTTCTGATGTCGTCTGGATTGCATCTAGGCCGTCTGAGTAGCGACGGCCTACTCTTTCACAACTAGACGCCGTCTCTTGAAAATACGAGTTTTGGGTTCTGGCCCGTCACAATAATTTTGGGACGGCGTCACAATGTAGCACCTAACGCCGTCGCCTTCTACTTTCAGCAACTGTGAGTGTCTCGATTTTAACTTTAGCCATTTTCTTCATATATTCGCGCCTTTTCGTCCAAATAAGTGCCATTCCAGCATTTTGCCTTCACGAGACCTAAAAAGTGAAAAGGAGCGATATTAAGCAATAACGGATACAAAAGTGATCAAATAAGGACTTAAACGACCCCTCAAAATGGTACCTTTTAAAACCTTATCAAGCTCCCATGCTAGAATAATTTTTAAAGCCGAACACCTCACGAAACGGGGAATGAAACACTCTCTCACACTTCATCCTATTCTAAGTTATAATTTTAGGGTGATCACTCAATTGCACAGACATAGTAAGTATTCTATCATAGGCTTGACGATTACACAAATCTCCACCACTATAACTAAGGTCAAGACAATCTTTTAGAAGGCAATGTTGGGTTATAATGATTCAAAGGTTTAGGGTGTTGTGTCATTGCTAACTTGCCACGACAAAGTGGACAAAATCAATGATACATGACCAAATCCATGGCCAAGATACTAAGGATTGCTCGCTTCATCACCTAGACACGCTTCATGACAAAAAGGGTAAGGTAAGACATGGAATAATTTAATGGGTGAAAAATAAAAAGAAAACAAATAGTCTTAGCTCAAAACCAGGTCGTCACCGCCCACCGTTCATCCAAAGTTTAACTTCAAGATGAAGAAACCGGATCATGATGTGTCAGGTGAATGTACCATTAGTGGACGTCATGATGAATACATTTCCTGTTCCTCGAAACGTTGGTACCTTGACCAACTCAAATCTTGAAATGTGGTCGAGGTGGCCTCCTCGATGCTAATATCTTATAATCACATAACATAGTGCTATAACAATTTGCACTTTTAACAATAAGAACTAATTAATCGGATAATTTTTTTATTTATTTATTATTTTTAACATATACAATGAATGATAAATTATCCCCCCACTTGAGATGAACATAAGGAGAATATGGGGGATCTTCAATGATCTTCAAATAATTGACTTCAATGTAAGCGTGATTTCCGAAACTCTCTACTCAAACCTTGAACTAGGGTAAACTGTGACTTCCCGATCATAAACTAAGACTATATGGGAGGCTAAGGTGAAAAGGTGTAATGAAATAAGAATGTATATGGGTTAAGAAATGAACGGATAGGCTCAAATGGATGTAACTAGGGGTATCTTGCACTAATAATGAGTGCAACAAAAAGGGTTTACCACGGAGGTCGAAAAGTCAATGTGACTAGTCGATAAACACACACAAATGAACACATATGGGTTATTTGGTTTAATCCTAAAACATTTGCCTCTTCGAATTGCCTTTTTCCAAATGTATCAAGCTAACTTGACACACTACTCGTCTATGGTATCGAAATGATGTAAGGGCCAAGTTCTAAAGTCTACAATACTACCGACACACTCAAGCTTTGGTAGATTTGGGTAAAATAGAGGAAATGGAAAGGATAATCTCACCAATTACATTAAAGGTTATTGTGTACTCGGCTTCATATAATTCAAGTTTGGTTAAAAGCATGTCAAATTTTTTTCAAAAGAGCTTTATTTTTCAAACCAACTAGAAAATTTAGGGCAAGTAGGCTAAGTAAACAAACACTTCATTTCTATTCCTATCCGCCCACTTGAAGTGTACAAAGTCCCGTTTGTACAAAAATAAAAAGGAAAAGAAAATAGAAATGAAAAAGAACTGAGAAAGAAACAAACTCCCCTCTCAATCGCTCGCCAAGTAAGTCTCAACGATGGTCAAAAGAATTGCTACGGCGTAACTAAAGGGACTGATTACGTTGTAACTTAAATAGCCTCACAACTAAACTTTCTCAGTGAAGAGTTACGACGTAACTCTATTAACTAGTTACGCCGTAACTGTCTCTCCAAAATATAATCTGCACAAAAACATACGGAAAATTTGTACCTATTGGCACTTAGATCAACACAATAATCATCCTAAGAGTTTAATTATTACATACATAATAATATTGTTTAGAAAGTAGAGAAATTGTTCGAGAAACAAGGGAGTTAATCCTCCCGGTCGAGATCATGGTCTATTGATTGGTATTGGGATGGGTTAAACGGGGTACTAGTGGTGCTTCTAGGGGTTGGTTGAGGATTCATGTAGGCTACACCATGCTGAACTCCAATATCAGGAATATCCGGTTGATACACGTATAAAGCTCCATGCCAGCGGGGGTAGTTGAGGTGCTTCTCTTGAAGCATATGGCTTGTGCAGTCTGCACTCCAATTGAAGAAGTCTTGCTGGAGCTCCTACACTTGGTTCAATGTGCCTGAAAAACCATCAAATTTGGTGCTTAACCCATACAAACCTGCAGCCAAACCATCAATCTCCTCATTAAAGTGGCTCTCCATATGATCGAGCCATCCATCAATCCTCTGCAATCTATCCCCAACACTCATGGTAGCCCTAGCTCGAACCCTTGGGGCCTCCTCCTCGGCACCCATTTGGCTACCACCCGCTTCACTACCACCGGCTTGACTTCCACTTGCTCCTTCTCATCTTAGTGGAGCATCCGACATCAACTTGGCCTTACCCAAACCATTAAAATGCAAATTCCATACTCAACTAGCTTGTTAGACCCGATCAAGATAGTATCCCTACCATGAGTAACCAACAACAATTCTTGAGGAGACATCAACCTGAAACTCCTCACAAGCTTACCAATCAAATTAGTCCCTTGAATCATGCTCTTTGTAGTGAACCCCTTTGCTCCAGTTGACATAAACTTGGCCAAATACCAAGGGACATCAATCAATGTACCTCCATCCATACCATGTAGCAAAAACAAGTCATCCATCGTCATCTTTTCCCTACCCGAATGTCTTCCTCTGATTGAGCAAGCGATAAGCCTATGAACAAGTCTGCGAATAGGGCTTCTAATCATTGTGTAGGAGGGAGGATGTCTTGAGTTGTAACCAGAAGTGGTAGAGATGCTATTGAAGTAATTGACGGGGTTGTATTCACTTGGCCTAAATCTCCAGCATTGATCATAAAACTCACACCAAATAGCAGACTCAAAGTAATTTCCCTTCTCACCCCTCCAAGTTGGAAATAGAGCGAGGTTGCATTAATGTCGGTAACATCTTCACTAAACTCCCCTAATGCCAAAAATTCTCTAACATACTCTGGAATGACGGGCTCTTTAATCTTGAATAGCCTTAACCAAGCTGAGCAAGTAAACGAACCTCTATCGCAAGTATACTTCGCCTTGCAAAATGCCTTTAGTGCCCTACTTGCTGCCCCATTGTTGATTGTTTCAAACTCGGTGAAATCAAGAGCCTCCGGTGTGTCAATTTTCTTTTAACCAATTTTTCATAATTGGCCCTGCATGATTTTCTACCATGATCCCCATAGGTCATGAATCTCACCCATTGGGCAGGGGTGTTTTTGTTGTTTCCTGAAAGAGAAACACAGATTTAAATAATGTAATAAGATATGTAGTTACGGCGTAGTGTTAGGAATAATTACGCCGTAACTGATATTACGGCGTAATGCTAAACATGGGTTACGCCGTAATCCGTTCACAGAATAAAAATTCAAACAACTACGGCGTAATCTAATCCCATGATTATGCCGTAATTTTCTCAATTCACATAACAGAACAACCATGGTTACGACCAGTAATAGATTACACCGTAACCACCAAAATTTACCCAAAGTAAATAAAAGCATAATTTTTATTTATATAGTGTTACTAGAACGTGCCTAGACCATTATATTTCCGCTCAAATTAAAAACCCTTTCAAATTAATCAAACCGATCCCAACAACCAAAAAGGTTTTAACACGATTAAAGAAAACATGAAAGATTAATCTAAATCATTAATTAAACAGGTCAACAGCATTGATTAACACGAAAGAAGCAAGATCCCCAAATTGAAAATATAAACCCTAATTGAAAAATAATTGAAAGAGAATAAAAAGGGTTAAGCAAGATATTACTAGCCATTCGCGAATGCAAGAGATGAATGAGATAACACCAACGAAATTTTTTAGGGATATTTTTATTGTAGCGATCGCTGTTAAAAGGTTTGGTAAAAACCTAAATGCTCAGCCGTAGCTGAGTTTTTATACCTTCAAAAAGTTACGGCGTAATTAAATTTAGGGTTACGCCATAATTAATTTTTAATTATTTATTATGTTATTATTTTTATATAAAGGTTACGCCGTAACTTTAATAAAAGTTACGCCGTAATTAATAGGTTCAAAATAAATATTTTAGGATATATCCGAAAATTGCAATACGAGAGAGTGAGATACGTACCGTATAAGGAACTGGAGGGTATTCACGTCACTTAACATAGGCCAAAAATTATAAATTCATACCTTAGATCTTCCATTAACTGCTCTCCGGCAGCGGCGCCAAAAAGCTGATGTGCTATTTCATCATGCCTTTAATATTTATAAAACTGAGATATACTAGGATAAACACATGCTAAAGGGCAAAGAACCCGATCAGATGAAGTAAAGCCTTAGTTAAATCCGAGTGTCGTCCCAAGAGAGCTGTGACCTTGAAAGAACTAAGATACCAAGAGATAAATAAGATAAAGTGATAATGGTATTATAAAATAGATAGAATTATCCTAATTACACAGGAGTAGAAATCAGGACAAAGTAATAGAAGAGTGAAGCTTAACCAAGATTTTAGATATGTTTTGATTCTCAATATTTAAGCTCAATATAGTGGGTAAATATCGCTAGACTCCTTTGGTCAGTTCGTTTTAGCCTATGATTCTTAGACCCCTCACAAAGATGATCAGATCACCTGGGATCATTCAGTAATCTAATAGCAGTCATTAAGAACCAAATCTACTAGACCTAGTCTATGGAAACCCGGTCGCTAGGAACTTAGATTTCCCCTAGCTTCTTAAATACCTCTGCTTAATAGGTGATCATTTGGTCAATTCGCACTCAAAGAATGGTTGTACTATGGCTAATTCCTTCCATACTTTGCAACCTAGTGAGTTGAGGTCAGTTGGTCAATTCTCCCAACCCCCTAGATACTAACAAGCTTATAACATCACCGAAACCAGCGATATATGATAAGACTAAGTAGATGTCTATAAAGAGTGATAAAGAGGATAAATAACATAAACATAAACTTGAATTAATAACATGAATTCATAGTATGATCTCTAGAAAAACATAAAAGAATTCAAACTCGAATATAAAGGATTAGAAAATGCAAAAATCGTCTTGTATTTATAGGCGTGAAACCCTAATTGAGCTACGGCGTAACTCTATGAAATAGTTACGCCGTAGTTCTTTATAAGCAGATATACTGATGTCAATCCAGGATTACGACGTAACCTGAGCTGATGGTTACGCCATAGTCTTCATAAAATGTCATTTACGCCGTAACTTAATTGATAGTTACAGCGTAGCCTTTGTAACTACGCTCTGGTGTGGTAACTACGCAGTATCTTAATCTGATTGTTTTGGCGTAGTCTCATTACAGCATAACTCCATTAGCTTGTTACGCCGTAGTCTTTGTAAATTTAATTATGGTGTAACTTCATCACTTAGTTACGTCATAGTCATTGTGAATGTAAGAATAATTCAATCATGAGCCCAGAATTGTCCAAATACCACTTCTTCATAGCAAATTGTTAATACAAATATCATCATTAAACGTTATTTATATTTTTGATCTTTACCTAAGTTTTGTTAACGACAAAAGTAAATTTAATTTGTATAAAGTTTAAAGCTTGTCAAGTTTAATAGATATTAAAACAAGCTTTTTCAAACAATATCTTCATCATTTAAGCATTTACATTGTGGCTAATCATATCTTAATATGAGTCTAAGCATAATGTATGATAGTAGTTTTTAGAATGTTTTAGTTTCTTAAAAACTAAACATTACTTATGTATTTGCATATTTCTAAAAATAGAAAAACATCACATGACATCATGTGATGGATCATGGAAATCATTGAAAGATTTCATTAGATATTTTGTGTAGATTTGTACTCTTCATATCTTACATAATCTTACTTAGATATGGTTGACTTTGGCAAGATCTGGATATCTTGCTGTCAGACCTGGCGGCACCAAAATATATAACGGACGGAACCCTTTCAAGGGGTCCGCCGTCCGTGGTGCCTGCTGATGGTTTTGGCTATAAATAGCAAAGCCAAACCAAGTAGTTTTTCATCCCTTTCTATCATACTCTCTTACATATCTTCTCTCTAACCTTTCTAACTCAGTTTCATATCATACTAGTGATCTCTTTTGTAGCAAAGAAGATCAAGTCACATTCAAGCTTCAAACGAGAAGTTGGAAGTCTTGTTTGTTTAGTGTTGTATGATCTTGTGTTGATTCATACTTCATTGTTGTATTAAACCATCATAATCTTGTGAGTGTGAGTGGTTAGTATTTTAGTCCTCAAAATACATTGTGTGTGGGAGTGGTTGTACCCTTGGAAAGAACTCGACATCTAGCTTAGTGTCGGAAATAGTGTAAGCGAAGTGTAAAGGTTTCTCCGCCGGTGAAAGGAGCTTGTTGACTAGTGAAGTTAAACTCTCGAGTGTGAGACTCGGGGAGTGGAGTAGGGCAAGGAAAAAGAGTCCTTGTAGACCGAACCACTATAAACAACTTGTTGTGGTTTGATCATTTCTTTCCTTATTTACTCTTTACATATTGCTTGCATATTTCATTAACATATCTAAGATCAATATCAATTGATCTTTCAATAAGTTTCAAAACAAAGTTTTTAATTGGTAAACTATTCAACCCCCCTTCTAGTTTTCTACAATTGGTACCAGAGCCTCATTGCTCAAGAATTTCTAAAATAATTTGTATTTTATAAACTTGAAACGATCCATGGAATCTGAAAACTTTAAAGAAGGGCAATCTATGCAAAGACCACCACTCCTTGAAACCAATGGATTTATCTATTGGAAAAACCGTTTTGAAACATATGTAAAATCAAAAGATATAGATCTTTGGTTTGTTATTGTCAAAGGGGATTTTAGTTCTACAACAAAGGATATTTCTGTTGATGAACAAAAGAAATTAGTTGCTAGAAATAATGAAGCTAAAATGATGCTTTATAATGCTTTACCTAGAAAAGAATATGAAAGAATTTTTATGTGTGAAACCGCCAAAGATATTTGGGAATCTTTGATTGTTACACATCAAGGTAATTCACAAGTCAATGATAACAAAATTGATCTTCTTGTTCAAAAATATGAACAATTTGTTATCCCTGAAGATGAAACCATTGATTGTGGCTTTGCTCGCTTTAATACTATTATTACATCACTTAAAGCACTTGATGAATCTTTTCGTAGTTAGAACTTTGTCAGGAAATTTCTTAGAGCACTCCATCCCAAATGGAGAGCTAAAGTGACCGCTATTGAAGAATCAAAAGATCTCTCAAAAATGTCACTAGACGAGCTAATCGGTAACCTCAAAGTACACGAAATGGTGATGGAGAAAGATTCGGAGATCATCAAAGGAAGAAGGGAGAAGATCAAATCCGTTGCTCTAAAAGCAAAGGCGGAATCAAGTGATGATGACGAATCTTGCTCCGGTAGTGAAGATGAGGAGTATGCCATGGCCGTTAGAGACTTTAAGAAGTTCTTTAGAAGAAGAGGAAAGTTTGTAAGACAACCTCGAGAAGAAAAGAAGCCATTCCGAAAAGATAGGGATGACAAAAAGGGTAAAGGTGAAAGAAAGTGTTTTAGATGTGGTAATGCAAGTCATCTCATAGGAGAATGTCCCAAGCCACCTAAAAGCAAAACTCAACGAGCTTTTGTAAGTGGTGCTTGGAGTGATAGTGAAGACGATGAAGAATCAAGCAAGGAAGAGATGACTCTAATGGCACATGAGTCAAACGAGGTACTTTTCGACTCTTCTTATTCTTCTATTGATGATGTCACTTTGCAAAAACAATATAATCAATTGTGTGAGCTAAGTCTAAAAATCATAACTAAAAATAAATTTTTAAAAACCAAAAAGGAATTTTTGGAAAATGAAGTTTATGAGTTAAAAGAAAAAGCAAAACGACTTGAAAAAGGAAAAGCAAATGACGATGGTTGTAAATCATGTCAAGAGCTTAATCTTGAAATAGAAAAACTAAAGCTCACACAAGATGTTCTAATCGAACAAAATTTTAAATTTAAAAGGTTTAACAAAAACATCGCGCTTGCCGATGAAATAGTTAAAATACATAAAACACCAGGAGATATGAATGGGCTAGGATTTAATGAGGTATTAATTTCAAAGAGTCAAAACAAAACGGCCGAAAAGGACGAACAAACTGTTAAAACTGCTGCAGTACATCACGGACCAGACGGACCCAAAATAAGGGTTCCGTCCGTTAAACCAAATGGTGCCGTGGGTACTTCAGCAGGACAGAATGTTTGTGATATGGACCGTAATGAATTTATCAAAGTAACAAAGAAAACCAAGGATAGTGTTAAACTAAAACCAGCTGTTACATCAGGAGTAGGACTTGCTGAAAATGAATTTAGATCAAAAACTACTCAACAACGACATAAAACACCTTTTGCCAAAAGCCCCACCACAACGTACAACCCAACTACCAACACAACGGTTGGAATCAAAACTTTCCTAGACCATATCAAACTCCAGATTACATGTCATGGAACTCTTACCCATCGTTTCCATACATGAATCAAATAAATGGTATGTTTAACCCAAACGGACCCATGAGATATTGGGGACCAAATGCTTGAGTTATTTGCTTCTTAGGTATGCTTGAAAGTTGGATTAGAACCTGATGAATGGATAAAAGATAGTGGATGCTCACGACACATGACGGGCAACAAAAGTCTCTTCTCATCATACCAAGAGTATGACGGAGGTAATGTCACTTTTGGTAGCAATCTCAAAAGCAAAATCATTGGCAAAGGTACGATCGCTCATAACTCCCTAACTATTGAAAATGTTGCTCATGTAGATAGGTTAGGATTTAATCTACTTAGTATTAGCCAATTATGTGATAAAAAGTATAAAGTACTATTTGATGAAAATGGTAGTAAAATACTAAAAGATGGTATCACCATAGCTAAAGGAGTTAGGAAAAATAACATATACGTCATGAAAATTGATAAAACATCTAATGGCAAACTTTGCCTAACAACGTTTGATGATAGCTCATCTCTTTGGCATAGACGCTTAGGTCACGCTAATATGAGACTTATACAAAACCTATCTTCGAAAGAGCTAGTTAGGAATTTACCAAAACTAAAATATGACCAACACTTTTGTGACGCTTGCAAAATTGGTAAACAAACCCATAGTAGTCATAAATCTAAAAATATGGTGTCCACATCTAAGTGTCTAGAATTATTGCATATGGACTTGTTTGGTCCATCCGCTATAAGAAGCTACGGAGGCAACTTATACACTTTGGTCATAGTAGATGATTACTCAAGATTTACTTGGACGTTGTTTTTGAAAACTAAAAATGAAGCTTTTGATAAATTTGAAATTCTTAGCAAGAAAATTCAAAATCAACTAGGTGTTAAAATTGTGTCGATCCGAACGGATCATGGTCGTGAATTTGACAACGAAACTCAATTTGGAAACTTTTGTGATACAAATGGTATAACACATAACTTTTTGGCTCCACGAACACCTCAATCAAATGGAGTGGTAGAAAGTAAAAATAGAACAATTCAAGAAATGAGTAGAACAATGCTTAATGAACAAAACATTCCTCAAAAGTTTTGGTGTAACGCGGTTGACACTTCTACATATATTTTAAATAGAGTCTTAATTCGTCCTTTCCTAAACAAAACACCATATGAGCTTTATAAAGGTAAAAAGCCAACTTTAGGATATTTTAGAGTCTTTGGTTGTAAATGCTTTATTCTTAATACTAAAGATTATCTCACCAAGTTTGACCCAAAGTCTTATGAAGGTGTATTTCTTGGTTATTCTCAAACTAGTAAAGCTTACATTGTCCTAAACAAAGAAACAATGATAGTCGAGGAATCGTTGAACATAACATTCGATGAAAGTCCACCTCCCTCTAAGACATCACCTTTGGTAGATGATGACTTAGTTGAAAGTCAAATGATAGAAAGTCAATAAATAATTAATAATAACAAGGAAGATGAACCATTAAATAAAGAGATTGTAAACATCAAAGAATCTAAAAGTCATCCTTTAGACAAGGTCATAGGACAACTTAATCAAAGAACCTTAAGGTCACAAGCCCAAAATCAAAGTAATTGTTTTTGTTTTGTATCCACCATTGAATCAAAAAACATAAATGAAGCAATAAAAGATGAATCATGGGTAATTGCCATGCAAGAAGAGTTAAACCAATTCGTTAGAAATGATGTTTGGAAATTAGTTCCAAAACCTAAAGATCAAACTATAATTGGAATGAAATGGGTCTTTCAAAATAAAATGGATGAAAATGGTGTAGTATCTAGAAACAAAGCTAGGCTTGTTGCACAAGGTTATAATCAACAAGAGGGGATTGACTATGATGAAACTTATGCACCGGTAGCTAGACTCGAATCTATTAGAATATTACTTGCTTATGCATGTGCTTATGACCTTAAATTATTTCAAATGGATGTTAAAAGTGCTTTTCTTAATGGGTTTATTAACGAAGAAGTGTATGTTGCTCAACCTCCCAGTTTTACCGACTTTGAGAAACCACATCATGTCTTCAAACTCAAGAAAGCATTATACGGTCTTAAGCAAGCACCAAAAGCTTGGTACGACCGACTTAAGACTTTTCTTATTGATAACAAATACACTATGGGATTATTAGATAATACTCTTTTTACCAAGAAAAATGAATCACATATTATCATTGTTCAAATATACGTTGATGACATTATATTCGGATCAACTTGTCAAGAGCTATGTGATGATTTCTCTAAAATCATGCACGACGAGTTTGAAATGAGTATGATGGGTGAATTAAATTTCTTTCTAGGACTTCAAATTAAACAACTAGAAGATGGCATATTTTTTAACCAATCTAAATATATAAAAGACATGCTTAAGAAATTTGGTCTTGAAGATTCCAAACCAACTAAAACACCCATGTCCTCGGACACTAAACTCACCAAGGACGAAGAAGGTGAATCCGTAGATAACACTAAATATAGAGGAATGATTGGTAGCCTACTCTATCTTATGGCTAGTAGACCCGCCATTATGTTTAGTGTTTGTCTATGTGCTCGCTTTCAAGAAAACCCAAAGGCATCACACTTAGAAGCCTTAAAAAGGATTTTTAGATACATTAAAGGAACAACGTGTTTAGGATTATGGTATCCCAAAGGAACGGGTGTAGAAACCATAGTTTATGCCGACTCGGATCATGCCGGTGATTATGTCGATAGAAAAAGTACAAGTGGTATTTGCACTTTTGTTGGACATTGTCTCACCTCATGGTTTGCAAAAAAGCAAACGGCTTTAGCCATCTCAACTACTGAAGCCGAGTACGTCTCAGCCGAAAAAGCATGTCAACAAGCTCTTTGGATGAAGCAAGCTCTCGTAGATTACGAAATTCATCTCAACGACATTGTAATACTTTGCGACAACAAAGGAGCCATCGATCTCAGCAAGAATCCCATTCAACATGCTCATACAAAGCATATTGAAATCCGTCATCACTTTCTTCGCGACAATGTTCAAAACGGAAACATCTCAATCGAGAAAGTATCCTTTGAAGACAACATTGCCGACATCTTAACTAAGCCTCTTAAATGAGAACCTTTTATCTTCTTAGACTTGGTTTAGGGTTAATGGAACCAAACATGTAGGATAAACATAGCCCAAAACATTAGAATAGTCAAAACAAAACAATTTTGTTTTGTATCTGCTACTGTAGCCACGACACCAAACGACAACACGGACGGAACCAAAAATTTGGTACCGTCTGGTCCGTGGTGTCTACAGAAGCAAAACTGCTACCTACAAAACATCTTCTTCCTCAAAACCCACTTTACCAAATGTTAGGAATTGGAAATTCCATGTTAAAGTGTCGGTCACCCAAATAATGGTCTAGCATATGTTAGCTCGTAGATTTGTAGTTATTTACGTTATTATGTAGTTAATTAGTTAATTAGTAGCGTAGAATAGTTTAGTGTAACACCGTGGAGGAAGGACATGTCTTTACCCACTGTATGCCTGATCTACAAGCCGATAGGAGGTCGTGTATTCTGTAACTATAAATACCCCTTCCATCCATGGAAGGGGTGGTGTTTTTCAATCTAACATTCCATACTTTTGTATACCAAGTCTCTAGCAAGAAAACACCCAACTCTCTACTTCTCTCTCTAATGGCAAACATGTATTTTGATCATCCAAGACCACCCGAATCATCAACACAATAATATATCGATCCTACAAATGGTACCAGAGCCAAGGTTATTGTGTTTTGATGATTTATTGTGGTGTTTGATTTTCGTGTTAACTGTTTTTACATCATTTTTGGTTCGAAAATCTTTTTACATTATTTTTGGTAATACAGTAATACATGTTTTGGTGTATGTGGTTTTGGTAAAACAGTAATACATGTTTTGGTGTATATGGTTTTGGTCAAATAATAAGTCATGGTCCTTTCTCATGAACAATATCTGTCTTTGTGTCATCTTATTGTCCAAAAACTGATATTAGTATTTTCATTCTTTTTAGACTTTTTGGTACTATTGTATGCTAATGGTCTTTAACGATAAAATATGTGGTCAAACCTGTCAAAAGATGCAGTTTTTATGCATTTTTCTGGGTAAGTATGAAGATGGTCGCAAAACTTGTCGGAAAACTCATCGGAAAATGTCATTTTTCAAGTTAGCAACTTGTCAAAAAAAGTGTCCAGATTCATCGAATCTAACTAGCGACTTGTTATTTAACAAGTGGCGACTTGTACATCTATTACAGTAGCGACTTGGAGATTTACTGATTTTTTTGAAAATCAGTAGCGACTTGCTTTGAGAAAAACAGGTAGCGACTTACTTTGTGAAAAACGGGTAGCGACTTGAAATAATGGCTAGCGACTTGACTCATATCTAGCGACTTAGTGTCAAAAAAATTAGCGACTTGATTGAAAAGTTAGATGAAGAAATGACAACAAAAGACCATGACCACACCACCATAAACCCATACATCATCGACCTTAGTTTCTACCAACATCACCGGTCCATGAAACAACTTAACATATCCGAATCTAAGAAATCCTAAATCACAACTTCTACAACAAATATCATCCTCCACTTACTACTTCAATCTCTTTTTCATCAATACCAAGACTCGACAATCAAATAAAATGAACTTAAATGCAAAAGATCTCAGCGTTTTCTCATTCGTTCTAATCAAAGAAATATCATGACTTTTAAGGTCATTATAACGAATGAAAAAAATTAACATCATCGATCTATATGTTTGAGACCTAGCCTCAATTCATGTTCGAATTAGAAAAGTTAAAGATAATAACAAAAGTGCTATTTCTTTACTTTAGTTCGATTATTTAACATCATAAAACCTACCCGATAATCTGAAGCCTATCCGAATCATGGACCTCGTTCTCTAGCCATCCCTGTGGCCTCGTCATGTGCCTCGTACCATCCCTGTGGTGAGGTCTTGATGTTTATCAAAATGGAGAGACACATTCGTTTTGATTGTGCATTAAGTTGGATTGATATATGAACTTTTGATATCATTTTTTCTGTGTGTCGACTGTTTTGGAAGAGAGAGAAAAAAGGGGGGCGGACTGTTTGAGATGTATATGTTAGGTTTAGGTCAATTGTGAGAAATATTAGGGTATCCTAATACTTATAACCGGTGATATTGAATTTTTTATGGATCGGGTGTTATACTTCTTATGGGCTTTCGTGCATATAATGGATTGGGCCTTGTGTTGTGATTACATCCGAACTAGGCCGTGTGTTTATTGGGTATTCACGGGTTGTAATATGCTCCACATAATATTTGTGTGATGATTAACTTGGTTTATTGTTGTTAGTACTTGTATGAGGGATGATGATTTGGTATCGGATGGATTATTAGATTGGGTATTATTGAGAATCGGTTCCATTGTATCATTATGAATTTATACCAAAGTCTCATATTTGATAGTTAAGAGTTGTTTGGACCGGGCTTGTATTAAATGTGGGAAGTTTGAACTTGGTGTAACATGGGCGTTAATTTGGTTGCTTGGATTAATTTTCATTGACCGTGCCTCGATTACTCAAATAACCAAATTTGGGCCATACTTACGATTGGGTCGGATGGGCTTCTCAATGAGATTGGTGTGATGATGAGTTTTGTTGGATAATGTGGTTTGATACTTTGGTATATACATTTTCACGAAAAATATTATGTCACGGCTTGAAGGGTGTATTGGAAAATGTTGACTATGGGGTTGTTTGAACGATATTTCTTGTTTGAATTTGAAGTAAGGATTTCCGGGCGTGTTTACTTATTTCGTCTTCTTTCTTTCTACCCTTCCGCGAAGATGACTTGTTTGGGTGTTTATAGAGTGTGATAAAGACTTGGCTATTTAGGTACGGTTGTGATTCTTTCTCGGTTTACCCACAACGTAACTATCACTTCAGTGTCTCACTTAGTTGAGAATGTCAAGAGGTTTTGTATATTGGGTACACCGTTTCTTCTTCACAAGGATTAGTACAAGTTTAAGTAACAAATCTGGGGAATTCTAGTTCATGATCAAGTTTGGTATATCGGGTTTACTTCTCCATGTGGTCACAGCATCAGCCGACAGAATGTGTGTATAATGTGTGTACCAAAATGTTCATTGGATGATTGATGATATTGTTGATGTTGGATAATGAACCGCTGCATGTTCCCCTAAAACAGAGATTCACCGAAACCAAAGTTGTCATTTCGCATTCAAGCTGTCATTGTTTACGGTTTTGTCTTGATTTTGTAAAATCCCGCGAAAGAATCTATTTCTCGGTTTAAATCATAGACTTGTAAAATCCCGTGACAATGGAAACATCCTGGTAATAGTAAAGTGCATTTCCGGAGCTATCTTACGGTTTATTCCTGGTTTGGTAAAATCCCGCGAAAGAATCTATTTGTCGGTTTAAACCATAGAATTGTAAAATCCCGTAATGATGGAACCATCTTGGAGAAGAGAAAGTGTAATTCTGTATCTTCTTGATGCTGGTACTACGATTTCTGCTTCGAAGAAGGGATAAAAGGGTGTACTTCATGAATTGGGTATGTGTTTGGGTTGTCTTCATGGCAGTTTGGTTATTACATGGTTTTACGGGGTTACGTGCTTTTAACCATGGTCGAGATGAAACCATTATCAAAGTTCATTTAAATGTTAAAGAAGGCTTGATTTGAGCAGTTTAGAAGATGTGACAATGGCGTTAATTCAGTATTATTTATTTGAGGTTGAAGTGAAATATCACGGGCGAGTGTACTTAGTATCTGAAGGTATCGGGGATGGATGGATAAAGATTCTTCATGATCCTTGTTTGAGCTTATTATAAAAAACGGAGACTTGGAAATCTAGTTATCGTTGGGTGTCTTTTACCTTTTCTTTTACCACTTGGGGGAATTGGGCTCTTACCACCACAAGATAACTATCACTTTAAGGAGTTACGTTGTTGTGCTCAGTGTCACATTCAATTGTGGATTTTCAAGAGGTGATGTACGCCTTATACTTGATGGTTGGTTGGTTGAAGAGTATATAGTACATAGAGAGTACTTAGAGATGCTAATGGAAATCGGCACCGCTCTTTGTTACATATGTGCAAGTATAAGTCACGAGTTCGGGTTAGTTTACTTGATGAGTGTCTAAATACTCATCATTTTTATACTATCTAGACTGCAAAATCATCTGAAAACACTCAAAAATGCATCAAAATGATGAAAATATCACAAATTAGTGTTTTATGTGTTTTAAATGCAAAAATATCAAAATCAGATGAAAAACGTATCAAATTTGCATAATTGGCAGTTTCAGTCCCCCAAGTTTCTAAAATTGTCAAAAATAGTCCCTGAGTCCTAATTTCAAAAAAAAAATCACCAAAGGTCCTTTTTAAATCATAACTTGTCAAAATTAGTCCTTTGGTGAAAAATATAAAAAGTTTGAGAAAATTACAAGTTTGGTCCTCCAAGTTTCAAAATTGGCAAAAATGGTCCTTGGAAAATTGGAAAATGTCAAGTTTGGTCCTTGTACTTTTAGAGCCTGTCACTTTTAGCCCTTGGAGCAACTTTGCAGATTTGGCAGCCTTGGTCCTTTCATTTTCAGAATTTACAAACTAGGTCCTTGTGTTTTAAACCCCTTACAACCATTTTGACCTTGTCACAAGCCTAATGGACCCTGCCATTAACCCTTTGGACCCCTTCATTTGACCCCCCTGCCTACTAATATCTGGTCAAACCACAAGTCAAAAACAAACAACCCCTTTTGCCGCCAAAGTCCTTCCTCCCAACTGCTTCTCTGCAACACCATCCCCCCAGCTCTCCTTCACCTTCCCTTGTCCCCTCCACCTCAACCAAACTACAAGAAACATTAAATACAACCCTCCCCCATTCACTCAATTCCTCCACCTGTCAAATGCCAGTTTCCCGCCAAAATGCAATCAAGGGCCAGAATTCACTTAACTCATCCAATGGCCTCAAAAGAAAGTGGGAAAAGCTCAGAGCAAGTGGGGGAGATGATTGGCATATAAATAAGAGAAGAGAAAGAGGAAGCAAAGCAGTAGCTAGTTTTTTTTTTTCTTTAATGTCGTTTTTTAATTAAATGTTTTAGTTATAGTTAAAATGTTGTAATTTCAGTTTCTTGGTATCACATTTATGTTAAATCATCTTTGTAATGTGTTTTGAACATCAATCCAAGTCTTTTATATAGATTCCAAGTTTTAAGTTAACTGTTGAAAATCTCAGTTTCCAGCTCTTATTCATAAGCTCTTAGAAGCTTATTTTTAAACTCAAATCAGCTTATTTAAGCTTATCAAAGCTTTTTGTAAGCTTAAGCATCAGTTTCAAGCAATTTTGGTCCATGGTCAATAAAAGTCAAACTGGAGCCTAAATGGGAAATGAAGCTTATTTGGGTTGATGCAGTGGTGCTTTGGGTTGTATTTGACTAGGATAGAGTAGATTGGGTTTGGGTTTTAGCCTGCAATAAGCTGGATCCATGTGAGTTGGCATTTCACTTTTCAATCTCAATCCATTTTCCATATTTTGCTTGAAAGTTTATCTGTGGTTACCAGTAGTTCAAATGTGTTTATTAAGTTGTATTTGGGGTAGCCAAACCCTGTTTGATCAATAGCATCAGTTGGTTTAGCAGTTTGTCTAATTTTATTTGCAAATCTATGTTTTAAGTAGTGTTTGGAACTGCTTAGTTATTCAAGTTAAAGTGCATTTGTGTCATTGTTATTAGTTGTTTCATGTTACATTAGCTCTAGATAGTTCATTTCAAGCATAAAAATCAGTCCTCTTTAGTTAAAAAGTCAAAATCATATTAATTCTGTCCTAGTTCATAACTGTTAAAATTTTAGATTGCAAAACTCATCAAATTAGCTTAAAACTTGTTAAAATAGCTTAAACTCACCTTAGTATAGCTTATTATAACATAATCAGTCATTAAAATCAATTTCAAGTTCATAAAAGTCAAACTAGTTCATTTTATAAAAAGTCAAAATTTCTAAATACCCGTTTTTGAATAAACTTTGGAATTTTACTGTGTGTTTATTAATGAGATTTAGCTCATAAGCTTCTAGGAAATTAAAATATAGCTGCTAAAATAAATTAGAAAAATACTAGTTTAGTTTTAATCAGCTTATAGAGTGCTTATTCTTTAGCTTCTTTTGACTGCCCTTTTCTGAAAAATGCCCTGTGCAACAGTGTTTATTTTGTGCTTATTTTCAAGTTATATTGCTTATTCAGTTATAATATTAGCTTATAATCAGTATCTAGCTTATTTCCAATTCACCTTGTGCTTATTCATTAGCTTATTAGTTATTTAGCTTAATCTAGTGCTTATTTCCATATATTTTTGTTAACTGTTGAGTTTTTCAGTTTTTTATGTGCTTATTAGAGGTTTTCATAAAAAGTTGTAGTTTTAATAAGTGCTTATTTAAGTGTGTTTAATAAGTTTGCAAAAGAAAAATCGAAAAAAAAAATAAAAGTAGCAAAAAGGGGTGCACAGATTCGAACCTGTGACCTTCAGCACCATTCCCACGCTCCAACACACCACACAGAAACCAACTGCCCTTGGGACTTGTCTTGGTTTTATTTTGCAACATTTAATATATAAGGGTATTTAGTCAGTTTTGCTTTAAGCACTTCTTTAGCTTATTTCGTGGCTTATTTCCAAAACAACCACCTAGTTTCTTATTTTTCTTAGATTAAGCATAAGTCAAAGTAGTTTTCATGAATTTTTCAGATTTTTTTAGATTGTTTTAGTATTTTTAATAATTTAATTAGTGTTATTTGGTTTTTAATTCGTAATAAATAATTTAAGAGTCGAAAAAATACCCGGCTTTTTTCTAAAATTTTCTTTTGTCATATATTAAGTAAGAAAATTGTTTTTATACTTGTAGGACTTTTATTTCATAAATTTTACGTTTTATCTTGTGCTCCAGCGTAATTTTTGTACATAACGTACGTTTTCATTTTAGGCCACGTTTTTAGATATTTTAAGTTTACGTTTTAGTTAAAATAGTTTATTTAAGTTATTTTATTTTATAAAATCACAAAAACATCATTGTAAAAATAGTGATAGCGTTTATTTAATATATTTTAGCTTTTTAATTTTCTTTAATTTGCATTTAAGTCGCTGTAATTTATTAACTTTTTCTTTAGGTATAGTTATCAATCCAAAACCTTTACTGATCACTATCCTTAGTGATCATTCTATCATCTGATTTAGTGTTTACACACCATTGAGTCTTCGTGGGACTTAACGACCCGGGAATTCATTATATTCTCCAGGACTTCATTGCATTTGTGCTTAAGCTGTTTTAAGTCTGTTACGGTTGGCCATTCACAAGTGGCCAGCTTGTGTGATTAGACTTGACGGTTTAGCACAGATCAAATTTTGGCGCCGCTGCCGGGGAGGCTTTAGCGTGTGTTTAGCCATTTTCAGACCCATCCTTGCACATAACCCACCATTTGTAAAAAGTTTTTTTTGGTAAAGTTATAAGAAATTCAAAAAGTTCATTAACACTTTTCCTGAAGTGTTATCAACGCCAAAAATATTTTCATTCTTTGTTTTTATAGCATTTTTTTTTCAAAAATCCAAAAATATCCATCCTTTATCCTCTAATCTGTTTAATTCTCCATTCCTTTATCCTATAATCTGTTTAATTCTCCATTCCTTATCCTCTATAACCGTTTAATTCTTCATCTCTTATCCCTCTTATCCGTTTAATTCTTTATGTCATGGTTTTCGACATGTTCCTGGTGTGGAGGTCCATTTAACGGTGGAAATTGTCGGCGATGTACCAATGTGAGTTTCGGAGACAAGTTTGTCGGTAATCCCGATCCCATTTCGAATAATGAAACACCCGATTTTTCCTACCTACCTCCACAGCCCCAATACGAATCCTACTCATGCGAGTTTTGTGGGAATGATTCTCATTACGGTTTTGATTGTCCACCACGGGTCCCGCTTGTCTATGAGCCAGAACCATGTTACAATCAGAACTTTGGTGAAATTTACTCTCCCAATTATCTCTGTTGTGAGAATTGCGGGGGTCCTCATGCGACTTTTGAATGTCAACCGATGAATCAAAATTTTCACAATTCCAATTCTCCCGGTTTTGACAATTTCCAACCCCCACAGTATTCCATCAGTCATCAGACTTCCGAGCCTTCACAGCATTTCAATGATTACGAGGAGTGTAATCTTCCACAAAGTTCTGAAGAAATACGCATTCGAAAGAAACTACAAATGAAAAGAATGGTGTGTAAGCTTCAGCAGATGAATATAAGAATCAGATATGATGACAATGATGATGAGGATACTATTCAAATGAAGGAATATTATGAGAGCTTGTCAACTGAAATCACACCCGAAGCTCCCATTGACTCTCTCATAATGGGGGACGAGCCTCTTAGCACTATTCCATAAATGGAATCGTCTAGTGTTGAGAGCCTTGTCCCAATCCCAAGTGAGTCCGAGGTTATCTCCGGTAATATGTGTGATAAGCCTCTTGATGATGATTCTTACCCTCCTCTTGACATTCCAAATGATCATGTTGATATGTTCTCCGATTCTGACAACGATTGTACTTCGTTTGACGATTCTTTATCCTATGGAGACATCGATTATGTCGAGGAGCTACCTTCTGAGCTAGTTAGCTTAGAAGAAGTGAGAGATTCTGATGATCTGGAAATTGAGGACGAGATACTTCGTGAAAAATTGTTCAATATAAATCTCCTCGTTTCTAAGATCGAATCATTCTGTGCTAAGTCAGCTTCATCTCCTATCCCCGTTGTGGATAGTGACTCTACATTGGACAAGCCCGAAACATCTCTTGAGCTTGAGGCTTTTTCCAATGATTCTCTTCATAAAGAGTTCTCCGGTGAACTCTCTCATGACATATCTCTTCCGGAATATGATCATTTCTATTTTGATCTTGAGGATGATATTGGCTCGGAGGAAGGTGTACTCTATCATAAGAGTTTGCTTATTGATAATACTACCTTCACCCTTCCTCCCGATATGTCTACATTTGAGGATGACGAATGGATCCTAATTGTTATAAACATCTTCCTTCCATTCCTCACTTATGATGTGACTTCCTCTCTTCTTCACTCATTCTGGAGTGAGGACACTATCTTTGACCCCGGCATTTTCATTTATCATCTGTGAGCCGGGTCTTTCTCTGTATATCTCGTCGGTGTAGAACTTTCGGGTGCTTCAATGTTTATCCAAACATCTTGAATGAAAGTCCGATGGAGATTGTTTCTTCCACTTTGCTTCCCCATGAACAAATTAATGCGGGGTCGAGTCAAGCTAGCGACTCGGTAATCAAAAACAGTAGCACACTATATGGGTTTTCACCCATATTTCTGTCTTCTTACCCCTTTCTACCACCCTAGTGTGGGGGAGATGCCCCACATGTTATATATATATATATCAGTAAAAAAAAAAAAAAAAAAAAAAAAAAAAAAAAAATCTTTCAAAATAATGGCCGTAGTATTTCCCTTTTACGTTCTATGTTTCGGCATAACCGCCGGTACTTTGAATATTGAGGGCAATATTCATTTCTAAGTGTGGGGGGGAATTCTCACGAATTTTATCATGTATTATCCACCCAATTCCCCCGTTTTTGGCCAAAATTTTTTTTTTTTTGGAGTAAGTGTTTTTCACTTACTCAGCAAATGGTAATCAGTCCACCATGTCTAACCCACAAAAGGATTGGCTAATCCAGGAGCAAACGGCTCTTGGTAAAGATATATCAAATCCGTTTATGGCTTGCAATTTGCCCAAAATTGTATGGTTCTCAACTCACCATATCCTAAAAAGTGAAGAGTTGGCTAGCCCGCAAGATTATGGCTTGTGGTAAAGGCAGTGGAAAAACCATAATTGGTAATCAGCTCACCAAAGATAATATTGATAATTTATCTAAGAGTTGGCTAGTCCAGAGCAAACGGCTTCTGGTAAAGACAAATCAAATCCGTTTACAGCTTATGATTTGCTCAAAATCATTTGGTTATCATTGTACCAAGGTTCTTACTTGAATCAAAACAATTGGCTACTCCAGAAGTAATGGCTTTTGGTAAAGAGTTTTTCAAATCCGTTAAGTTTTCTCAAATCATTGCTAGGGACTAGCAATATCTTAGTGTGGGGGATTGATGAGTGTCTAAATACTCATCATTTTTATACTATCTAGACTGCAAAATCATCTGAAAACACTCAAGAATGCATCAAAATGATGAAAATATCACAAATCAGTGTTTTATGTGTTTTAAATGCAAAAATATCAAAATCAGATGAAAAACGTATCAAATTTGCATAATTAGCAGTTTCAGTCCCCCAAGTTTCTAAAATTGTCAAAAATAGTCCCTGAGTCCTAATTTCAAAAGAAAAATCACCAAAGGTCCTTTTTAAATTATAACTTGTCAAAATTAGTCCTTTGGTGAAAAATATAAAAAGTTTGAGAAAACTACAAGTTTGGTCCTCCAAGTTTCAAAATTGGCAAAAATGGTCCTTGGAAAATTGGAAAATGTCAAGTTTGGTCCTTGTACTTTTAGAGCTTGTCACTTTTAGCCCTTGGAGCAACTTTGCAGATTTGGCAGCCTTGGTCCTTTCATTTTCAGAATTTACAAACTAGGTCCTTGTGTTTTAAACCCCTTACAACCATTTTGACCTTGTCACAAGCCTAATGGACCCTGCCATTAACCCTTTGGACCCCTTCATTTGACCCCCCTGCCTACTAATATCTGGTCAAACCACAAGTCAAAAACAAACAACCCCTTTTGCCGCCAAAGTCCTTCCTCCCAACTGCTTCTCTGCAACACCATCCCCCCAGCTCTCCTTCACCTTCCCTTGTCCCCTCCACCTCAACCAAACTACAAGAAACATTAAATACAACCCTCCCCCATTCACTCAATTCCTCCACCTGTCAAATGCCAATTTCCCGCCAAAATGCAATCAAGGGCCAGAATTCACTTAACTCATCCAATGGCCTCAAAAGAAAGTGGGAAAAGCTCAGAGCAAGTGGGGGAGATGATTGGCATATAAATAAGAGAAGAGAAAGAGGAAGCAAAGCAGTAGCTAGTTTTATTTTTTTCTTTAATGTCGTTTTTTAATTAAATGTTTTAGTTTTAGTTAAAATGTTGTAATTTCAGTTTCTTGGTATCACATTTATGTTAAATCATCTTTGTAATGTGTTTTGAACATCAATCCAAGTCTTTTATATAGATTCCAAGTTTTAAGTTAACTGTTGAAAATCTCAGTTTCCAGCTCTTATTCATAAGCTCTTAGAAGCTTATTTTTAAACTCAAATCAGCTTATTTAAGCTTATCAAAGCTTTTTGTAAGCTTAAGCATCAGTTTCAAGCAATTTTGGTCCATGGTCAATAAAAGTCAAACTGGAGCCTAAATGGGAAATGAAGCTTATTTGGGTTGATGCAGTGGTGCTTTGGGTTGTATTTGACTAGGGTAGAGTAGATTGGGTTTGGTTTTTAGCCTGCAATAAGCTGGATCCATGTGAGTTGGCATTTCACTTTTCAATCTCAATCCATTTTCCATATTTTGCTTGAAAGTTTATCTGTGGTTACCAGTAGTTCAAATGTGTTTATTAAGTTGTATTTAGGGTAGCCAAACCCTGTTTGATCAACAGCATCAGTTGGTTTAGCAGTTTGTCTAATTTTATTTGCAAATCTATGTTTTAAGTAGTGTTTGGAACTGCTTAGTTATTCAAGTTAAAGTGCATTTGTGTCATTGTTATTAGTTGTTTCATGTTACATTAGCTCTAGATAGTTCATTTCAAGCATAAAAATCAGTCCTCTTTAGTTAAAAAGTCAAAATCATATTAATTCTGTCCTAGTTCATAACTGTTAAAATTTTAGATTGCAAAACTCATCAAATTAGCTTAAAACTTGTTAAAATAGCTTAAACTCACCTTATTATAGCTTATTATAACATAATCAGTCATTAAAATCAATTTCAAGTTCATAAAAGTCAAACTAGTTCATTTTATAAAAAGTCAAAATTTCTAAATACCCGTTTTTGAATAAACTTTGGAATTTTACTGTGTGTTTATTAATGAGATTTAGCTCATAAGCTTCTAGGAAATTAAAATATAGCTGCTAAAATAAATTAGAAAAATACTAGTTTAGTTTTAATCAGCTTATAGAGTGCTTATTCTTTAGCTTCTTTTGACTGCCCTTTTCTGAAAAATGCCCTGTGCAACAGTGTTTATTTTGGCTTATTTTGTGCTTATTTTCAAGTTATATTGCTTATTCAGTTATAATATTAGCTTATAATCAGTATCTAGCTTATTTCCAATTCACCTTGTGCTTATTCATTAGCTTATTAGTTATTTAGCTTAATCTAGTGCTTATTTCCATATATTTTTGTTAACTGTTGAGTTTTTCAGTTTTTTATGTGCTTATTAGAGGTTTTCATAAAAAGTTGTAGTTTTAATAAGTGCTTATTTAAGTGTGTTTAATAAGTTTGCAAAAGAAAAATCGAAAAAGAAAAATAAAAGTAGCAAAAAGGGGTGCACAGATTCGAACCTGTGACCTTCAGCACCATTCCCACGCTCCAACACACCACACAGAAACCAACTGCCCTTGGGACTTGTCTTGGTTTTATTTTGCAACATTTAATATATAAGGGTATTTAGTCAGTTTTGCTTTAAGCACTTCTTTAGCTTATTTCGTGGCTTATTTCCAAAACAACCACCTAGTTTCTTATTTTTCTTAGATTAAGCATAAGTCAAAGTAGTTTTCATGAATTTTTCAGATTTTTTTAGATTGTTTTAATATTTTTAATAATTTAATTAGTGTTATTTGGTTTTTAATTCGTAATAAATAATTTAAGAGTCGAAAAAATACCCGGCTTTTTTCTAAAATTTTCTTTTGTCATATATTAAGTAAGAAAATTGTTTTTATACTTGTAGGACTTTTATTTCATAAATTTTACGTTTTATCTTGCGCTCCAGCGTAATTTTTGTACATAACGTACGTTTTCATTTTAGGCCACGTTTTTAGATATTTTAAGTTTACGTTTTAGTTAAAATAGTTTATTTAAGTTATTTTATTTTATAAAATCACAAAAACATCATTGTAAAAATAGTGATAGCGTTTATTTAATATATTTTAGCTTTTTAATTTTCTTTAATTTGCATTTAAGTCGCTGTAATTTATTAACTTTTTCTTTAGGTATAGTTATCAATCCAAAACCTTTACTGATCACTATCCTTAGTGATCATTCTATCATCTGATTTAGTGTTTACACACCATTGAGTCTTCGTGGGACTTAACGACCCGAGAATTCATTATATTCTCCAGGACTTCATTGCATTTGTGCTTAAGCTGTTTTAAGTCTGTTACGGTTGGCCATTCACAAGTGGCCAGCTTGTGTGATTAGACTTGACGGTTTAGCACAGATCATTACTTCAGGGTCAAATTCATCATATTGGGTTATCTCCATCAGCTGTCACTACAAAGAACCTACTGAATGATAATGGTGATTGATTACATGTTTTGCCAAGAGATTGAAAAGAGAGAGATTATGACGTATGAACACAACAGTTCATGCCTCGTTCTCTAAAGAAAAGAAAGGTGTACGTGTCAGTGCGCTTTATCTTCTGAAGAAGAGAAATCTTCTTATTATGACCATTCTCATCAACATGCTTCATACTTTTTCCATGCGCTTCAGTCATCAAGTGAACCGGGCTACCACTGATTGTTTTCTCATTCCACTTGCTCGATTATAATGAAGATGGCGACATCATGTGCTGATTTTGCGGGAGAGAAGTGTGAATAGAACATTCGGATGATTTTCACTTATTTAATCAAGAATGGCATCTCCGTATGCAATTCTTGAGGGGGAGAAGAAGTATGATAATTCTGCATGGTTGATAGATATCTGAGAATAAATGGTCAAACGGCTCCAAACTCATGTAAGAACCGAGCTTCTTCTTATCGGGTCATCTTTACATGGTGTTTCTTCTAAGAGCCGTTAGTTGACATCTTCACAAGCTGATATGAGTTTATTGACAAAGTGCTTCTGGTTAATGCTTCAAGTGCACATCAACATGATGATTCCGAACAACCTTCTGTTCTTGTTTGATGTGATTGTTTGCTTGGTGTTACCATTTCGTGTGTTCGCTGCGGGCTGATTGCTGATTTCCTTGATGAACATCTTTCTGTTCTTGTTTGATTGGGAGGGATCTTAATTAAGGGGATTTGCAAGATGTAAGTTAATTGGGATGCTTTTTGGTGATGTTCTTGTGTTTTTGGTGAAATGAAGATGTTAACTATCTATTCCCCAACTGGACAATCTTGAAGAAGGTCGAGTCTACAGTCTGTTCTACATTTTTTGCAACATGTTAGAAGACTAAAAGATGAATTGCATTTAACGATCTAAAGACTTCTTCTTATTCCGGGCACTCATCATAAAGATTGTCGGTTTAGGGGAGAGCATTAATTGGGGGAGAGTAAAATGTCAGATTTAATCCCCAATTAGACTTGCTCACATTCTACTTCAGCAAGTTGATTCCCACAAGATTACAAGTGTTCTTCTCTAAAGATTTCAAGTATTTGGGCTGATAAGATGTTGCTGATTCTGATGTATCAAAACCAGCAAGGGGGAAGGAGACACGTATCTAAACGCGAGTAAACTTGATGAACTTAATACTTCTAAGTAATTGAAGATATCCCGGGAAGACAAATGTTATTACCGCAGAGAAACTCAAGGTTTGACTCATGGCGAGTAAACTTGATGGACTTAATACTTCTAAGTGATTGAAGTTATCCCGGTAAAACAAATGTCATGACTGCTGAGAAACTCAAGGTTTTACTCATCAAGGCATTTAGTGTTCTTATTCCAACTATGTGGGGGAAGAGATGGAAGAGTTAGTTTCTGAAGATGAAAGAGGTACACAAGTGTGTGATGATTTTGATGTTATCACAATCATCAGGGGAGAGAGATTGTGTACATTGGGGATGCTCAGCTGTTTTACTTGAGGGCTTAATCAGTGATTCAGAGATATAATCACTTATTCCTGTGTTGACATCCGCAGAGATTGTCACCCGCAAAGATAATCAGTGATTCGGCCTGCTTCTTCAATGTTATCGATTATTCTCTCTTTGGGCATTCGGGTACTTCGGGTTCTTGAGCTTCATACACTTTCTTCAGGGGGAGAGAAAAGTATACATCGAGGTTATTCTTTGGCTATTGGACTTAATCTGCTACTTCGATGGTATAAGTTTCTTTGTCTTCGGGTATGTGTATTCGGGTTCGTGAGCTCTAGTCTAAGAGACTGACTGCATCAATTCATCTACTTGGGGGAAGTGTTCTCTTGACACCTTTTGGAATGGATTGCTTCAGACTTCAGTGGAATGAAATTTGAGAAGAGTTATTTTTGTGTGGGATGATACGTTGTTGTTCTTCTATTGAATGATATAACCCCGAATGATGAATCACGGTGATTATTCTTAAAAGGAGCAGCATGTTCAATGATAATGGTGTGCTTCTCTGTGCACCTGGCTAAGGCAAGCTTGAAATAGAGCTTTGAATCTGCTCATCTAATGGATTTTCGGTTTGGGGGGAAGCTGCCAAAGTCTCACTTTCAGATGGTTCAATTTCTTACAATTCAAGAGCCCTTGGAAGCTTTGGTGGTGAATGTTTAAGAGATGATGACTTCTATCTTCTACAACGGGGCTGTTCGATATCCTTATCTCGGTACTTGTATCATCATCTTCTTTTACTATATCATCTACTCTATCTGTGTATATATTTATCTGAAAAACAAAATACAAAAATATAAAACCAGCAAAACAAAATAGAAAAATATAAAACCTTCAAAAACCCATAAAAATCAGAAAATTTCAAAAATACCAAAAAAAATGTTTTCACATGACATGTCTTCTGGTATCGATAACATCTACGGTCTTAGAAATGTCATTCAATAATGGCACGGGACTTTAGATGAAGTTGGAGCAGAAGGTGTAAATATTTTTTTTCAAAACATGTCACAAACTATGGCTTGCAGTTACCTCAGACTGTAACCCGTACTTAAACCATGGCTTGCTATTATTTCTGATAGCAACCCGCTCTTCAAGGAAGGAAAGTGTTGTGCTAAATCAATTTTCAAAATATTACGTGCACTTATCCTAAAAAGAAATTTGAGGAAAGTATGTCGAAGGAATGCTGTTCCTACACAAATGTTTTTTCGTCTATAATTCTTCAGAAAAATATTTGTTGTTTTAAAAAATGGTGGGAAATGAGTTGCTTGAATAACAATCAGTTTCAAAGTTTTCATAAAAATTGAAAACTCAATCAATGACTTCAGCGCTTTTAAACTTTTCAGATATTTAAGTCATTGATTGAGGGGGAGAATGTTTTCAAATCTATATCATCTAACGAGATTATCTAATTATCCTATATGCTTAATTGAAAAATGATGTTAACCTATGTTGAAGGACTAGGTGCCTAGGATATGATTGTTAGGATTAGATGATTAGAGTTTGATTAACACATAAACCCCATGCCTTATATGATATGATTGTTATGTTGAATTGACTTTAATTAGTCGATTGCTGTTATGGGTGATGTCGACCACCATATATCTGTATGTGTGTTCACTAACGTATGCAGGTATATTGGTTATAAGAATGTTCCCGATCCGGATCCCACAATAGAAGATGATTGGATACCGAAAGGAAAGGGTAACTATTTCTTGGGTTGACAAATGAAGAAACGGAGCTTAATTGGACTTCAATGGAGAGTTGGCATAAATGCAACGTAAGAGGTCTCACTGCATCAGCAGATGGTTTTCTTCTAAGTGATTGAAGAAACGGAGCTTAATTTGACCTCAGTTGGCATTCAAAATGCAACGTAAGAAGAAGTCTCACTGCATCAGCAGACGGTTTTTCTTCCAACCCTCAGCAACAACAACAAAAGCTTCTCAACCACTAACGTATCTTCGTGCAGGATACCATTTTTAAACAATTTTTGAAAAATTTGAATAAAATTGTTTTGAAAATGGAAAATATTGTTTTGAAAATAAATTGGACTTAATTTTGAAAATCACCGGACTTTATTTTATCAAAACCTAAGTCACTCAATCATCAACTACAGTCATCGATTGAGGGGGAGAGTGATTTAAAACAAAATATTTTCAAACGATATTTCTTCATAAAAAGTCCGGTCTGTACAACATAAAGTGGTGATCTAAAGATTTAATGTTATGTCATGGTATGATTTTCTTTAAAACTCAAAGATCTTACAAAATGAAATTTTTTCTGTTCTTGTTTGATTGTGAAATTGTTTTATTTTACTAAAGATCTCTTAAAAACAATCATACCTGACACTAACAATCTTTAATGTCTTAAAATGGTCCTTATCTGTCATTTTTCAAAATCAAATCTTGCCACGTCTTTCCCCAAAAAATTTCTCTAAATGATTTAAATCTTTTGGCATCACAAATCTCAAATGGTTTGAAATTTTTGATCGGGGGAGAGATCGTGATTTAAATCTCAAATCTGTTTTAGTCCTTTAAAGGCACTCGTGCCTCCATGTGCCAAACGATTTCAAATATACAATGCACATGTTGAGAAGGAGCATTTATCCAAAAACAAGACGAGTATTTTAAATCAGGCACATTTTCTCCCATGTTTTTCTAAACCTTATTAAATCACTTGGGATCCAAAATCTCAATGGGTTTGATATTTTTGATCGGGGTAGAATTTGTGATTTAATATGAAATTTGATAAATGATGATCGATTTGATTCAAAGTGCAAGTTCTCTCTAATATGTGCTAAACTCTTTCGGTTATCGATGCGCATGTTGAGGGGGAGCAAATGGTTTCTTAAATGGCTTTTTTAATCGTGGATGTGCTTCAAATGAACTCTTGCCTCTATGTGATAAAATGATTTCAAATATCCTATGCACATATTGAGGGGGAGAATTTTACCAAGAAAATCAAATGGCTTTTTCTACGAAAATTGTGATCAAAGAAAATATTTCAAAGTCCTCTTGCCTCCATGTGCTAAACAATTTCTAAATCATATGCACATGTTGAGGGGGAGGTTTTCTAAATGATCAAAACTATTAAGGTACAAAATGCTTTGATCTCGTATCACAAGTACCTTGATTGTTTTTCCAAATGATTTTTCAATTGGTTTCAAGGAAGAATGAATCGTACCAAAAGACCGACCATTTTACTTTATGTATGGAGTTATAAGGATGGTGAGGTTAGGTATTAGTTCCCACGATCCGCCAGAACCGGAGGGATCTACCCAGGGACAATCCACTAGATAGTATAGAGTCCTTAGGTATATTGAAAAAAGGAGAAAAGTGAGATACGGGAAGAGTGCCGACTGAAACAGAGCTAAAACTGGAATAAACCCAACAAGGTTCTAGTAATGAAGTTTCGGTAAGCACTGAAGGGGTTGAAGAATGAAAAAGAAATGAATATGAAAAGGGTGAAAAGAAATAGCCCTCCAATAATTCAACCTTAGGGCAGTAACCGGGTTCAATACATATGCTACTAGTGTTTACTAAGGTAACACTGGTATTGAAGACAAGACGTCATGGACCAAGTGACGCACTGCACTAAACTTCCCAAGCTACTCAAGTTCCTCTTAAAAGGGCTTGTTTCATTCTCACGGGGAACCGACATAATCTATCGACTTTCTCTTAGAAATTGTTGATATTGAAGAAGGAGACCCTCTCCCTAGTCTCCGGCATAGGAACCAAAATGCACAATTGAGTCTAGAGCCAAGAGATCATCCACAATATCTCATTAGGACACTATTAATAAAGACTTGCTGTTTCACGCAATGTGGAAAGTAAGAATATATTAAGAGTCCTACGCATTATCCTTGTGGTATTGCCAGAACATCCGAGTGATATGAAAATATTCACGATGAAGATGGAAATCCTTCTAGAGCCAACATCAAACAAGCTCTTGGTGGGTGACATGTGAGATCTTGCAAAAGATCAAGCTTGTGACAACTGGATAGAAACAATGGGGCGATTCATTCTTGAATCAACCTTGGTCCAGGAAATGGATTGACGGATACCTTTGAAAAACCGGTCATTGTGCTCAACAATTCTTTTCTCTAGCACATCGACTGTGTATTTATCTTTCAAAATTAAAAGGGTATTTATGATTGAAAATTGATTTTTCTTATAAAACCTTCGTCGTATTGAAAAACTATTTCTTCAAGCAATACGCGATTGTTTTTCAAATCATTTTTCATCAATCAGTGAATCTCAATTCGCTGGTTCACTCACTCTGTGTTGTCTTCTTTGAGACGTTCCGGTTTGAGAACAGCTAGAGCAGCTGCGAAACCCTGTCAAGGAGATTCTTAGGAATCCTACCTGATCACAGGCAGTACTTGTACTGATCAACGGGGAACCGTGGGCCGTGTACCTCAATTCAACGAAAGTGATCAAAGACACTTTCGTATGTTTTATTGCTAACTGTTGTTTGCAGGTACATTTGGACGGTTGCAGCTGATCAGAATTGAGGAGTCAATCCAAAGCCGCATGCTCACAGCATCCACACTTAATTGAAGAAATCATGACTGGTGCATATCTACAGAACCTGGCTCTGATATTTCTATACTATGCTTCTGCTACGCTGCTGCAAATATCATGAGTCAGTAAAGCTTTCGCTACTCTGATGAAAGATGTCATGATCCAGAAAGTGTGAGCATGTCGGTCCGAAAGTCACAACTTCACATGATGGCAACACAATAAAGGGTGATCCAGAGATTTACTGTAGCTGATGATCTCAATAAAAGCTCGAAGATCATCAAAGATGTGGATCAGTTTTAAGACCTCCACTGAAAGTACAAATTTATGCGGACTTTGAAGAATCGCTACAAAAGCACAAAGATTGCAGAAATGAAGAATTCAAGTCTACGAGCTCAAGAACGAAGTCAAAGATAGAATGCTAGGAAGCAAAATGTATTTCATGGGGTGACCTCCCTTAGGGGGAGATTGTTAGGAATTGGAAATTCCATGTTAAAGTGTCGGTCACCCCAATAATGGTCTAGCATATGTTAGCTCGTAGATTTGTAGTTATTTACGTTATTATGTAGTTAATTAGTTAATTAGTAGCGTAGAATAGTTTAGTGTAACACCGTGGATGAAGGACGGGTCTTTACCCACTGTATGCCTGATCCACAGGCCGATAGGAGGTCGTGTATTCTGTAACTATAAATACCCCTTCCATCCATGGAAGGGGTGGTGCTTTTCAATCTAACATTCCATACTTTTGTATACCAAGTCTCTAGCAAGAAAACACCCAACTCTCTACTTCTCTCTCTAATGGCAAACATGTATTTTGATCATCTAAGACCACCCGAATCATCAACACAATAATATATCGATCTTACACCAAAACGTGTAAACATTAAACCAAGCTCATTATTGACCCCTTCTCACTCACTAATCACTGAAGATAACATCATTGTAAGTATCCTAACTACATTTTATCTCTTAATTCTGAGTCTAGGATTCTTATTTATGCACAAAACCATTACAAATCATTACATGGGGTTTTATGTATGCTTTTATACTAAATATGAATTCAATTGGCAAATTGCATAACTAGTCATTGAAATTAGGTACTACATTATCATATTGCATAAACAAATCATGCTTCCCATTAATCAATAGATAATGACTATAAGGCCTTATTCAAATAACCAAACACCCCATGTCAAAAAATTTGAAAAGCTTCTCACTTGTAGGAAAACAATTTTTCCATTGTTAATACAAATAGAAACGTTATATTTTCATCACTTGCATGCTCTTGAATACTAAAGGTATTGCATAACTAATATGCATTCCCGGGTATATTCAAATGAAGCCACATTGAATTAGAAGCATTTGGGTTATCTCATGGTATTTGCCAAACACCCCACTAAAACCATTAATGAGTCGAGATAACCGCAACTCCAAATCGTTTTCATATAGGCACACACTAGAACCAAAACGTTAAAATTTATTCTCATTTTTAACATATTAATTCTTGCTCTTAGGAATAACCATGGTCGCCGCAAGATTCTATGATCACAAGGACACCCTTGGCTATATTCCCAAACATCACAAAACCAAAGGACTTTCCAAGGAACAAGTAGAAATCTTTAAGAGTCTAGAATCAAGGTATTTCCATGAGGGTAGAACCATTCACCCATCTTTCATTGAAAATACCAATCTCCGTGAAGAACTAGCCGCCATTCAATTCGATTGTCTTCTTGACATCGATGAACCAATTTGTCCTAGGTTTGTGTTAGAGTTCTATGCTAGTGTGACCGGCTTTAGTGATGAAGATGATGATGAGTTTTGTCTTAGGTTTAAAATCAATCAAAACGACTACACCATCAACTTAGCCAACTTTGCTCAATTGCTAGGAATTCCCAACCAAGGGACTTGTGTCTACTCGGATAAGTGCTCACTCACCATTCTTGATGCAATCAATGACAACACTTCTCCCTACCAAACACCTATAGCAAATAAGGATGTCATCCGTGAGCACCTATTTATCCTAAGGGGAGATACAACCCGAGTCACCCGAAAAGGAAAAGAAGTGAACCGAGACCCATATGGAATGGAGCTAAATGAACTTAAGCCCGAATTTAGGAAATGAGAAGAACTACTTAGAGCCAACGTCATTAGCACCATAGGAAATAGGGATAACATCAATGCTTGTCTTTGCCATATGCTCTACAACTTGTCCACCCGTCAACCATTCAATTTAGCCTACTACATTGCTAGGAGAATGATTGATATTCCAACACAAGGATCGGTTGCTCTCCCATACGGGATGCTTCTCACCCGTCTCTATAGATCCTTTGCACCAATTCCACCAAGCCCAAAAGGGATGCACCTTCACTATGAGCTCATCCCTCACATCTTTGTACCTTTGAGTGATGCACGAGTTGCTAAGACAAAAGGCAAAAGAGCAAAACCTCCAACTCCATCATCATCATCATCAAATAGCTCCGATGATGGACTTCCAAACTCTCGCCTTCCACCTCATGAGTATTATGCATATCTTCCCGAGATTGAGAATGAATCAGCGGAGTTCAAGCAAACCAAGGGGATGTTCAAGTGCCTTGGTAGAATGATGACCAAGATCTACAAGAAGTTGGATTAGTGAGAATTGTTTTAAGGAGCGTTTGGAACAATACATTATCTCTAATGTTTGATACAATTTGGTTGTTTTTATCTTGTAGGATGATAATATAACTTGAAACAATGATGTATGCTAACAATCTTATGCAGGGAGGTAGCACAAGTATGCTATCAAATTTTACCCATTTTCACTATAATGTGAAAATCACTTAGCCTTGCTCAAAATCTATGCTCCATTATGTTTGTACATGTGTTATTTACTTTTCCTAACTAGAAATGTTTAGTATCACTTGTTTTGAGAAAAATTTCAGGTTTCGGAAATGTCCCCGACACCTTAAAATGCACTCTGTGAAGTTTTCTGCACTGCACGGATCAGACGGCACCAACGTTTTGGTTCCGTCTGTTATAAGAAATGGTACCGCCGTACCTGTACAGGCGGACCAAACGGCACCCTTTTTAGGGGTCCGTCCGTGTAAACTTTTGGTGTCGTGGATCCTCCAGGTAACTTTCCGATTTTTGATTCTTTCGTCATTCCAAATTACCATCCATTGCTTGTAGGTCAATCTTAACTAGTTTATACCCTTATTAGAACTAGTATAATTCACTTAGGCATATAAGAAATCCATTTCCCACCAAAATTCAAAAATTTGAAAAATTCACCCAAGGAGCCCTTTGGCATAAAGGAAGGAACCAAATTTTTGGTACCTTGAAATCCGTGGGTAATCTGATTGTTAGGAAATTCTACTCATTAGAACACATTTATTGCAAATCTTTGCTTCTTCACTCCATCTCTCTTGTATGGCTTGACTTGGGTGATATGACTAGCATTTAACCCATTTCCAAATCATTAGGAACCTCATCCCTTCTATGGTTTAACATCAAATCAAACACATTTCTCTATAATTTTTCACTTCTATAAATTGAGAGGTTTTACCATGATCATCCTCACACCTTCTTCATTCTTACCATCATCTAGGAAAAAAAAAAAAAAAAAAAAAAAAAACACAAGTCAAAATGACAAAATCCTCTCCTAAACCTTGCAAGAAAACCGCTAGAATTAGCGTGAGGCCTTGTTACTTCGTAAACTTGAGCTCCTCATCCGAGTCTTCTCCACTCACAATCTCATCCCCCATCCGAGATGATACAAGCCTAACTTTGGCTACTCCTACTCAATCACCAATTGTGACCACCACTCCACCACCTACAAAAACACCAACTTCACCTCCACCGGCACCCATCCAAACATCCAAAACACCCTCACCACCAAAATCTCCAACTCTCATTCTTTTGGAGTTATTTTCCACACCACCCACTTCTCCAAATCCTTTCTTGGAGGACTTGGATGACTTGCCTCCTAGGCCAAATCATCCACCACCATTGCCATCCTTTGGCATAATTGAGCGAATTGCTCATGAGTCACCTAGGCCATCTTTTGACCCAAACGCCCCATTAGGGCCAAAACCTCTTCTCTTCCACCCCATTCACAAAGACATCCATGGTCCTTTGTATGGGGACCAACCACTCCCCACATCAATGTCCCCTCACATAGAGGACATTGAGGAGTGTGGGATGCTAATCCCACAAGAGATGAGATTCAAGCGGAACTACAACACCTCCACCAATTCAAAGGCATGGTGGATTCTCACCTTAGTGAGACTATGCAAATACAAAATGCTTTGCTAGCCTCCATCATGACCACCCCAAACATCCCCACCAACACCAACACATCTACCATTCCACCACCTCAACCTCACCAAACATATTACCCCCTAGGCATGGTTGCTCAACTTGTGAGCAAACCGCCCAAACCGTTGATAGGACCCGGGTTATGGTCCATGACTTCCAAGAGGAAATGAGGTTCATCCTCAATCACATCCTTGAGCGCCTCAACGCTCTTTCTCACCCACCATCTCATTAGGATGGTCATAGATTAGCATTTCTAAGTTTTTATTAGGATTATTTTTTTTCTTGTACTAAAACACATCATTGTGTTCTCTTTTCATGATTCTTATTCATGAAAAATTTTAACTAATGAATGGTGTTTTCTATATTGTTGGTGCCTTTACATAGTGTTTGGAAATGCTTGTGAATGATCATTATTACTAACAATTTTTTTGTAGCTTTTTTCACAATCCATGTATCTTCTCATTAAGCACCCAATTTAGGGGGAGCTTTGATCAAGGGGGAGATAATGGCTCGGGCTCATTACATTCCGCATCGCCTCTTCTTTTTGTTGAGACAAAAAGGGGGAGAAAATATAGAACTTGTTTATATTTGACTTTTCTGAAAAAGTCAAACTGTATACATTGACTTTTTGAAAAAGTCAAACATGATATTTCATTGGTAATACTTGACTTTTCTTAAAAAGTCAACTGCATACTTTGACTTTCTGAAAAAGTCAACATCATGTATCAACTAGTGAATACTTTGACTTTCTGAAAAAGTCAAACATCATACACTTGCATTATCATTTCCTTTTCAAAGTTCTAAAACTAATATTTTTATAACTCTTGCACAAACTTTGTATCTTTTATAAAAATGAAATTTATATTTTGTCCTCAACAAAAAGGGGGAGATTGTTAATACAAATATCATTATTAAACGTTATTTATATTTTTGATCTTTACCTAAGTTTTGTTAACGACAAAAGTAAATTTAATTTGTATAAAGCTTAAAGCTTGTCAAGTTCAATAGATATTAAAACAAGCTTTTTCAAACAATATCTTCATCATTTAAGCATTTACATTGTGACTAATCATATCTTAATATGAGTCTAAGCATAATGTATGATAGTAGTTTTTAGAATGTTTTAGTTTCTTAAAAACTAAACATTACTTATGTATTTGCATATTTCTAAAAATAGAAAAACAACACATGACATCATGTGATGCATCATGGAAATCATTGAAAGATTTCATTAGATATTTTGTGTAGATTTGTACTCTTCATATCTTACACAATCTTACATAGATATGGTTGACTTTGGCAAGATCTTGATATCTTGTTGTCAGACCTAGCGACACCAAAATATATAACGGACGGAACCCTTTCAAGGGGTTTGCCGTCCGTGGTGCCTGCTGATGGTTTTGGCTATAAATAGCAAAGCCAAACCAAGTAGTTTTTCATCCCTTTCTATCATACTCTCTTACATATCTTCTCTCTAACCTTTCTAACTCAGTTTCATATCATACTAGTGATCTCTTTTGTAGCAAAGAAGATCAAGTCACATTCAAGCTTCAAACGAGAAGTTGGAAGTCTTGTTTGTTTAGTGTTGTATGATCTTGTGTTGATTCATACTTCATTGTTGTATTAAACCATCATAATCTTGTGAGTGTGAGTGGTTAGTATTTTAGTCCTCAAAATACATTGTGTGTGGGAGTGGTTGTACCCTTGGAAAGAACTCGACATCTAGCTTAGTGTCGGAAATAGTGTAAGCGAAGTGTAAAGGTTTCTCCGCCGGTGAAAGGAGCTTGTTGACTAGTGAAGTTAAACTCTCGAGTGTGAGACTCGGGGAGTGGAGTAGGGCAAGGAAAAAGAGTCCTTGTAGACCGAACTACTATAAACAACTTGTTGTGGTTTGATCATTTCTTTCCTTATTTACTTTTTACATATTGCTTGCATATTTCATTAACATATCTAAGATCAATATCAATTGATCTTTCAATAAGTTTCAAAACAAAGTTTTTAATTGGTAAACTATTCAACCCCCATTCTAGTTTTCTACACAAATTACTCCTGATACAAAATAAGAAGAAATAAGGACGATTTAACACCGGATCATTTAAAAAGAATGTATTAATTTAAAATACGTAGCTCACCAGAAATTAAAATACATAAAGTTATTGTTAGAAAAAACATACAACTGAAAAACATTTGTTCGTCATTGGGTAACCGCCGCAACATTACGCGGGTACCCCAGCTTGAGATCAATATAGATATCATATTTACCATAGATCCAATAAATCAATCTTAGCTGTAAAACCCTAAAAATCGTAAGCGTGTAAAATGACCATCATGCCCCTCCAGCCTATAAACATGAAACTCGAAAAATAAACCCCGCTCGTTAAGTGCGTTAAATATTTAATTTATAAATTATTTGTATGAGACATTAATAACAATGCAAGTATACACTTATACAACAAAATAAATATCACACAATAAGAAGGTTACATAGAGTATATTAGACATTTAAATTAAATGGTAACATAACTAAATATGGAAGATATCATTTTGGTCTTGAAATCCCCTTTTGGTCGTCCAATTCAAACGCCCCTACCCAAAATTATAGGCCAAATCAATTCCCATTAATCTCTTGTAACTTACCTTTTTACTTGGTCAAAATAAAAACC